>JAREIK010004884.1:797500-1322500 GCA_029783825.1 Sapria himalayana
TATAAAAGTTTATATATATTGTGATAGATATTTAAGATTAACATTATATAAAAGTTTGATTTAACATTAATCATTATATATATTAAAGTATAGATATTTATACATAATGTCACACAATTATATAAATATAAACCATTAACATTAAGATTATTCGGATGCAAACATTCTGTAATTAAAATCAAAATCAATAAAACCCTAAAAATATAAATAGTATAAGAACAAAGATTAAACTGAGAAATCATTGTTGAATTATTTGTGTCGAGTCAAAATCATGTTAGGTTAAATGAAATTGAAGCAAAAATGAAGAAATTCAGAGAAGAAATAAAAAAACCTAATACCCGATTATACTGAAAAAACAAAAATCCAATTGTCTATATATAATTCAAAGAGATGGATATATGTATAAGTAATTCGAAGGAGAAGAACAAAGAAAAACTTACCTAGATTCAAAAGAATTGAATAAAGTTTATCGATTTTGTGCTTGTTGTCACGTCTGATTTGAAAAATGATGGATTTTTGAATGAATGTAGGTGTTAATAACTTAACAAATGAATTTTAAATCAAAAAATTAAAATAATGAATAACCAACCAAAATTATGGCTGGTAAAAGGTTAGTGAGAACATATTTATAAGTATTTAGAAGTCTACTTTACTGATCAATTTTAATGGTAATATATTTTTGGTCGTTAAATGGTCGGTAATTTCTATTTGCTATTTCCATCCTAATTTACAGACTAATTTTCGACCAAAAATATTTGATCGGTAGGTATGGTTTGTATTTGATCGTGAAATAGTTAGTAATTACCGACCTAAATATTCGGTCGGATGTTTGGTTGGTAATTACGATGTTATGAATATTTTGGATAACCACTTTACCGACCATTTAATGGTGATATATTTTTGGTCGTTAAATAGTCGGTTATCTTTCGGAAATATTTTTTGCTTATTCCCTTCTAATTTGGTCGGGAATATATGGTCGGTAGTTGATCAGAAATTTGTTCGGAAATATTTTTTTTCCGATGCCCCTCTTTGGATATCTAAATTGGTCATGAATTAGTCAGTAATTATCGACCTATCTATTTGGTCAGGTAATGACTGGTAAGTATGAAGTTATAAATAATTTGAAAACTCGTGGTACCAATCAATTTTAATGGTAATATATTTTTGATCGTTAAATGATCGGTAACATATTGGACAACTACTCTACAAATCGATTTCAGACCAAAAATATTTGGTCGATAATTATGATTGGTCTTTTGCTAGGAATTTGGTCGGAAATTTGGACATCAATTACCCATTTTTGGTCGATATTTTTTCGATACCCATTTTTGGTCGCTAAATGGTCGTGATTTGGACATCAATTACCGACCAAATTTTAGGTTGGTAATTTGGTCGGTATTCTCAAAATTTTTAGTAGTGTCTCTTCGAAAGAGAGATGATTAATGCCTATCCTAGTTAATGAAATAATAGAAAATCATCCCTATCAATGATTAAGAGAAGTGTTCAAGGTAAATAAAATTACATATTTTTTTATAAATTTTTTTATTATTGGTATTCATGTTATTGTTATAATTATTGTTATATTGATATTTTTTTTAATGAATAAGGTGCAATTGGTGCACTTGACGGAATGCTTGTTAATCCTATAATACCATCTGACAAACAAGTCCTTATAGAGGAAGAGGAGAATATTATCAAAATATTATAGCAATATGTGATTTTAATATAATTTTTACATTTGTTTGGGCTGAATGGTAAAGCATAGCACATGATTCAAAAGTTTTATCAGAGATTATGCGTAATCTAGAAAATAATTTTTCAATATCTCCACCAGGTAAGCATTATTCTCTTATCGTCTTTTTTTAATAAAATCATATTTAATTTTAAAATAATTTTTATTGTAGATAAATAATATCTTTGTGATGCTGCATATCTACATACTCGAGGATTTATGGTGTCTTACTGTAATACATGATATTGGTTGCCTGATGTTCATAATTTTGTCTGCCCTCGTACAAAAGAAGAGACATTCAAATATGCAAATGCCAGATTGAGAAATGTCATTGAGCGATCTTTTGGTGTTTTGAAAGCTCGTTTTCCATTTCTAAAGATGATAGCACCATATCCTTTTCAAGTTCAAAGAAATATTGTTATTGCTTGCATAGCTATACATAACTATATTCGGAAATTATGTATTATTGATGTTTTTTAGAGCAGGGTGATAATGATTATGGTGAAAATTAAGAAACACCTCAAAATGATCATAAAGGTCTACTACAAGTTGGAGGAAGAGCTGCACAAGCTGATCAAATTTGCATGATTAATTTAAGAGAGGAAATAACAAATCAACTTGTTGCAAATTAATTTTTGTTTTTTTATAAACATATTAATGTTTTTTTTGGATTTTGTTATATAAATATGGAATTCATGTTTTTTTTAAATTTCTTTTAAATAATAATTAACAATAGTACTGAAAAATCAAATTTTATTAGAAATTCTATTTAATTTTATTAAAATGAACTACATTAATAATAAGGGTAAAAATATAAAAAATATCATTTTTAGCATTCAACATTTAAAATTATCAAACAAAATTAATATTTTCAGCATTCAATTTTCAGTCATTTATCAAATAGTTTTTCAATACAAATTCAATACTTATAAAATTCAGTACTTATTTTTTCAGTACTTATTTTTTAGTACTTAATTTTTTTCATTTTATTAAACGGGCCATTAGTGAGTAAATTTAACGAAGTCAAGTGGCCCGGGCAACTTGGGCCATGTTGAGGTGGAACCAATCATGCCTTGTATCGAGCTAGTCATTACCCATGTACCTAGCTCATTTGCAATGGTCCACATGCATGGTGACCCATGACCAGGCATGGGTGGGTCTTGGGTTATGGATCACAATATGTGGGGTAGCTGAATGATAGGACCAAGTTAAAAAAAAAACTCAGCCACGTAAGTCGGCTTTGACTTACATGGGTGCTCATGTTCGATTGCTCATTACATTTTCACGAAATGACATTACAATAAAAGAAACAATTAGAAATAGAAATTAAAAGCATCCAATTCCATTTCTAAAATTAGGAATAAAATTGAAATGGATTAAAAATAGAAATGATAAAATCATAAAAAATTAGAGATGGAATAAATCTTCGTCGCTAGAATTGAAATAGATTAGAAATAAAAATGACAAAACTATAAAAAATTAGAGATGAAATAAATTTCCATCACTAATTAGCGACAGATATTTTTTGTATTTTTTAAATCTATCGCTAATTGCGACGTGAATTTGGATGTGGATATGCTTGCATGATATTTATCGACAGAAAATTATGAAACTAGTTATTATTAGTAATGGATTGCATATCAATTTCTATATTTAGCGATAGAAATTATTTCTCTTGTTGAATGAGAAACGGATATACATATCTATTGCTATATCATTAAAAAATATGATCGATGTAATAATATTCTATCATAAATTTATGATAATCAATTTATCGAAGAACACTTCCAAACTTCAAATATTTTTAGGGCCTTAGAGAATTTTCAATTTGATTATGATTTATTCTGAATTGTTTGTGGATTATTTATCCTCTATATTTTGATTGTCATGCATTTTATTCATTATTGATGTATGAAATTATAATTTTCATTTTAGCCTATATGTATTATATTCAAAAATAGGTATATTTATGCATTTTGATGTTATGTTTAATTTATTTTCATTTTTAATATTTATATTATGTTATATCTTATTGTTTTATCGAATGATTATAGTTGTAATTGATGAATTATACATTTTTAATTTTTTCCTCATACTTGCATTTTTAAAATTTGTGTAACCTAATTGAGGTATGATTTTTTTTGCATTTTGTTATTGACCTTTTGTTATCATCATTATAATTTATTTGCATTTTTCTTTCTTACTATAATTACATTAAATTTAATAATTTTTAAAATAATAACTCATAATAATGGTACAACCTTAACAATAAATAATTTATAATTATTATAACAAAAACTAAATTTTTTTTGTAATAATAATAAAAATAGAAAAAAATTATAATGGTATACAATTAGAATGGATATAGATTTCATACTTTACAACATCATTCAACTAGAGCTTTAATGAACAATGGTGTTTTCATCAAAGGGTCTAACTATAATGCATCTACTACTGATTTTTACTGTCGACTAATTAAAATTTTATATGTAAAGTATCATGATTTACCAATTAAAAGGATAATTCTATTTAAGTGTGAATGGTTTGATCTTATTTCAAATATTGATACTAAAATTAATTATCAGTACAATTTTATTGATACGCACCATAAAAAATAGTATCATAATTACAAGCTATTTATTCTTATGGTACATGCTGAATAAGTGTGTTACACCACTTATCCAACTACAAAAAAAATTCATGTCAATGGTGGGCAATATGTAAAATAAAACCTAGATCAGTTATTGTAGTTGTTGAAAATGATGTTATTGCCACTCCATCATGTGTATCACCATTTCAAGAGAATAATGTGGAACTTCAATCAACCATTTATGATGTAGATGATGGGCTTCAAACATTACTTGGCGAATGTGAAAATTATTTAGACATTGATGATAGCCATGTTGAAGAAGATAATAAGAAAAAATTAATTGTAGAATTAGATGAAAATGAAAAAGTAGATAGAAATGATTTTTAGAAATTTCTGATAATGACTAGAAACATATTAACTGCCTTGTTATTTTGTCATTCTTATTTTGTAATCATTATAATATTGATGTTAAATTAAAATATATTAATTGCTTTTTTTAACATGTTTATCATTATGTTTTGTTATTATGATATTTTCATAATTTATATATTTTACATTTGTATTATTCGATGTTTATGTAACTTAATTTAGGTGTGATAGCTAATCATTTAAGTAGTTGAGGATCTCAATATGTGAGGAAGGGTAAAAAAAAAGTCAACTAACGGTTAGTGAAGGGAGAAATCTACATGTATTCAGTGATGACAATACTACAAATATCTCTCTACATTTTCCTACACATATGAAGAAAAAATTTGGCATCACCTCATCATGACACACATGAATTTAAATGTCACTGATATTTCATCTTCATCTTATTATGTATCAAAAGATACAAATAGTTTCATCTCACTAATCTTAGGAAGGCCATGCATTGGTACTACAATAGTAGCACCGACATGATATTCACAATTCATTACCAGCATGTCAAGTAATGAGAAAAAATATATTCGGCCCATAATTGATAATAAACAGTATGTAGTTTTTATAAACTTACTACATGCATTCATTATCATTTCTCATTTTTTTTGTTTTAATTAAATATACATTAATATGTCAATGAAATTATAAGTATATTAAATATTTGAATTTTGGTATTTTAAAATAATAACAAGGTATGATATTGCTAATTATGAAACATTATCATTCAGAATTAAAATGATTTGCTTTACAATGTTTTGGATAATAAATATAAATGAAATAAATTTTAACTCAGTAGCAACAAAATTTGTATATTTTGTTTATATGTATTTGTACGTGTTGATTTTAAATTGTTTATAGGTTTATTCATTATGCTTTTCATACAATATAAAAGAAATTTAATGAGAAACTAGTTACATAGGGGTTAAGATGGAGCAATGCCCCCGGGTATGAAAGAATTTTATTGGAAAGAATTTACGATACCTTTTCATGCATTTACTTATTTTTCAATTTTATATAATATGATTTTCTCTTTAAATACATGCATTACAAAGTATTATTGTTTTCTTTAGTTTTTATAGAAAAAGTGCAAATAGAATAATGTTTTGGTGGTCTTAGTGAATGATAAATAAAAACATGTGGCAAGTGTGAGATACAAAGATAAGCTTAGAAAATGAAGAAAAAAGTATGGTAAAGATGCAAAGCCTAATAGTGTTCCCTTAGTATTTGTATAGAGTAGTGGGAATACTAGAATAACGAGGAGTTTAAGACCTTATCCTAAGTGGGCTCACACATTCATTAATCAGAGAAAGCATGTGAAGGATCATGACCTTCAAAACATATTTAAGGTTCAAAGGTAACTTATCAACATTGAGCAGATTTGATATAATTATATTTTATTTTTTTATTATTTAAATTTTTAGAATCAAAAGAATAATATCTATGTGATAATGAATAATGTGTCTTAATAGTAACTAATATTTATTTTCAAGAGACTGAGTTAGGGCGTCCACCAATACTATTTGAAGTATTCAAGCAAATGTACATTAAGAATGATGAATTATTTGTAGACAAACACTCAAATGATATAAATGTTAGTTTCTCATTTTGACATTTGCAAATAATAAAATAAAAAAATTGAAATAAATTGATTATTTGACATTAACTATAAATAAAATGCAAACTCAAGTATATTTTTTTATCATAACTAAATATTATTATTTATGTACTCATTAAATATAATGACTAACTTCATTTTAATTTTGATTTTTAGTAGCGAAAGGATAGTCTCTTGTGCTGGTATACTTGTTTTAATATATTAATTGATAGATTTTTCTACTATACAAATAGATAGATTTTAATGAATGTTGTATTTTAAAATTTGTAGGAAGCTATGAAAAATATAGTTACAATTACTTCACAATTGATAGATTTTTCTACAAAGGTACAAAAGATTGATATTGCACATATTTAACTTCAGCCTGTCATAGTAGAGCTAAAAAATGATGAGTGTATAGTCTTGGTACCCGTGCATCCACATCTTCTAATTATAACAAAATATTTGATGAGAGGATGTGCAAGGAGATGTAGGAAATTTAGGGTACTTTACAAAGAAAAATGAGGATATGCAATAAAAGAATGAAGAGATGCAAAAAAGAAATGAAGAAATAAAAAAAGAAATTAAAAAAAAGAGGCTGAAAGATTGAAAAGAGTGGAAGAAAGAATGAAAAGTGAGAAAGAAATATAACATAAGATTTTTAAGATGGAGAAAATAATATACAAGTTGGCAGATGTATCATATATTTTTCATCATTCTAAAGAGATTCCATCCAGATCTCTATTTTTTCACTTAGGTTATAGATTGTGTATTAAAATTTCTAGATATTACTGTTTATTATTTGACATTTAATTCTATGGTGAATGTTATGTAAATATTATTTGATGAATAATATGTGAATGTACTTATTTGGTTGTAGGTCATATAGTTTCTATATATTATTGTATATTATATACAACATACAAAACTATATATATAGAACTTGTTCCTATTGCATACAATAGAAATAGATTTATGCATTTTTTTGATAATCCACTGCATGCTCATTTAGAAATGGATAATACGTTTCTATCTTTTTCCATCACAAAATTAGCGACGGATTCCAAGATCACTTTGTCTTCACAATTTTTAGTGATTGATATTTTCCGTTATTATTTGTAGAAATGTCATTGGGTAATCTATTTTTAAAATTTAGAGAGAACTATAGAAATGGATTTCTAATTCTTCTCTCTCTTCTCTCTCTTTCTCGTGTGTTCTTACTCTTGCTATTTTTTGACTATTATTATATTTACACATATACAATGCAACTAAAAATTATTGTAGATGTGATGCAAAGGAAAATTAACTATAAGAAAGTAGTTGTGACTATGGTACAAATTTTTTTATTAGTTTGTTAATTTTTTATTAGATTTTTTTTAATTAGAAAATTTTTTTAAATGACAAATAGTGAATTGAATGATAATAAATTTCACATAAATATAGATAATAATGATAGCCCTATAGAAAGGTTAATGTCTAAACTAAATTCTCTTCGTTAGTCTTGACTCAAACTTATATGTCACCTAAAAAATTTAAAACTAAGCAAACTTCAATAGTATGGTTGATTTTAAGAGAATAAAAAATAAAAATTATAGGAGAGTCAAAAAATAATTGACACAATAAATATGTTATTAAAAGATATATGTGTGTGTGTGTGTGTGTGTGTAGAAGTGCATGTGGGCCACCTTAAAAGGTGTGACGATCAATATACCAAAAAATATTATGCATTAAATCCCAGGCAAACCTAAATGAGAGATGAGATTTTTCAAGTGTATCTAGTTCAGCTTTGTTGATCTCCTTCATGTATTACAATAATTATTGGAGTGAATGTATGATAAAATTGATTATGATTATAAATCTTCTGAAAAGATTTTTGAAAAATTTTAGGATAATCAGTATTATCCAGACATACTTTTAACTTGCTTATCGTAAGATTCATAGGTCAATAAGTTAGAATAACATAATAAAATATAATAATTTAGAAAAATAATTAATAATTAACAAATTAAAGAATAATAATGAAATGGTAAATGAGATGTCTGATATCTAGACTAATCACGATGATATAACATTTGCATGACTCATCGCCCACACTATGTAGATTCAAAATGAAAACTTAATAAAAAAATTTAGAATTTTTTGAGATCTTTTAATTCTAATTATGGCTCAGCCTCATTTGTGTGTATGATGAGAATCTTTATGGAATATGATATTTAGAATAAAATTTTGAGTATCACATTCAATAATACTTTTAATAATAGAGTTTCCATTAGTATGTTTGTTAGAACCATTAGATATTGGCTATTAAATGAGATATTTTATGTTAGATATATGTGTCATGTAATTAGCCTAATAGAACATGTGGGAATTAGGTTGTTTCCTTCGCATTGGAAAAAAAAAAAGAAATTCACTAAAATACTTTATGATACCCTGTAGACAAGAAAAGTTTAGCAGTTTTTGTTTGTCTATGGGCTTAAATAAGAAAAAAAATCTAAATGAATATGCGACATCATCAGAATTACACCTATTTGATATTAGAGTTATGTGTTGGCTACTAATACGTGATATATCCGACTATGTTAATAGTGAGAGTGATGAACACATTATTGATGATCCTAGCTTAGATATAAAAATTTATTTTATGAAATTCAAAAAGATTTTTTATGACACAACAAAAATATGTTCATCGATAAATACTCTCACCACTTCCATTATACTTGGATGCATATATAATATTAGTAGCATGTTTAGTAAGTATAAAGGTTACCATACATTTAGTGTGATGACAATTGATATAGAAACCAAGTATCTAAAATATTGAGATTTTATTTCATCTTTTTATTACTTAGCTACCTATATGGATCCTAGGATTAAGGTGAAAGACAAAAAATATTTTGACACACACCCACATGCATGAACCAAGAACACCTACTTGATTGTTTCATTTATGAAAAAAAAACTAACATATTTATATATTATAATACTAGGTATAGTAGTTATAGTCATGCTCCGAGTACGAACATGAACAACATATTCAAAGATGATGACTTCTCCATTAAGTTAACCAGTGACAAATAATGACGTGGTCCATCGAATAAGAATAAATTATCTCGGTACTTAGATACTGATTACTACCTCATCCTATCAAATAATAATAAAAATAATTTGGATATTTTGCTTTAGTGGAAATCATACGAATCCACTATTCCCATGCTATATAAGATGATATATAATCTACTAACACACCCAAAGTCTAGTATAGCATCGGAGTCTATTTTGTTTGTGACATCTAATGTTATTTCAAATAGAAGTTCAAAACTATGACCAAATCATAGAGACACTTGCATGCATGGAGTACTAGAAAGATTTGAGGTTGGACATTCCAAATAATGTACAAGAGTTACTGATGATTAATGATTCATGGGATATAAATGATATTGAGGCCAACACGAGTGATACCTTCATAAACTTACACGATGATGATGATGAACATCCACAATATCATACTAGTGCTACAAATATAGACTGATGACTCATATGATTTTTGATTATTTTTTTCATATATCATATTTTCATTATTTTTGGATTTCTATGAATAATATGCAAGAGTTATTGACAGATGATGATTCATGAGACATAGATGATATTGAGGGTACCACTTGCAATACCTTCATACAATTACATGACAATGACACTCTATATTCACAATATCATACTAATATTACAAATTAGAGGTGTCAACCGGGCCAGGCCGGCACGAGACACGACATGATTTAGCCATGCCTGGCCTGGCACGACACGGGAATTTTTTGTTCCCATGCCCCTGTTGTGCCCTTCCACGGCACGAACCATGCTGTGCCGTGCCAAAGCCAACTGGGCCTCGTGTTGTGCCTGGCTCGGAATGGTACCATGACCTGTTAGTACGATACCTCGGTATGAGTCGAGAAATTGGCCAGAGGCAGAAGCTGAGCCCGACGGTTCCAGAAACCACCCGGGCCCAAGTCTGATTCCACCCCCCCCCCCCCCCCTTTCCGCCCCAATCCCCAACAGTTCAAAATATAAAAAAAAATACCAAAATTAAAATTTTTAAATTTGAGCCATTGATTTCGCCTCCAATGGATATGGGGCATAATCTGACAGCCCACATGATTCTGCCCCAAAAAATCAATAAAATAATAAAAAAAATAAAAAAATACTTATAAAAAAAATTAATTTTATTCTATAAAAGCCCCTCTCTAATTTTTATGTTTTTCAAAAATATAAATTTTCACTCTTTCTCAAAAATCTCTCCTAAAATTCTCTCTTGGGATTTCGGCTCAGCTTTTCGGGACTCGCAATATTAGCTCGGCTTTGGAAGTTGGAATTTTGGTGCACGTGATTTATCTTTATACTGCTTTACGGATATATTCTGTTTTTTAATTAGTTAACTAAAACTCATAAGTCTTAACCAAATATAATATTTAAAAATAATTAGTTTTTTACACACACTCTCTCTCTACTTTTTAATCTATCATCTTATCTAAAAACCCCAAAAAATGATAAATACTAATGAAATTAATTTAAATTTAGAAAATGAAAATCTTACACAAAGCTTCGAGACTACTAAAACTTTTATTAATCTGGTCGTCTCAACCCAAGCATCTAAAAAATAAAAAACTAAGAATTTTGTAGTTTGGCCTCATTTTAATATAATAAAACAAAAAAAAATACTTGGTGTGAGGAAGAAGAAATAAACATTGTAAATATTGTAAGAAAATATTTACTTGTAATAGTGCATTTGGGATCGGGCACCTTAAGAAGCATGTCGAAATATGCACCAAAAAACATGGCGCATTAAATCCTAAGCAAATATAACTTAGCAATATATTTTTTGAGGCTAGATCCAGTTCAGTCTCAAAGTTTACTCTCTTCATATACCACGGCGAGTTGGGTAGAAAAGGCATGACCAAACTTATCACCTCGATGGGTCTTCCGATCATATTTTCATAAGATCTAATGGTAGTGAGCATCATGCAGATATATTTTCAGCCTACTTATCATAGGATTCCTAGGTCCACATCTAGGAACAACATACTAAAATATTATAAGCTAGAAAAACAAATAATAATTAATAAATTTATGGCATATAGTAGAGTGGTATCCTTGATGTCCGATATCTGGACTAGTCACGATGATTCATCTTATGCATGTCTCACCACCCACTATGTAGATTCTAAATGGACTATAAATATAAAATTTTTTTGGATTCTCTAAGTTTCTTCATCCTCATGATGTCTTGAGCATTTTTGAGTGTATGATAAAAATCTTTAGAAAATATAAAATTAAAAATTAAAACTTTTAGTATCATATTCGATAACATATTTAATAATGGAGTAGCGATTAACATGTTTATTGGAAATATTAGAGACGTACCATTAGGAGATAATTTTCACGTCAGATGCATGTGTCACGTGATTAACTTGATTGTATAAGCAGGGATGAAAGTGTGTTCTCACGCATTGGATAACATATGTAACTCACTAAAATATATTTGCATGCCTCGCAGACAATAAGAGTTTGGTAGTCTCTGTTTGTATGCAAATCTTAAGAAGAATAAATTCCAATTGGATGTGGGACACCGTTGGAATTCTACGTTTTTGATGTTAGAGTCATGTGTTGATACGAACACATGATATTTGACTACATCAATAGTAAGAGTGATGAATTTATTATTGACGACACTGACTGGGCTTTAAAATTTTTATTTATGAAATTCCTAAAGATTTTTTATGACACGATGAACGTGTGTTCGTTAGTTTATACTTCCACGACTTTCATTGCACTCAGGTGCATATGCAATATTAGTAGCATATTTATGAAGTATCGAGCTAACCTGACACTTAGCCATATGGTTGTAGATATAGAAACCAAGTATCATTCCATCTTTTTATTATCTCACTGCATGCATGGACCCTAGGGTTAAGGTGGAAGGGATAAATAATATTTTGACTTACATTTCCTCGTGCATGAACCTGAAAGACTTGTCTGAATGGTTCATTCACGAGAAGTTGACTGACATTTTCACGTACTACGATACTAGGTATGGTAGTGGTGGTAGTGAGACTATGAGTATCGACATGGATACCATATTTGGAGATGATTTTTCTATTCAGTTAGCGAGTGAGAAATGATGGGTGGACCATTGAGTAAGAGTGAGCTGTTTCGGTACTTAGATAATGATTACTGCTCAATCCTATCACATTCTAATACTAAGAATCTTGAAATATTACAGTGGTGGAAATCATATGAGTCCACATTTCTCATGCTATCTAAGATGACATAAGATTTACTGACTCCTCTAGTGTCGAGCATATCATCGAAATTTGCTTTTTCTGTTGTAATGAATGTGATTTCGGATAGGAGATCAAGATTATGTCTAGATATTGTTAAGGCTTTAGCATGCATGAAGGATTGGAAGGATTCGAGGTTTAGCATCCAGGATCATGCTGGGACAGGGATTGCAGCGAAAGCGGATGAATTGATTACTGATGATGATCCATATGATAGTGATTTTGATATTGAGGTTGAGGATGAAAGTGATACGTCGATGGATGATTGATGAGGTTGCCACTTGATGCTTGATGGTTGATGATTGAGGGATTGCGACATGCCGACAGTGACACTTATGTTACAGTTATGCTTATGCTTATGATGTATGCTTGATTCTGATTTTTGATATCAATGTTTTGTGCTCATTTTTATTTACATTGTATTTGCTTTGATTTGGGTGTTTGGCTTTGTGACTTTGTCATTTTTTGTTAAAGAAATTTTATTTTATTTTAATTTTATGTTTAAGAATTTTATTAAAATTTTTAAAATTTAATTCTAATAAATTATAATCTATTAATCTAATTAATACATAATTAAAACAAATAACATAAAAAAAACTTTATAACTATTCAAATATTTATAATTTAGAATTTAAATATACATTATATAATTTATAATTACATAATTATTATAAACAAAAAAAAATTATTTTTTAAAACCATCCTGTACGTGCCCGACCCAACACGGTAAAAAGCTAGTTGTGCTAGGCCTAGTCTGAAGAAACCTTGATGGGCCAGACACAGTTATTGTAACATCTTGTGCCTGGCCCGGCACGGTAGCACGGTTGGGCGGATAAATCGTGTCGGGCTGGCCCAGCACTGCCCGTTTGACACCTCTACTACAAATACAAATTGATGATTCATATAATGTTTGATTTTTTTTTCATATGATATCATATTTTCATTATTTTTGGATTCTTACCATTTATGTCATTATGCAAATACGTTCCATTTTATATTATGTATATGTATGTATCATATTAAACTTTTTATTATGCAATGAATTTTTTTTATTAAATATCTTCATTTTTTAGTTGAGTAGAATATTAATTTTTTAAATTATTTATTTCATTTAAATAATTTAAATTTATAATATAATATTAATATGTAATGCACATTGCACATGCATTTTTTTTAATTATATTATTTTTATATATTATCATATAAATTATAAATGCAGTATTTTGAATAGATAATAAATTAAATTTTCAAAATATTTTAAATAATTTTGATATATAATTATAAATGTAATATTTTGATATATAATTGAAGCTTGGACAAATATAAATACAAATTCAATTTAAATTTTAGGGCTAAAGATACCCACTTGGCAGCACTTATCACTACAATAAAGCCCAAAAATGGTATGATTCAACATTTCCTGTAGAGATGTCAACCGGGCCGGGCTGGGCCGGCATGAGAAAATTCCTGCCCGGGTTAGGCACGAGTCGTGCCGTGCCTGGCCCGTGCCTGACCCGACACGGTTTGGCCCGTGGCACGGCACACCGGCACGGGTTCGTCCCGTGTCGGGTGTTCCCCGAGCCTGACCCAGCTATCACCCTCCCGCAAAAAAGACCGCGGGTCGGGTCTGATTGGACCCGACCCTCGGTCCCACGATGCCCGAACCGTACGGCCAGGCCAGGCTCGAGTGAGCCAGGCACTGTTTAAAAAAGTCGGGCCCAGCACGGCCCGCAGGCACGGCAGGCCGTGCTGTGCCGTGCCTAGCCCGCTCGGGCCTGGCCTGGCCGTACGGTTCGGGCATCATGGGACCGCGGGTCGGGTCCAATCAGACCTGACCCGCGGTTTTTTTGCGAGAGGGGCGATCGTGGGGTCGGGCTTGCAGGACACCCGACATGGGACGAACCCGTGCCGGTGTGCCGTGCCACGGGCCGAACCGTGCCGGGTCAGTCACGGCACGGCACTGGCCAGGCACAGCACGACACGGCTCGTGCCTAACCCGGGTCGGCCCAGCCCGGCCCCGTTGACACCTCTAGGCGTGACCTAACATAGATGTGTCTATGGGCCGAACCTCCCATGTTGGACCTAATAGACTGATAGCGATGTCATTACGGGCACAACACAATATCCAAACTTGGTCACAAACTGGCACTCTAAGTAAATCCAACTACCCCAAGCATATCTACATTGCAACTCAACTATATGCAATAAGTGGAGTAAATATAAGTATTTTATTCGTGTTTTTTTCTCAAATAGCACATCCTCTTATATTCTCGTGTGTATACTGAAAGAGAAATAAAAACTTTTTTATTATTTACTTGTTTTATGGGAGATTTGTGTTTCGATATATTAAACACAAAATAATTAAAAAAATTATATTATCTCAAAAATTTTTAAAATAATTAAATTTTGATACATTAAAACTCATCAGCTTGATTTTATCCCATTAGTAGTATTCCAATTTAGAAACTAATTTTTGATTCGAAAAGGGGATTTTCCAAAAAAAAAAAAAATAAGAACGCCACTTTTATATACAAAAAGTGGTGTTCAAAAAATATTAACTATTTTTTGCATCGAAAATCATTTATTGAAAAACTTAAACTAAATTTTGCTTTTTAAAATCTAAATATAAATCTAAACATTATATATATATATGTGTGTGTGTGTGTACTTATAAATAAAAACTTATATATACACATGTTTATAGATAGATATGTATGTATATATATATGCAATCATATACATATATACATATATATATTCTAAATAGGCCTATATATAGATATATAGATTTACATATATAAGTATATATGTTTATATATATATATATATGTAAATTATATATAGCCTTACAGACATGTATATACATCAAGATATATATACATACATACATACATACATATATATATGCTATATGCTATATGGGTTTTTTTTGTTTTTTTAATTATATATATAGTATATATATGCTATATAGCATGTATATATATATATATGTAAATTATATATAGCCTTACAGACATGTATATATATCAAGATATATATATATACATACATACATACATACATATATGCTATATGCTATATGGGTTTTTTTTTGTTTTTTTAAATTATATATATAGTATATATATGCTATAGCATATATATATATATAAGCTATATTAGTTATATAGGGTTATATATATATATATATATATGTTTTTATATATAAGTATATATAGTATTATATATACAAAACTATATATAAATAAATATATTCATGTATATATACATGTGTGTGTGTGTAAGGCTATGTATATAATTAAACATTTTCAAAAAACTTTTTTAATTCTTTTTTGCAAAATATGAATTTAGTGCACTTTTTATAAATTTTGAAAAAAAACCTCTTTCTTTTTTTATTTTGTTGTGATTAAATGAAAATTTTATTCTATCCTCTTAATCCTTGTGGGCATGATTTTAGTGTGATTATAATTTAAAAACAAATGTTCATGTAAATAAAATGGGACATGCATATCAATCCAAATAAATGTTGTAGAAGATCAGTTGATGTGTGACCTGAACTAATTTGATTACATGAAATGCATCTCAATGATTGATACATTTGCTTGCATTTCATGAAACATAAATGAAAATATGAAAAATAATGCTCATGGATCCCAGAATAAAAAATAAATATTTTTTATGACCTTTTTTTGTTGATGTTTTGCCCCACAAAATAAAAACACTTATAGAATAAAAATAAACATTTTTTAGCACCTTTTTTTTAATGTTTTGTGCCACAAAATAATAAACACTTAAATATATTTTGGGCTCATCATGATCAATTAAAAACTACATTTCCAAAATTAACCAACATTAAAAAAATAAAAACAACTAATTACTAATTTCAAAAATAATATACACATTCGATGTAACATTATGCAAAGATACGCATATATAAATGTTTGTATATATGCATAACATTTATATACTGCTCTCGGTTTTAGGCAGAGTTCTCCATCAAGCATGATTAAATAAGCTTTTTAGCAATACCCAAGGGAAGAGTTGGGGAATTGGCATTGCGGCCTCCATTCCCAATCCATAGAGGCATGATCATGAATTTGGGTGTTGGAATTGCGGCCTCCATGTCTTCAATGTCTCGTAAAGCTCCGGCAATCTTCGGGAGGAAAAAACCAGTAGAGAATCATGATGATAATAAGTTTGCCACAATGCATTGAACATGAGAATTGATATGTTAAATAATAGATGTACATGAACATTTAAACATGCATATATACAATGGCATGCTTCCTATTGGAAGACAAGACTGGGTCAAACTCATCCTCCAAAAACTAGCCCTCTGCAAGATAATTCACACCATGTAGTATAAATACCACATTTTACTACTATAACTACATAAATATGTATAAATATATTTATAAAAACTCACACACACACACACACAAATATAAAGTTACGTATAAAACTATACATATACATATAAATATAATTGTTTTTGAAAACTTATAAATATAAACCTATATACATAATTATTTTTAAAATTGTACACACACACACACACAAGTTTACACACACACACATATATATATATATATATATTCAAAGTCTATATATATAACGTAAGCCTATATAAATAAAAGTTTATATGTGTGCATTTATATATAGTTATACAATATTTGGACACTTAGGGTGAAGAATGGCCAAGTATGCCCTTATCCTCCATATCATATTTCTTACTCACTAGTTGCTCTCATCCATCCTCATAAAGATCAACTTCATGTTGCCAATTCATTGTATCATTTGTATGATAATTATTGACAATAGCACCTCCACTAAAACTTTCAATTTACGCCATCCATGATTCATTGGCTCATTATTGAGGAAATAATTGCAAAAACATGTCATTGAATGAGTTGTTCCAAACCCAATCAAGCTAATATAACATCAAAAAAACACATGAAATGGTTGAACAGTATGATCATGGAGGACTAAAAATATCTAACATACCACTAGAGATTGAGCAGCTTGTAATGCTTCGGTTCTATACTTACAAATGTTTGTGAAAAAAATTAAAACATATTTAAAAATATATGTGACATATAAACTATCTCACTTATGCATTTCAAATTTATTTCTAGATTCATAACAATAACAAAAATAAATTATAAACTCAATTTTAAGTGATCTTATATATATTAAAAATAATTAAGTTTTGAAAGTAATTAATATATATATATATATATATATATATATGTATGTATGTATGTATGGATATATATTTGGTGACTATTTAAATAAATATGTCTTTCAATCCCACATTGGAAATATGTGGAATTGGGAGGTTTTAAGGGATTATAAAATAAAGCCTCACCTTAATTTTAAAATCCACTTCTCTTATAATTAAATTTTTTATTATAAGATTAACTTGTAAATCTTTTTTCTTTCTCTTTTGATAATATTATTTAAGTGTTGAATGATGTAGCCATAATTGGCCAATCTTTATAAATATGGTATTTTTCTTTATTGTCTATTTTATAGTTATTGTTAGATATTTTATTAAAATATTTAATTGTTATGTGGAAATAAACCTGATTTTTACAATAATTGGTATCAGAGGAAGATTAATGTGTATGCTTTTTGGTTGTAGCTTAGTTTGATATTCCATATCAAAAACAATTCCTTGGGTGTTTTGCATTTGAAAACTATCAAATAGAGATTATAGAAAAAATGGTAGATGATAAAATATCAACTTCAACAAAAGTTTAGCCAACAAGTTCTCCATTAGTCATGATGAGAACTACGGTGTCAAAGACTAGATTTCCAGTGGAGATTTTTGATGGTACCAGCAATTTTGGTATGTGGCAAGGTGAAGTTCTAGATGTCTTATTCCAATAAGGTCTAGATATTTCCATTGAAGGAGACACCAAATGATTTTAAAGAGAATGAATGGAAAGTAATTAATCGATTAGCATGTGGTACTATCTGATTCCTATCTAGAGAACAAAAGTATATATTCTGTAAAGAAACGTCAAAAAGAAAATTATGGAAGGCACTAGAGAAAAATTTTCTGAAGAAAAGCAGTCAGAATAAGCTTCATATGAAGAAAAGACTATTCAGATTCACATATGTTCCTGCTACCATGATAAATGATCACATAACAAATTTTAATCAGCTTGTTGCAATTCTGTTAAATTTGGATGTAACTTTTGAAGATGAAGATCTTGCCTTGATGCTATTGGGGTTGCTTCCTAAGGAGTTTGAGTTTCTTGAAACTACTCTACTCCATGGGAAGGCTCAAGCGTCTCTTAGTGAAGTTTGTGCAACTTTATATAATTATGAATTGAGAAGAAAAGACAAGAAGAAAAGTACAAATGATGTAATAGAACCTTTGATAGTAAGAGGTCGTTCACAAAATAGAAGCAAAGGAAAGAAGGAGAGATCAAAGTCTAGAGTAGGAAAACATGAGTGTGCCTTTTTCTGGGAAAAAGGACACAAGAAGAAAGATTGTCCAAAGCTAAAGAAGAAAAATAAATTTGGCAAATGAATACAATTGAAGATTCAAATGTAGTTGCATATGATAATGCAGATTCATATATTTCATTAACATTGGAGTCATCAATAAGCGGTGCATAAAGTTGGATCCTTGATTTAGGCTATAACCACCATATGTGTCCAAACTGAGAGTGGTTATCTGATTTTAAAGAAACATATGGTAGAGTAATTTACACTGTAAATGACACCCCTTGTAATACAATTAGAATTGATTCAATTTAGTTGAGGAATCAAGATGGGTCAACTAGAACTCTGACAGATGTTAGATATGTACCAAATTTGATGAAAAATCTTATTTCTTTAGGAGCCATTGCAATAAAGGGCTTTACTATATTTTTCAAAGATAAATCATTGAAGGTAATCTTTGAAACATTGGTGGTGATGAAAGGTGTTCAACGAAGCAATAACTTGTATTACTATAACGGTAATACACCCACTGGAAAAACAATTATAGTTTCTAATGATGATAAGGAGCTAGAACAACTAGATTGTGGCATATGCGCTTAGGGCATGCAGGCAAAAAATCCTTGGAACTTCTGGCAAATAAAGGATTATTGAACGGGCTAAACATCTGCAAATTGGATATCTGTGAACATTTCATCAAAGGGAAACAAACAAAAGTGAAATTTGGTACTGCAATCCATTATACTAAAGGTATTTTTGACCATGTTCATTCTGATGTATGGGGGCCTTCCAAATCAGTTTCATTGGGAGGTAAATTTTATTATGTTTCCTTTGCTGATGATTTTTTCCGAAGAGTATGGGTGTACACACTAAAGCCAAAGGATAAAGTATTGGGAGCTTTTCACATTTGGAAAAAGATGGTGGAAACTCAGACGGGCATAAAAATTAAATATTTTTGAATAGATAATGATGGAGAATATATGAGTGATCCCTTCATAAAAGTTTGTCAAGATGAAGGAATTGTTCATCACTTCACAATTAGACATACACCACAATAGAATGGAATGACTGAACACATGAATCGAACTCTACTAGAGAAAGTTCGATGTATATGTTGTCCAATGTTGGTTTAGGCAGAGAGTTTTGGGCTGAAGCTATAACATATGCATGTCATCTCATTACTCATTTTCCATCAACTGCTATTAATGAAAAAATACCTTTAGAAGTGTGGAATAGAAAATATGCTACAGATTATAATTCCTTACATGTGTTTGGTTCCATTGCATATTATCATGTAAAAGAATCAAAGTTAGATCCGAGGGCAAAGAAGGCTATTTTTTTGGAAATATCATCTAGTATGAAAGGATATCACCTATGGTGCTTGAAGACTGAAAAGATAATCTTCAGTAGAGATGTTACCTTTGATGAATATAATATGTGGAAGAAAGTAATAGAGGAGCAGACAGATAATTATCTATAACAAGTAGAAAATAATCCCAAGTAGGTGGAGTTTGAAGATAGGAGAATCATTAAACCAGCAAATAATGAGTCAGACGATGAACCAGACAAAGAAATTCCAGCACAAGGACCTCCACAGCAACATGAATCAATTGTATTGAGAAGACCATAAAGGAGTAGAAGGAAACCTGGTTGGCTTGAAGATATGACTATTTATACATCTTTAGTAGATGATGAGATTCCTACCACCTATAGTGAAGTTGTTCAAATTTCAGAAGAAGAAGAATGGAGGAAAGCTATAGTAGAAGAGATGTAGTCCCTTGAAAAGAATCAGACTTGGAGGCTCGTAAGTATGCCTAAAGAAAAAAAGACAATTTGTAGTAAATGGGTTTATGCAAAGAAGAAGGGATTTTCTAACAAGAAAGATGTCTGCTACAAGGCAATATTGATTACAAAATGCTATGCTTAGAAGGAGGGAATTGATTACAATGAAGTTTTTTCTCTAGTTGTGAAACATTCCTCCATTATAATATTGTTGGCTTTGGTAGCAAATTTTGATTTGGTACTAGTTCAAATGGATGTGAAAACTATATTTTTACATGGTGACTTAGAAAAAAATATATATATTGCTCAGCCTAAAAAGTTTAAAGTTGCTGGAAAAAAAATATGGTATGCAAGCTAAATAAATTATTGTATGGATTGAAACTATCTCGAAGATAGTGGTACAAATGATTTGATAAGTTTATGATAAGGCAGAAGTACACGAGAAGAAAATATCATCATTGTATATATTTTCACAAGCTACAAGATGGATTGTTTAGATATCTTCTTTTTTATGTTGATGATATGTTGATTGCTTCAAAGAATAAAGAAGAAATTGATAAGTTAAAAGCTCAGCTAAATCATGAATTCGAAATGAAAGATTTAGGTGAGGCCAAGAAGATTCTCGGCATGAAGATAAGAAGAGATAGATAAATGGGGAGACTTTATTTGACTGAGAAACACTATTTGAGAAAGGTAATAAATTGTTTTGGGATCAATGAGAAGGCAAAGCTAGTTAATACTCCACTAGCTCCTCATTTTAATCTTAGTGCATCTTTATCACCAAAGAATGACAAAAAAAGGAAATATATACCAAAAGTTCCATATGAAAATACCATTGGAAGCTTATGTATGCTATGGTATGTACAAGGCCTAACATTTCACAAGTAGTTGGTGTTGTTAGCAGATACATGCATGATCCTGGCAAAGAACATTGCCAAACTTTGAAATGGATTCTGAGATACATCCAAAATAATACTGTGAAAGTTGGTTTGATATTCGAGTAGGATGAGTGGCCCACCTCACCTAGAATAGTTAGTCATGTTTGATTGGACTTAGACATATTAGTTCACTAACATTGTCCCCCCTCATCTCATCTTATCCCAGAGTCTTTTGCTCTTCTAACATAAGCTCCAAATCACATTAAGTCTTCACTAACATAATATGCATGTTTAAATAGGATCAAGTAGAACCATTGCTGCTTGATAGGAACTTCTCCCATATTGCTATTAACGTTTTCATGTCACACAACATTTTAACATTACACCATTGAATCCTCAATCCTTTGCTTATTGTACAGTGACAGTACCAATATCTACTAATCATTATTTCCATATATGATTGCCCGTTGACATCTTTTCTAAATTTTATGATATGAGAAGCAAATAGTTGTGTGGAGGAATCAATATCTCAGCATAAGCCAAGAGACAGATCTTGTGTCATTCCACGTGGTCGTATGAACATGCATACATCCTAGCTCTCGAGACTTTTTCATAGAATTCCAACAATTTCTTTTATTCCTTAGAAGTCCAGAGAAAGGTAGATGATATTAAATTTGAATTATTTAATGGAATAACACTCATATATTTTGAGCTCGTAATGATACCTCGCAATTCAACAGTCTCTCTACAACTGAAGAATGAGTATGCTCTTGGGACATCATAACAACATATATAGGATCAACAACAAAATGAACAATGAATCTTTACAACAGCCTTTTCGTACATGTTCACTTGCATCACATACTCTCCCACAATTCAAAAGTCTCTTTAAACCGTACAATAAGGTTACAATTAGCACAGCTCTTCCACTTGAATTACCTTAACCCTAGGCCATGTTATTCAATAATATTGGAAAAATGGCAGTGTAATAGCTAGTATTGAAAGCTGGTCACTTTTTTAGAGAGAGAGCATTTCAACAGGTGAGTCCCCTTTCTATGCCCACTAAGGCCTATGATCAGCCTTCATCTACGACCAATCTCATCATTGAAATTCAATCGTAACCCAATTTAATTCTTAGTCACAAGGAAAAGTACATCTTTAGTACTTCAATAAAGTGAGTTGTTTGATAGTGACTTCTTTTGCTTGGTAGGGCAATGAATGGCTACTTAAATATAGGAAACAACTGGAAACTCAAGAAAGGAAGTGTTCACCTATAACCAAGAATATCGTTCCCACAACCAAACCTTTCTTTTTTATTATGTATTTTGCTTAACATATTTTAGGTTGTGACATTGATCCTTCCTTCTTATGTACCTATGAATCATATAATACGAAGACTATAAGTAGGTTTGAATAATATTAACTACTCTAGAATTCGCCAAAAATCTAATTAGAAACCTTAAGATCGTAATCAATTTGATATGTCTTGTCTTCCAAAATCATTATGATATATAAACGGAGTCAAAGAAGCTGAACTAGATCTAGTTTGAAAGATCCCATCGCTAAAATAAGTTATTCTTGGATCTAATAAAGAATATTCTTTGGTACATTGATCAGTATGCCTCTTTAGGTGGTAAGTCTCACATACACTCCACATGTATATATCTTTTGACAAAATATACAATGTACTGATTATTATTTGATACCCCTAGAAATTTTTATTTTTTATTATTCTATAGTATATTCATGCTACTGATGTTTGCCTAATTTTTTAATATTTTAGGTGGCAGATGAGTTTGAGTCAAGACTAATAAAGAAAACATAGTTTTGATCTTGAACATTTTGGTAGTGTTATTATTATATATATCTACATTAATTTTATATTCATTATCATTAAATTCATTAAGTGACTTTTTGGTAATATTAGTATTTATTAAATAAACTATAAAACTAAATAAATTTAAAACTCACAAAAATGAAAAAAAAACAAAAACAAATATATATCATAACCACTTTGTTGCAAAATATGCACTTCTAAAATTTAATCTCGAAGCAAGTTGCACTGCTACACCACCACATTTGGTGTATGCGTAAAAAAACCATAAGACATAAAGCAAATAATAAAACATAAAATTAATATAACAAAATATTATACTATATCAATCAAAGGAGAGAGAGAGAGGAGAGCGTAGAAGAAAGAGAGAAGAGAGAAGAGAGAAAGAGAGAGCACATATGAGAGGGAGAAAGACAGAGAGCACATATGAGAGGGAGAAAGACAGAGAGCACATATGAGAGAGAGAGAGAGAGAGAGCACATATGAGAGGGAGAGAGACAGAGAGCACATAAAAGAGAGAGGGAGGGAGAAGAGAAAATTTAGAAAAAAAATTCAAAATTTTCTAATCTATATTTATAGAGATTTAAAAATAATAAATAAATTTTTTCAAAAAAAAATTCAAGTTTATTCAGGCAGAATCATGGCAGTCGTTAGGTTTTAGCCAATAGCCGTTGGATTGAATTTGATAGCTACAATAGCCCATTGCATAAAAACACAATGGGCGAGGCAGGACATGCAGCACTGCAACCACATTGATAAATGGCAATCAACTACGTAAGTAAAACCCAACTTCCATGGCTGCTTTTTTTAAAAAAAAACACCCCATCAAGAAGCCACCTGATAGAGCATAACCCATGACCATAGACCTGCCTTTGCCCAATCCTAAGTCATCAGGCCATGCCTAGCCCAGCATGGCACAAGCCATGTCTCAAGCCAGCATGATCCAAGACTAGGCATGATGTTAAGTCATGTCGTGCCACTGGTTGTGACCTGGCCACCTGCCAGCCAGCCTAGCTGACACCTCTAGTTCTTTTTATTCAATAAAGAAGACACCAACATTAAAAATTGTAGGAATAGGTGATCAACCAATTTATTATTTATACCTTCAACTATGAAAGATCCCACTTGAAGGATTATATTAAAAGAAGAAAAGCTTCTTATTTGGCAAATTTATCAAAAGGAGTTAAACTTACAAGATTTCCATTGCCACTCAGCTCATCATTTAATAAAACAATTTTCTATGTCCAAGTGCTTGGAGAGGAAGATCAAAGCAAATTTTTGCTTCTTCAATGAAGAGAGTGAACCGTCAACACCGACATTGACAATTGCAGAAATATGTGACCAAGAGAATTATACCATCACCTATTACAAATCCCACTTCAAGGATCAGATTGAAAGGAACAAAAAGCTTCTTATTTAGTGTGGGTAATTATCAAAACGAGTTAAACTTATAGGACCTCCATTATTTCCCAGCCCATCATTTAATAAAACAATTACTTATGTTCAAGTAGCTATAGAAGAAGAAACAAAGCTAATTTTTGCTTCAACGATGAAGATAGTAAGCCATCAATGTGAGCACCAATAGCTTCCACTCCAACATTTGCTATTGCTACAAAGGTTAAACTTGAATGAGAAAAGTAGAAATTTTAGGCATAACTTCTTTTTTCCTTCTTAGAGAGAGTTGGAATGACCATGCTCCCATTGTCACAAGGTACAAAAAGATAAAAACACTTTTAGAAGACCAAAGAATGTAATGCATTATCAACAAAAGCAGAGAAGATCAAAGTCGGTCATGTTCTTTGAATCAAGTTAAAAACTTCTATCAGCCCTCCAAGAGTTACATTAGTGGTACCCAAAATCTATATGACTAATCAACATTAAGATTCCTTCAATGGAAGAGTAACTAAACTTTCACTATGTTCTATCTAGTTGAACTATGTCTGTTAACCATAGAAAGCATCTCTACTCAAAGAAATCCACATAAGGTTAGCTAACCTCTAGGGGCTGAATCTCTATCAATTTCATATATGTAACTTATTGATACAATATTCAAAGTTTTTTCTTGCTCACAAACCGATGTGCCTTGAGCCTAGTCCTTATTCTTTAAAGGCATTCTGCTACTTCACCTACAAAGCTAACTCCAAAAGTGACTAATAGATTTAAATCAAGATTGACTATCTCTTTCCTTCTCTTTATATATGCAACATAAAGGTGAAGAGTAACTACTAATATTATTTAGTGTAGTGATGCAGATACTACTATCAATGTTATCATAAATTCATCCATTCCCTCTCATTCCGATTGATAGCCAAGGGAATTAAGTGGCATTTTGTTCTTTGTTTAAGGCCAAATAGATATTTGAGAAAGAAAAAGCAAGTCTGACCTTGGACATTTTAGGTGTTATCTTTAATTGGAAAAAGGCAATCCCCCAGCAAAGAATTGCCCATATACGACTTTGGGCTTCTATTCATGTCCTTCCTTTTGCTTCTAATGCGCATTGAACTTGACTCCACACATAAAGGTGCATATCAACCTTTGAAGTTTTCATGCACAGCGACGAACCCTTTTACTCAAGCTTCTATTGCACCATGGACTAATTTTAGACTTATTTAAGATAGGGCTTCTGAATAGGCAACCATTGGACGTGCTTCCTTTTTGCTCCCATACTTCATTATCTCTGTGTCCCCTTTCTCTTATGTGACATTGTGCCCTTCCTCTTGTGTTCAACTTCCAGCATCTCTTCTTCTTCCTTATTCTATAATTGGATAATGAAGGTTTTCCACGTCTTTCTGTGTTCCTTAGAATTTATTTAGTATTTTTAACAATGCCTTAGAAAATAAAGTATTGATTTAAGTCCTACCCTTTGGGATACCTTAAGCCTTGCCATGATCAGAAAAGTGCTTACGAAATGAATTGAAAGTCCCCCCCTCCCCACTACATGCTAATAGGATTTCCAACATGGGATAGTTGAGGTGAGGATAGACCTTCTATCTTAGGCAAGTAAATAAATAATACAGATAAGGAAAGAAATCTACTTGAATGACCATCTGAGATGAGAGCAAGAGAATAGAAAAGAATGATAAGTCACTTCTTTAGGGCCCTTTGGGATAGAGGATGCATTGGATTTTATATTCATTTAACTTACTTTGCCCTTGAACTATGCATCTTTGTTCAAAATAAACTTAGTAGATAATTATCAACTAGATAATTGTTCAAAGTTAATATCCCAAGAGCATAGATAATATAGGAATAGAAGAGGCATATGCCAGGACAAGAAGAGGTTACTCGAATGAATGTCGAGAAGGCTATCAGGAAGGCTATCGTGAAATCTACCCCACAGTTCATGGTGGAGTATGGGCTTAAAAGCATGGATAAAGGAATTCCTTAAGGCATCTCATGATTCATGATAGCCAAGTTAGAATTAGACTAAATCAGTCTTTATTTGGCATTTGTATCAAGAAAATAAGAAGAATTGAATGACAAAGTAATATTATATATTTTTTTAGAAAAAAGAACTAGGAGCAAAAGGGGAAAGGCAATTTATTTAGGTAGAAAGAAAAACTAGTGGCATCTTCAAGTGTGATTCAGAATCTACTCTTGTTTTAAAAGAAGTGAAGTTACCAATGGGTGAACTCATGAAAGTTTGCCCATTGGAAGCGAGTGACTCAAGGTATGTCATCACTCTACTTGAGACTAGGTTGGGGGAACTCAGTGAGCGAGAAGAATGGCCAGCAACTATTAAAAAGAGAAAATTCAATCAACTCCAGAGCTAGGAGTTCTATGTCTAGTAGAGGATTGAGGAGAGTCCTTTTAGTTCGTCTAATATGCTATCCCCAACACTAAAGGTAGTCACTAACTCGATAGCTTCAAATTTAATCGACTGTGATTCTTCATGTTTAGCTGTAAATGTCACACAAAGTCATTTTCTTGACTTTCATGCCTTCTTCTTATTAGTCTTTGGCTTTCACTAGATTCATTACTAACACAATATCAACTCCATCTCTCCTATCTTTATCACCTACTGGTTCTCCATCCACCTTTTTCTCTCTTGCTTTTCGCCAGGTAAAAGCTAGCAAGCCCTTCAGGTTATTGAGGCTCAGAAGTGGGTGGGAGGAATCTTAAAAAAAAAAATTTTTATTGTCCTCAAGGTTTACTTAAACTGAAAATCCATCTACTGCCCCCATTTACTCCGACCACTCCTGGAAAGCTAGAACCTAGGATGAGATATTAGGTTGCCTCTCCTAGTCTCAATTCCTTTCCCTTGTTAATTGAAGACTCGAAGCCATTTCTATCTTTATATTCATCCCCACTAGCTACCATTGACTCCTTAGATGCCCCTGATCCATCATTATTCATCATAGACCCTCACCACCAGCATCATCTTAAGGATGGACCTATAAGGAAAATCAGTCATAGGTAGGCTCCATGGCCACCTTTTTTCATCATAAAATCTCAATTATGAGTTTGGGGAAGGTTCACCACTATCATCTACTTTCTTTTAATCCTTTTCTAGGGCACTAATATAAAGGAAGTACCTGCCCGCTAAAGTCATTGGATCTTAATTCTCTCCTAGCAAATCAAGAAATAGAGTGCGGTCAATAATTGCATAATTTTGAATGCAATCCCAAGATTGAAATATGGATATCTGCCTGGATGATATTGTTGTTCACTCACTTTTTTTTGTACAATATTAAATCAATTAGATGAGTAATTGGGAATGAGGAGCAAATTATCTTATTGTGCAAAATGTTCATATGCTTTAAGGATTGAGGCTTTCTGTCTTCTCGATCACTGATCTATTGTATGGTGAACATGGTCAAGTGCAAGGAAGCTCTTTTATAATCACTCTCTTGTGTAGTAAGCAATCACCATCTTTTTAGCCAATGAGTAGAAGCAAGCGAAACTAGAGCGAGAGTTGGTTTAAAGAGAGAAATTATAAATAATGATGATAAAATTATAAATATCAGAGATTCTCTGTGGTATGCTGATTATATATATATAAGATCAATTATAAATAAATAAAAAAATTATAAATATTAAAAATATTAATCGACGAATTAGTAACATCTTTTATATATATATATATATATATATAAGATAAGAGATATAATGATGATAAAATAAATATAATGCTAAAACTAGAAATGGTGGGGTTAAAATTAAAATTATTAGAAATAATATTAAAAAATAACTCATATAAATGATTTGACCATGATTTTTAAGAGAATTGATTGAAAAAAAATAAGATTTTTATTTTCAATTTTGATTATCCGAGATGAAATTTAGTTGATGATGGTGATTTAAATCTAAGCATGTTATATTAGAGTCTAATATTATGGTGGTATGGCCAACTTACATCCTAATTATAATCAAGAGTTGATAGTTTTGTCGAGCCTATTGAGTGATAGAGACGTTGTGGTATGATGATTGTTTTGAATTTGGCTTTCCATGATCAAGTAAAAGGTGTTGAATTAATTTTCATTATGTTATATAGAGAATTCATGATAAGTTGGTCATTATAGATGTTCTTCAAGGCTTGATCTGCAAATTCATCTCCTTTTTGGTTTATTTTATTGAACTTGGTAGTGTACAAAAAATTTATTGCATCTAAGATATTCATGCACTATCTTGAGGAGATCACTAGATTAGTGTCTGCTTGCATGTGTGTGTGTGTGTGTGCATGTGTGTTTGCATGCATGTTTGCATGTTTGCATGCTTGCATGCGTGTTTGCATATGTCTTTTAATGTGTTTGCATGCATGCGTGTGTGTGTGATGTGTGCTTGCATGTGTGTATGCATGGGTGGTGTGTGCTTGCGTGTGTCGTGTGTGCTTGCATGTGTGTGTGATGTGTGCTTGCGTGCGTGCGTGTGTGATGTGTGCTTGCTTGTGTGCTTGCGTGTGTGTGTGTGATGTGTGCTTGCCTGTGTGCTTGCGTGTGTGTGATGAGTGCTTGCCTATGTGCTTGTGTGTGTGTGTGTGTGATGTGTGCTTGCGTGTGTGTGTGATGCGTGCTTGTGTGTGTGTGCTTGCATGAGTTTGCGTGTGTGTATGCGTGGGTGGTGTGTGCTTGCGTGTGTGTGATGTGTGCTTGCCTGTGTGCTTGCGTGTGTGTGTGATGTGTGCTTGCATGTGTGTGCTTGCGTGCTTGTTTGTGTGCTCACGTGTGTGATGTGTCTTTGCATGTGTGTGTGTGTGATGTGTGTGTGCTCATTGTGATATTACTTCAAGCCCGTGTATGTATGCATTAAATAATAACAAACATTTTAGCCAAAGCAGCAACACTAGAAGTGGGACGTTGATTCGTCCATATTTTACTGTTGTGTTCTCAGATCACTCCAGCAAAAGATGGGAAACTAGTAACCATTGAGCTAATTGATGCAAAAACAAAGGAACCATGCGACACGTTGCAGGTATGCAAATGGGAAAACTACAAGAAAACTAGCACAGTTTTATCATCCGTCAGCACATCGCCTTCACTACTTAAACTGTGTTGTTGCTAATGCTAGGTAGATGCAGCTTTAATTGCTACGGGAAGAGCACAATTCACGAGGGGGCTAGGGTTAGAGAACGTAAGCTTATATGACCTGTTCTGACAAAATAATATTGCACCCATTCACTCCGTGGGCTTCTCTCTTGCTCGCTCAGGTCAATATGGTGGTGACACAGCATGGGTTTATTCCTGTAAACGAGCGCATGCATGTGCTTGATGCTGATGGTAATGAGGTATGCAAGATCTGTTGTTTTGAAACAACTATTCCTTGTAAAATACAAGAAATTCTCAAGAACAGAAGCAGAATCTAAGAAGAAGAAGAGAAGAACAGAGGAGAAGAAGAAGAGAGAAAAAATGTCGCGCAGCAGAACCAAATTCAAAGCATTCAATAATAATAATCATCCAGCAGCTAGGTCAAAAAAAACATCGGCTTTTATATCTGTCCGATAATTAAAACACGTAAATTTACTGAAAAGATACTTTACAGTAATGCACCGATAATTGCTCATTAAGGACAATTTTGTAATTTCACTTTGCATATCTCAACACAACGAACAGCCCGTCAACAATCCCCCCGATTCGATGTAGTTGAGGTCAGTCCAAGCTTTTCTCTCAAATAGATAAGCTTTTCTCTTGGTAGGGACTTCGTGAATATATCGGCTACTTGATCTTCAGTCCTGCAAAAAACCAACTTAACTTCATTAGATTCAATCGTATCCTTAATGAAGTGATATTTCAAACCTATGTGTTTAGTTCGACTATGCATTACCATATCACTCGCAATAGATATAGTCGATTGATTATCACACAGAATTTTTGTTGGATATTTTTGGACTTTATCTAAGTCGCCCAACAGTTTTCTAAGTCATAAGACTTGAGAGGTTGCAACTGAAGCTGAAACATATTCAGCTTCAGTAGTGGACAAGGCTACGGTTGATTGTTTCTTGGACTGCCAAGAAACTGCAGCAGTTCCTAGATTAAATACATATCCAGAGGTACTTTTGTAATCCTCTGGATTTCCTCCCCAATCACTATCACAATAACCTATGATTTCTGTATGGTTAATTCTATGATATTTCAGACCTAAATTAAGTGTACCTTTGAGATATCTCAATATCCGTTTGGCAGCACTTAGGTGTATATGATTCGGACAGTGCATAAAATGTGATAACAAATGAACAGAGAAAACTATGTCAGGTCTGGTTGCTGATGCGTACAGCAGGCTTCCTATTAGACTTCTGAAATTTTTCACATTTACTGGTTTACCCTTAGCTGAAAGCAGTTTCTGGTTTACTTCTAAAGGGGTAGATATTGATTTGCAGTCACTCATTCCATAGTTTTTCAATAGTTGTTTAATGTATGTGGTTTGAGAAACAGACACACCACTTGTGTATTGAATTATTTCAAGTCCTAAGAATTGTGTTAGGCTTTCTAGGTCAGACATTTCATATTTAATTTCCATTTCTCTCCTAAAATTATTTATCAATTCTGTTTTATTACTTATAAATACAATATCATCAACATACAAGGAAACAATTAAAATTCCAGAATTGTTGTCTCTTTTAATATAGAGTGTAGGCTCACTCTTGCTTCTACTGAATCCTTGATTCAGAAAATAAGAGTTGATTTGTTGATACCAAGCACGAGGAGCTTGTTTCAACCCATATAAGGCCTTATTTAATTTATAAACACAGTGTTCACTCCCCTTTTTTACAAACCCAGGGGGTTGTTCTACATATATTTCTTCCTTAAGTTTTCCATTTAGAAAGGCAGATTTTATATCCAATTGGAATAAATTCCAACCTTTCTGTCCAGTTAAGGCTATTAAAAGCCTTATGGTTTCTAACCTTGCTACTGGAGCAAAGGTTTCATGGTAGTCTAATCCAGGTTTTTGTGAGTAACCTTTGGCTACCAATCGAGCCTTGTATACAGGCTGATTCGAATTTGATTTAACTTTAATCCTATAAATCCACTTAACACCTATACTGTGTTTATTTTGAGGTAAGTCAACTAAGGTCCAAGTGTTATTTTTCTCGATAACAGACATTTCTGTCTGCATCACTTTGAACCAGAATTGATGTTTTACAGCCTCTTCATAGTTGAGTGACTCAACTGAGGTGTAGTTACATCTCTGATAAATGTCTGACAGGTTTCTATACTTTACTGGGGTTATTTTACTAAGTTCAGTTACAGATTCAGAATTAGATGATATACAATCACTATGTTCAGAAACAAACTTGGACTTGTATTGAGAATCATGTTCAGTAAAAGAATCATAATCAGAAATAAATTCAGTAGAAAAAGTAGAGGGTGAGCTGAAATCATACCTTGGAGCATTTTTAAATTTATAGCAGGTTGCACCAGCTTCTGTGCAACCATTTTTGGTTCCAGAATTAGCTTCACTTAAATCTCCATCCCACATACTGTTTTCATCAATTAAAATATCTCTACTCACCAGAAATGTCTTTGTTTCTGGTGAGTACAGTCTGTAACCCTTGGATTGCAGACTGTAACCTACTAAAATACACTTTAGACTCTTGGAGTCTAATTTGGTTCTATGTGCACTTGGTATATGGGAGTAACAAACACTCCCGAATACCTTTAGGTGTTTAACACTGGGCTTTCTACCAGTCCAGGCTTGCACTGGAGTTATATTTTCCAGTGCTTTGGTTGGGCACCTATTGAGCAGGTACACTGAAGTGTTCACTGCCTCTGCCCAAAAAATCTTTGGTAGGTTTTTTTGATTTAACAAAGTTCTGGCCATTTCCATTATTATCCTATTTTTCCTCTCCACAACTCCATTATGTTGTGGTGAGTAGGCAGTGGTAAGTTGTCTGGTTATTCCTTTAGATTCACAGTAATCTGTGAATTTTTGAGAGAGGAACTCTCATCCTCTGTCTGTTCTAAGTGACTTAACACTTAGACCATATTGTCTTTCGACAAGTGGTAAAAGTTTCTTGAAGCATTCAAGTGCTTCAGACTTGTGCTTCAAGAAAAACACCCATATATACCTCGTGCAGTCATCTATAAATAACAAGAAATAACTACTGCTGCCTAAGGATTTCACTGACATAGGACCACATATGTCAGCATGTAATAGTTCCAGGGGTTTAGAAGCTTTCCAGGCAGAGTGCTTTGGAAAGCTTTTTTTGGATTGTTTTCCCAGTGAACATACTTCACATATAGATGTAGGTTGTGAAAGGTTTGAAGGCATACCAGTTACTAAGTTATTTTGTAAAATATTTTTTAGGTCAAAGTAATTCAAATGCCCAAATCTTCTGTGCCATAGAGAGGTGACAGATTGGACATTCATTGAGAATGCCTTATCTGTTTTCTTAGCAAATGTCAGTGGAAAACTTCTTCCACTTGACATTTTCACTATCCAGGAAGGTTGATTACTGTTTTGATCAAAAATTTTACATATTTTATTTTCAAACGATAATTTATAGCCTTTTTCAATTAACTGACCAACACTTAGTAGATTCTGGTCCAAGGCAGGAACCAGAAGTACATCCTTTATGAACTTTGTTCCAGAGCAGGTGGGTACTGCCACTCTGCCCTTGGCTTGCGCCTGAACTAGTTCACCATTCCCCAATTTGACTTGTGAATTTACTACTGGAAGTAAATCCACAAATATCTCTTCATTTCCAGACATGTGGTTTGAGCAGCCACTGTCCAGAAACCAAGTGTTTATTGAGTGTGTATTTTCTGTTTCATTTACATAAAACAGATGTTCTACAGAACTTACTCGTTCTGTAAAACCAGCACTCTGATTAGAGATGCTCTTACAATTCTTAGAACTGTGCCCAAACCTTTTACAGTTTTGACACTGGTTTTGTTTTCGAAACCAACACTCTGTCGCAGTGTGGTTTAATCTCTTGCATATAGTGCAAGAGGAAGATTGTTCCTTAGATGAGTCTGAAGAGAGAGTAGAAAAAGAGCCTGTTTTAATTTTATTTTTGTTTTTATTTTTAGACTCATACCTTAGTGCATTTTTCTTGCTCCTCATATCTTTGTATTGCACTTCAGCCTTATTGGAGCTTTCTTCCCATCTTGATTGCATTTCAGTCTCTACAGAGCTTTCTGCCCTCTTCAGTAATCGACTCTCATAGGACTTTAAGGAGCTCAGAACTTGCTGGATGGAGAGCTTTGACAGGTCTTTGGTCTCCTCAATCACTGCCACAATGGCATCAAACTTATCAGACATACAGATTAGAAGTTTTTCAACTAATCGAGTCTCAGAGACATTTTCTCCATGAATCTTTAGTTGATTAACAATATCTAGAAACTGAGTTGAAAACTCAGTAAGAGAATCTGAGTTTTTCATACTCAGATTCTCGAAGTCTTTTCTCAAGGAGTGCAGAAGAGCTCCTCGAGCCTTCTTATCTCCTTGGTATTCCTCGATTAGGAGGTCCCAAGCCTCCTTGGCTTTAGTACAACCAAGTAATCGATGGAATATCACATTACTTACACCCTGTTGGATGAAAAGTAATGCCTTAGCATTTAATTTCCTCAATTCCTTCTCTTGTAATAGTTCTTTACCTTCCAGAATAGAGAAATTAGGGGCTTCTTCATATCCAGAAACCACAATTTCCCATATGTCTTGGGAGATAAACAATGTTCGCATTTTGACAAGCCAATAATCAAAATTTTCACCATCAAACAAGGGAATAGGAATTGAACCCGAGTTTGATGAGTTTTGAGTTTTTGAAAACATAATATCTTAATAACAGCTTGAAAAAAAAAATTGAACAGAAGGTTCAGGTTTTGTAAAAAATATGTTTTAAAAACCACAAAACCTTTAGATCTTACTAGATCTGGTTAGATCTATGCTCGATCTTAAGAAATTTGTGAGAAATATTTAGGTTTTCAGAGAACGCCTAAACTGGAGAAATTAGATTTGAGTATTGTTCAAAAATAATTTCAATCGCAGTTAGGTATCGAAGCTCTGATACCACAATGTTGTTTTGAAACAACTATTCCTTGTAAAATACAAGAAATTCTCAAGAACAGAAGCAGAATCTAAGAAGAAAAAGAGAAGAACAGATGAGAAGAAGAAGAGAGAAAAAATGTCGCGCAGCAGAACCAAATTCAAAGCATTCAATAATAATAATCATCCAGCAGCTAGGTCAAAAAAAACATCGGCTTTTATATCAGTCCGATAATTAAAACACGTAAATTTACTGAAAAGATACTTTACAGTAATGCACCGATAATTGCTCATTAAGGGCAATTTTGTAATTTCACTTTGCATATCTCAACACAACGAACAGCCCGTCAACAAGATCCCCATGGTTTAGAGTGCTTGAATTGCTCCCAAATCGTGACCAAAACCTCCACCTCAACTGATAGATCCCACACCTGTACTGTATTGGGGATGCTAATGGCAGACTGATGCTTGCCCATGCTGCCAGCGCCCAAGGAATTTCAGGTTCTGTCGCTGCTGCTCTTCCATTTTACTTCAGAATTCAGCATCACCATTGATTTGTTTGTTGCCGTTCTGATTCAGTTGTAGAGCAGATCAGTGGAAGAGACGATGTTCTTAATCATTTATGCATCCCTGCTGCTTGTTTCATTCATCCCGAAATCAGCATGGTTGGATTAACTGAGGTGCTCTGCTTTATGTAGCCTTAGCTTCCTGTCTCTGCTTCAAATTTCAAAATTTTTTTTTTTTTTTTGGTTACCTCGTTGCCTGCAGAATCAAGCAAGGGAGAAGGCAGAAAAAGAAGGATTTGAAGTGAGCATTGCTAAAACAAGCTTCAAGTCCAACACAAAAGCTTTGGCCGAAAATGAACCAGATGGCCTCGCAAAGGTTGGATTTTTATTTCTGATACAGATTCGAACCTCACTGTTTCAGTTTAGTCTAATCTCTGCCATTGCCCGCAGCTTATATACAGGCCAGACAATGGAGAGATACTAGGAGTTCATATTTTTGGCTTGCATGCAGCTGATCTCATACATGAAGCATCCAATGCCATGGCCATGGGAACTCCTATTCATGTGAGGATGTGTTAGGAGAAAGTAGAAAATAATACTGCTCGCCCTGAACTATTAATCTTTCTTCCTGTTGCAGGAGATTAAATCTGCGGTTCATGCTCATCCAACCCTCTCTGAAGTTATCGACGAACTGTTCAAATCTGCCAAGGTCGCGTTCAGAAATTAACCAGCTGAGATGCAATTCAAGGAGGTCGGTCAAGTCGAACCAACCTTTCCTGATCGCCTCAATTCCTTGAGAGCCAATCTCCATGGGAACTAAAGGCGCCATTATTATTGTGCTTGAGTTGTTTTTGTATTTAAACTTATATTCAATTTTGGAAAATGAGCAATCTGATTTCATCACCTAATTCTAATGGATAGTGTGTTGACCGGTAAAAACTTAAAATTAAGTTCTTTCAAATAGTATCAACTCAATTCCCTAAAAAACTTAAAAGAATATGAAATTTAGTAGTTTATACTTATTTTAACATATTAAAAAATAAAAATTATAAAAATATTAAAGTGAAATAAATGCAACTTATATATTATAAAAAAATATATTATTGTAGAAGTATTGATAATAATGATCAGGTTAAAATACATTCTAATTAGTACATCAAAAAATATTGTACATTAAATCCCAGACAAATATAACTGAGCGATGATGACTTTGAAATTAAATCACCTTTATTGACTTACTTCATTTATTACAATGATTTTGAGAGAAAAATCATGACTAAAATGATTACTCTCATTGATCTTCCAATTAGATTTTTGAAAGATCCTATAATAATCAATATTATACTGACTTATTTTCAACATGTTTATCATAAATGTAGAATTCCTAGATCAACTAGCAAAAATAACATAATAAAATATTATAAAATAAAAAAAATTAATAATTAACAAATTTATGAAATATAATGAAGGGATATATATGATGTTTGACATATAAACTAGTTGTGATGATGCATCATTCGTATGTTACACCACCCACTATGTAGATTCTAATTGAAAACATAATAAAAAATTTTTAAATTTTTTTAAAATCCTCCATGATGACCCTGTCATATACGAGTGTGTGATGAGAATCATTATAAAATATAATATTTAGAACAAAAAATTTAGTATTACACTCAATAATACTTTGCATAATGGTATCATCATTAATTTATTTATTATAACCATTAGAAATGAGTAGATAAAAAATTAACTTAATAGTACAAGTGAGATTGAAAATTATTTAATATGTATTAGAAAAATATATATTCACTAAAATATATTAGACCATCTAGCAGACAATAAGAGTTAAAAATTTTATGTTTGTCAGGGAGCCTAAAAAATAAAATTTCAAATGAATGTAAGATACAATTGAAATTATACCTACCGTATGTTACGATCATGTGTTGTCTACCAATATATACTATCCAAATACATAAATAGTAAAAGTGATAAATTTATTATTGATTATTCAGATTGTGATACAAAAATTTCTTCTATGAAAAATTTGAATAGTTTTAATGATACAACAAACAAGTATATATTCATCTGTATACACTCCAACCATTTTTATTGCACTTGAGTATGTATCAAACAGTATTAATATGTTTAATAAGCATAAGAAATACTTTGCATTTAATATCGTCACTGTAAAAATGAAAATCAAATATTTAAAATATTCTTCATCTATTTCAATGTTACATTGCTTGATTGTCGGTAAGAATCATAGGATTAAGGTGAAAAAATAAAAAATATATTAAAATATATATCCATGTACATGAACCAAACATACAAAACTACAAGTTTCATTCACAAAAAATTATTATTTAAAGATAATAACTTTTTCATTTAGTTAGCTAGGAACTAATGATATTAGTCCATCGAATATGAGCAAATTGTCATAGTACTTATATATCATTTACTACTCTATCTTATCACACAATAACAATAAGGAATTGAATATTTTGAGTAAATAAAATTAAAAATCATATCAATTAACATATCTCGTACTATCTAATATGACAAGTAATGACGTAGTTTACTAACTCCTCTAGTGTCTAGCATAGCATTAGAGTTTGTTTTTTTATGTGACTATTAATATTATTTTAGATAGTGTAGATCTAGACTATGACTAGATATCATATAAATACTTGTATTCTTGAAAGACTAAAAAGATTTCAGTTTAAACTTTCAGAATAAAATTAAAGAGTTAATAATGATGATAACTCATGGGGCATTGAGGATATTGAGGTTGCTACTGGTACTACATTCAGAATCATACACAATGATGATAAAGTAAATATGTGCTATAATATTACAAATACGAACTAATGACTCATATGATATAATGCATATTTTTTTTATTTTTATTTCTTCTTGTGTTATGTATCATATTATAATTTAATGTTGATGAGTTATTTGTTAATGTTAATGTTTTTAAATTTTTTTAAGTTTGTCATTCAACTTTCAACATTTCTAATTATATATATATATATATTCATATGATATTTTTAGTTGAGCCAAATGAAAAACAATTTTTTAATTATTGATTTAATTCATTTAAATTTATTATGCATTACAATTTTAAATTCTTTTATTTTGATTTTTAATATTTCTAATAAAAATAAATTTTATATTTCAAAAAATTCAATTGGACATTTCGACGGCCCATTATTGATGACCCAAAAATTTATCCGACATGACCCAGCACAAAAAGTACCAGGTTGCGAGCCAATCATGTCATGCAGAGAAAATTTATAATGAATTCATGCCGGCATGACATGACATAGTGCCATAATGAAGCCACCAAAAATTAGGTCGTGCAGCATGGCACGACCCATTTAATTTCTCTAGTCACAAGGAGCAGGTGTTAGCCTAGCTATGCAAGCTCAAGCCAAGCCCAGGCTAAGCCTAACCCAATGCACATCTAGTACGGACTCATTTGGATTAGGGCCTATTTCATTCACACATGTTGGTTGTTACTAATATATATATATGAAATTAAAAAAATTAACATTAAAAAAATTTATAATTTTAAAATTTAAATTACAAAATGTATAAATATGAATATATAAAAAAATATTAAACAAATATACTTAAATCTAAAATATAAAGGTAAATGCTTGTAGAAAACAATATCATAAAAACTATAATAATAAAATACACAACACGACAAGACTAATATCATAATGTTACTTAGTATGATTCAAATTATTATAGTTTGAAGTTTTATTTTATCATTTTTGTATACATCATCATTCATATGTATCTCTTGAACTTTATCTTCAACATAGAGATGGAAATTTTTTTCATCCCCACCCTGCCCCACCTAGACTCGCCCCAAATGGGGTGGGAATTCTCTATAAAACTAGGTTGATGAGGTAGGAATGAGGAAAAACAATTTTACCTGGTGGGGGTTGAGGTGGGGATGAGGATTACAATTTCCACCCTATCTCTGCCCCATTTAAGATCCAGGTACATGGTAGGAGCGGTCTTGGGGAATACCATTCTTGACCATGAGCCTCATTGCCTTGTTTGACTTTAGAGTCATGGAACAAAACAAATGAGGCAATGAGGCGAGGAATGCATCATCATGCCTCATGACATGAAAGACCAGTCCTATCCCACCTAAATAAGGCATGGGGTGGGGCAAGGGTTGGAGAATCTCTGACGAGGCAGGGCACAAGGAGGGTCACCCAGGCCCCGCCCCACCCCGTTGTCATGCCTAAGTCTTCAACAGCCTGAAGGTAAATATGCACAATATCAAATTTTAGAGTTTCTATAGAATGATAAGTCAATTGAGAAGTAATGACAACCATATTATTTAGAGATTATAACAATTATATAATACAATATAACTTATCAGTACTATCTTAAGATACAATTTAAACAAACACATCAACCCATCAATATCCTACTAAATATTAAGATAAAATTGAAATGACTCATTATAGTTATGAAATTCATATATATTAACTCATTAGTACTATTAATAAAATGAAGATACTTTACATATAAAATTAATTATTGAGGTTGCCAAAAATTTAATTTTTTAATATTTTCTTCTTTAACAAATTAATATTCACATAACATACCGAAATAAATTTAATGAGAAACTCATATTAATATCATTTGACTGCTTATCTACAAATGATTCATCTTTTTTCTTATGCACTTGCTTGAACACCTCAAATGATGTTGGTAGACATCCCAACTCGGCCTCATGAAATTAAATTATATTAAAAAAAGATATACATGAAACATTATAATTAATTTAGTATCATTTACATTCAAAAAGTTAATATCAAAAATAAAATAGAAATGTGATTATTACCAAATCTAAAGAATATTAGTAAGTCATTTTGGAACCACCAACATGTTTGGAAGGTACTATTCCTTCACTTATTTTCTCCGATCGACAATTTTATGATGTCATTTGGGACAAAGCCTTGAACTCTTCACTATTCTAGTATTTTCACAATTATATCCAAATATCTATATAAACACTATTTGGCTTTGCATCTGTATCATAATTTTTTCTCCATTTTTCAAGCTTGTCATTATATCTGACACTTGCCACATGTTTCCATGTATCTTTCATAGATATAAACAAAGTATTATTTCATTTATTTTTTTCTATAAAAAACAAAAAGAAAAAAAACAATATACTATGATACATTATTTTTGTTATAGTTTTTAATGATAAAACAATTTCACAATTTGCTACATGCATAAAATTGTACTTAAAATTATAAAAACTAATAATATTTCTTCATATTTGAGGATACATTTCTCTACTTTATACTATACTCAACTAGTTTCTCCTTAAAAATAATTTTAATAATATGAGAAGCTTAAGGAATAAACCTATATGGATGGTTTAATATTAGCACATAGATATACATATGAACAAAAAACACATATACTTATGTTGCTAAGTTGATATTTTCTTCAATTATATTATTATCCAAAACTAAGTAATGTAAATATAATTTTAATTATCAATGATAATGTTGGATTAGTAATAAAATAATAGTTAGTTATTCATAAATATTACTAGAATTTAAGAAGAAAAATTAATTATGCATGAAGTAATAAATTTATGTAAGCTACATATTGTTTATTGTCAAGAGTGTGGAATGAAGAATTTATGATAACTTTTCATGCAAACCATGAATTATAAATATCCAATCATTATTAATGCTATAGTAGCATTGCATTTACCTTATAAGATAGGTGAGATGGAGTTAACATTACTAGCTGGTATAGAATGAGACAAAGATAGAATGTTAGTGGTAGACAATATGTGTGTCAAGATGAGGGGTGATACCAATGTATCCTCTGTACATGAAGGTGAATGTAGAGAAATATTTGTAGTATTGTTTTCACTAAATAAATATTGAATTGCTCCTCAATGAACTATTTGTTGAATTTTTCAATCCCTTCTTAGGGATTGACGTACAAGAAAAATCTCATATAACTAGGGACAATTCCCTAGCTAAATAAGGGTTTTCCGTCGCTAAACAGGATATAGCGACAGATTAACAATGGAAGCTTTCCCAATCTAAAGTGCTCCTCATTAAAAATTATCAAGGGAAAGAGTCCCTAGCTAAAAAATTTTAGCGATGGAAATATCCCTAGCTAAAATAATAATTTCTCTAGCTAAATTAACAAGCTAAATAAGAGTTTCCATCGCTAAATGGATATAATGACAGAAGCTTTCATAATATAAAGTGCTTGTCACTAAAAATTTGTTAGGGAAATAGTCCCTACAAAAAAATTTTAGCAACAGAAAAATCCCTAGCTAAAATAATAATTTCTCTAGCTAAATTAGTAAGAGAAAAATACCTAGCTAAAATAATAATTTCTCTAGCAAAATTAGTAAGGGAAAAATCCCTAGCTAAAATAATAATTTTCCTAGCTAAATTAGCAAGGTAAAATTCCCTAGCTATTTTAATTCTAAAACTATTTTCAGAAATTTATTTTTGTTTTCAAAAAATTTAACTAAATAATTTAATATTTTTATATTAAATTGAATAAAAACAGAAACGAAAAATGATAATTTATAATTAACAAAAATTAAATCATTTAATAAATTATTCTGATTTAATATTTTACATAATTCAAACACAAATATAATAAAATTTTATTGTATCTTATTCATCAATGTATCTACCGATAATGCATAAAATATAATCTTTCCGCTATTGATGTTGGTTTCTTTCCCTTTACTCTTCCGATCACCATCTTTTTGATGCGACAAAGCTGTCCGAGTCGTGGTACATCATATCTAGTGAAAAATCCCTTCACTTATACAAGCTTCGTATGGGAAACAATGCAGTATCATATCTGTACGAAATTTAAACCAATCAATCAAATCAAAATAAATAAATAAAGTTATGTTATGATAAATATATAATATTGTAGTATATATGTACATATATACTACAGTGTGTATGTACATATATACTAGCATTTCACTAGTTACATATATTATTATAGTATATGTACATATAAACTATAGTATTATATGTACATATATACTGAGTAAATATATACTCAATATATGTGTCCATATAATATTACAGTATTATATGTACATATATTATAGTTTATATGTACGTATATAATGAGTATATACATACGTATATACCACATTTGTTGTTGTTGCTTTTGCTGCCTGATAATAAAAGTAGGGCGGGTGATGATGCTTGACTGATGAACTTCCCTACCAACCACTTGTTTTGAGATTGAGAGAGTTTTTGACGAGGCAGCGAGCTGCTTCTCCCAAAATAGGACTCGATATTCCTCCTAGCACTCACAACATGTAAAAATCGAGTAATGTTATATTTTTTCTTCCAATTGAATACTATTTTTTGATATCTAATAAAATTACACAACATTACACGAGCATCATCAACATCATCATCATCCTAAGACCTAATACAATTAGAACCAATCATTACATAACCTACAGTAAGAAAACTTATTTCCTCATTCATATGCTTTGTACCATGTGATAATTGCATATCTACACAATTACTAAAAGATTAAAGACCAACCTCTATCTGCCTGGCTGGCTTGGACCAGAAATATCTTAATGCCACAAATTTAGGAAAGGTCTAATATCCATGACTTTTATGACCTGCATCGGTAAGTAATGCACGATGATGACCAGACCAGCCCGAACAATTATATATTCAAACGTGTATGTGTGTGTGTGTGTAAATGGGTGTGTATGTATGATAATATATACATGTATACAAATAAATATATGCATCCACTTATGTATATACTCGTATATACGTACGTATGTACTCATATTTTTTATGATCACTAATTTCAGTTTTTTTATCTTGAATTAGCTCCTCTAAATCATTATTTTCTAGAAAAAAAAAGCTCAGTGAAAAACCTAATGGATTTCCAAGGAGGGCATTTGCGGAAGAAATTCATTTCTTAAGAAAAAACACCAGAAGATAAAATCATTAACTATGTGCTCAAAGTTGATCTCCTTCAATTTCCTTGGAAGATCAGAGATCTTCATATCAAGCTCCAAATATTCTATGAGGATCTAGAAATGGAGAAACTGCCGAAGTAAAGAGAAATGGAATCGAATCAGTATTGACCATATAGAAAAGTAATATTCGAGGTGATATGTAATTACGTCTCTGAAATCATCATACCTGATCAGGTCTTTTAATGGAATATATGCTTTCTTGCTTGTTGATGAAAGAAATGTTTTTGTCAGCCATTACAACTGTTTAAACCACCCTATTGACTTCGCAAAACTTGAATTGGCTTTTGGAGGCATGGTTATGGATTCTACAACTGATTCACAATGACTTATCTATCTCTGCAATTGTATAAACACATCCTATCGAGGACAATCCAAAAAACTCATTTTGATTTTAATGCCAAATAAATTCCGAAAGCAAAAGGAACTAGCTAGAGCATTTTAATACACGTTTACCTCTCTTAATATTGAAAAATGACTTTATGGGTTGCCAAACCTAGCATTATCAGATCAACATCCTGCACACAAACATTCATTACTATTCAAAAATTAAAAGAGATTCAGATGAACAAGATTTAAGCGCATAACAATGGAAATTGGAAATCTTCAATTCCATTATGCAATGAAATTTGCATGCCAGATCATACAGGCAGTGACACCACTTTGGATTATAATCAGGAAGTATGTGCTGTAGGTAAATAAAGACATTATCTTGTGCTATCCTTCCTCTGTAACATTAGAATCAGACAGAATGACTTGTAACACACCCAATGTAATTCTATAAATGTCTTATTGAAGAAGATAAAAGGGCCTAAAACCAAATACTTAGACTAACTCTATATAATGCGAGAACACTATGATAGAGTTCAAACCATCAAATCCTTTCACCCAGCATCTGCTTCATTCACGAACAAATATATTGTCGGAGTGCCTTGGACACCTCGTGCATAAATATAGTTCCTATTGTTATAACATAGGAGTCTGAAACTTTAGATTCCTCCTTTGGAACAAGGGGTTTACCTTCCATTTCATATTGCTTTCTCAACCTCTCTTTCTTGATTTTCTGATGAGCATAAAATCAAAAAATCACCCAAATATAGCCAAATAAAGGATAAAAAAAATAGCATCAATGTAGGGTGGGTGGGAGGGGGCGGGCGGTGTGGTGTGGGACAGGAGAAGCGTAGGAGGGAGAAGAACCCCACGGCACTTTCATTGTCTTTTGGTGTTAGGAAGCGTCTTCTTCGTTGTTGATTCATTTTAGCACGGGGTGCAACCCTATCTACAAATGTAATTTAAGCCACAAATACTTCATAAGTAAAGGACAAAATATAAAATATCAATGAGGTGCGACCGAACCAATTCAAGCTGATGCATGGGCACATGGCAGTAGAGATGTCAACCGGGCCGGCACGAGGCACGGCACGGTTCAGCACGGAAATTTCTTGTGCCCGAGCTCGTGCCGAACCGTGCCGAGGCCAATCGGGCCTCGTGCCGTGCTTGGCCGAAATTTTTTTAAAAAAATTAGGGTTACTAGGGCGCCGAAACCCTAATTTTTTTTAATTTAGGGTTCGGCCCGATCGGGCCGAACCCTATGAATCGTGCCACGGGCTCATGCCGGGCTAAACCCCCAAAAAACCATGCAGGGACAGGCACAACATAGTTATTGTACCGTGTCTGGCCCGGCACGAAAGCCCGGTCGGGCCTGGAAAAAATGGGTCGGGCCCAGCCTGCACGACCCGTTTGACACCTCTACATGGCGGCCATGTATGAACACAAAAACCATACCGACGGCCATATATAATAGCTCGTGAGGTCTTACGATGCTGAAAATCCTATCGATGTACTCATACATGTTGTCGAAATACTTTTTCAAAGAATGTCGAAAGAAAAATCTGAATCAGTTTGATAATGAAATTATTGCAAGAACGAAACTAGGGCTTAAAAAAATACACATATAAGTCTATTAGGGATGGTCAGTATCTTCTAGTTCTTTGTCCTCTGGTACTCCACGAAGATAGAGAACATTGTTACACTTACGCATTGAGTATAACATAGTACATTTACAAACCAATAAATAACACAACATCATGCTACTGATAAATAGATAAAATAGTGCATGCAATACCAATTTCCATTTGCTAGAAATTTTACACAACGAGATAAGCATGAGCTTATTTTTAAATTACCGAATCAAGATTACTCCAAAATTTTTTGTGAACTACCAATCAAAAAAATTTTCTGTGTTGCCAAGCTTCACACATCAGTCCATGGTTAATTATAAGAAAGTTAGAAAGTGCCAAATAAAAGAGAAATGAAATGACAACAGGCTACATGTTATTAAATTTTTACATACCTGTAGTTTCATATAGGAATCCACTGAAGCAAGAAAACTTGAAAGAAACAAAGAAAAAAAATGAGAAAAAGAAATGCAATGCACATGAGGATGTAGATCTGCACGAAATAAGAGTGTCAAGAACAAACTTGCATTTGCGTGGGACCATACTTTTTTTGTTCATCTCACAGCTTAAAAAAGCTAAGGTGCTGTTTCCAGCACTATGAGGACCAGCCAAGCCTTTTACATACCTATTATAGGCTAAAACTCTACCCAAATATACTCTACCCAATATATTTGGGTACACAAAAATATATTCACAGATATATAAAAATAGTAATTATAGACAAGAACAAACACAAATCTGAGTTGATAGTCATATAACTTCAACAAATATCTAAAAGATGTCCAACAATGATGTTTAGAGAGAAAGAGAGTGCAAAAATAAAATATTTCAAGAATAATTAAGATAATAGAAGCTCAACCTCCTTTTGATCCAGCTGAAATAAGTAAAGATGAGACCCATGCATATTGAAGTCAACACCAGCAACTTCCATTACTATTCTATGGTATGTGTTTGATGCTTCTTCACCACAAGAAAATGATTTAGTACCCTCATTTCGCTCCATGTTCACCACCATTGTAATTTCCCCATGATAAATCCAAACAAAATAATTTGGTACAAAGCCATATTAAGCCAAATGGTATTTTATGGTGTTTACATCACGAAAAGAGATATTCTATTATATATGTAATTATAAATATAGTTACATGTGTTTATACATATAGTTACACATATAGTTTAACTTATATTTATACATGTAGGTATATATATTTTCATATAATTTCATATATCTATACATATAGTAATGTATATGTATAGATATACTAAGATACAATTTTTATACTAATATATAAAAATGTATAATAAATATATATTGTTAATTATATATCTAAATATAGTTATGTATAATGTTTTTATAGTTATACATATAGTCAAAGACAATTATTTATAGTTATATGTTCTTATACCTATAGTATATATAGTTAAAAATAGAGTTATATATAGTTAAACAAATAGTTATATATATATATATTCAATAGAGTAGTTATATGTAGTTATACATAAATGTATACAAAGTTAAAAACAAATATATAGATTTACATATATGTATACATATATGTATAAATAGTTAAAAATATAGTTATATTTAATTATATAAAGTTTTATTTAGTTATACAAATATTTATATATATTTATACACATATAATTAAACATAATATTGAATGTTGTTATACATGCAATTATAAATTTAGTTAAATGTTGTTATACATATAGTTACACATACAGTTTAACTTATATTTATACATGTAGGTATATATATTTTTTCATATAATTTTATATATTTATACATATAGTAATGTATATGTATAGATATAATAAGATACATTTTTTTATACTAATATATAAAAATGTTTATTAAATATATGTTGTTAATTATATATTTAAATATAGTTATGTATAATGTGTTTATAGTTATACATATAGTCAAAGATAATTATTTATAGTTATAAGTTCTTATACATACAGTATATATAGTTAAAAATATATTTATATATATAATTAAACATATAGTTATATATAGATATATTCATACAAGTAGTTATATGTAGTTATACATAAATGGATACAAAGTTATAAACAAATAAATGGATTTAATTATATGAATACATAGTTACAAATATAATTATATTTAATTATATAGAGTATTACATAATTATACAAATATTTATATATAGTTATACACATATAGTTATAAATATGTATGTAGTTAAAAATATAATTATATATAACATTTATATAGTTATACATTTAGTAAAATATAATTATATATAGTTATATATTATTATACATATAGTATATTTTGTTAGAAATATAGTTATATAGAATTATACATATAGTTATACATTATTATATAGCTAAAAAATTAGTCATGTATAGCTATAAATATAGTTATAAAAATAGTTTACATAATTATAAATATAGTTATAAATACTTTTATATATAATGGCATAAGATTATATATTTAAACAAGTGTTTAGATATAATATTTATGTTTAAAATATTTTTATAAATGTTACTTATATATAATTATATATATGTAACACTTTTATAAATATTAAATAGTATATATATCACATTTATATAAACATTATAACTATTCTATATTTATATAAAAATTAATATGTTATATAAATGTTTACAAAAATATATAAACATTTTATGTTATATAATTGATATATAAAAAATTATATAAATGGATAATTTTTATGTAAATGTTGTATAGATATTTATAAACATTAATACATATATATAGATATTTATATATAACATTATATGTTAATATAAACAATTCAATGTTTATATATAATGTAATATACTTATATTTATATTACAGTATAGACATTTATATATAATATCATATGATTATATAAATGTATAAAAGTTTATATATACTGTTATCTGTTTATAATATATTCGGAGACAACAAAAATAGAACCCATTAACATTATGTTTGTTTTTTATTAAGTTACATAAGCAAAAAACATCAAGCATTATTTATTTTCTTAAGTTACAGAAGGAGAAAACAAAATACAAATATTTAGTATTTGAATCAATTAAACCCTAAAAATTTAAACAGTAAAAGAACAAAGATTACACTCACAATTTATTGTTTCATTAATGATGTAGAGTCAAAATCATAAAGTTTATATGAAAATAGAAGCAAAGAGAAGGAAAATTGGGAAAAAATAAAAAAAAAGTTAATATCTGAATATTCTGTAAAAATGAAAATCTGCTAGTGTTAATCAGATTGAGAGAGATGGAAATATGTATATAGCATTTCTAAAGAGAAGAACAATGATAATATTACCTGATAACAAGAAGAGATAGATTTAGGTTGCTCCTATAGTTGCCTTTTGCCTCTCCATCGTTTGAAAGATTAAAAAGGTGCTTAGTGTTAATGACTTACCATTTTTTTTCAATGAAACCTTATATAAATACTAAAATGGATGTAAATATATATAAAATAAAATACAATAAAATAAGACTAAAATAAAATTATAAAAAATAAATAATTTAAATAAAATAATTGAAATAGATTTTTATTTAACCATAAATGATATTATTTAATAAATAAATATAATAATATTATATTATAATAAAGTATTCATGTGTGTGTGTGTGTGTGTGTGTGTGTGTGTGTATTATATGGTTATAAATTTATAAGAATTCAATTTATTTTGTATTAATATAATATAAAAATTATAAAAGCATAAAATTTGAATCTTTGTCATTATAATATTAATTTTTTAAATCATCAAATTTTTTTTGATGTAATTAAAACATCAATATATTAATCTTAAAATATCAATTTTTTTTCTTTTAAATTTTATGTAAAATTAAAATTTTTTTTTATAATTCAAATATTTCAAATCTTTTAGTCATTATATTTTTTAAAAATTCTTATAATCATAAAAATATTAGTTCAAACTTTTATTTTTATAAATATTTACTTATTTATTCGTTTATTCATATATTTTTATAATTTTTTTTATTTAATCAAACAATTGTTTATTTTAGTTTTTTATTAGTAGCAATTTTTATTTATTAATTAAGATATTTTAAAAATATTATAATTATATAATAAATTATATAATGTTTTTAACTCAAATATTTAAATTCATAAATAAATATTTCAGAAAAAATTAAGTATAATTTTTTTATAAAATTATAATCAAAAAATAGTTATTTTAGTCATAATTAATATAAAATTTTATTCTTATTTATATATTTATTAATTTTTTTAATATCATTTTTTATTATTATATGAGGAGATTGTCTTTCAAGAATCACTCATCTATGGATCATGTCATACCTTTAATATAGAAAATTATATAAAATTTTAAAATAAATAATGCTTAAAAAATATCATTAAATATTAGTAGTGGAAATTATAACTAACCCAAATAGCTAGGAAAAAATCCCTAGCTAAATGCATATATTTTGAGAAAATAAACATTTAAGGAATTATCGCTTCTAATTTTATATAAAATCATAAAAAAAGAAATTCAAATAATTATTTAGTGACGGATTAAATTAGCTATGGAAAATCCATCGGTAAAATCCGTCGCTAATAATTAGCTAGGGAAATTACGTCATAATATCTATCGCTAAATTCTTCACTTTTCTTTGCATGGAATTTACATAAATATTTGCGACGAAAAATTTTCATTCAACCAATTTAATCACTAATCTATCGCTAATTCATCACTAATCCATCACTAATCTTTTCAAATTTTTATTTCAATGTAAAATTAGAAATTCATTACAATTCCCTAGCTAATCCCTCGTAATTTAGCTAGGGATTGATCCCTAGCTAAATTTTCTAACTAAATTTCCCTAGCTAAATTAATAATTTCTTGTAGTGTGATATCCTTGGCCACTTGAATGGTCACATCTCATACCTAATTCAATTTTTATAAACATCAAAACATGCAAAGACAACAAATAAATATAATGATTATGTCATATTAAGAAAACATAATGAAAAACACATCGACATTTATATTTGCTAAGAATTTTGTTTAATTGAACAATCAAAATGTAACGATTACAAAAGAAGCAATATAACTTAACATCAAAGTTATATTACAGTTACAAAAAATTTTTTTTTTAATTGAATAATCAAAATGTAAAAATGTCTACTTATCATCAAAGATTTCAAACAAAACATCTTCATCTAAATATTCATCCTCATTTGATTATGTAATTAATTCGCCTTCATTATCTTCTTCAATATGTGTATCATAAATGTCAAAATAGTTTTCATCTTTACCAATCAATGTTTGAGACCTATCATCAACCACATGATTGATTGGATGAAGTCATACAAGATTCTCTTGAAATGGAGGCAAATGTGATGGCATCACTATGACATATATTTAAAGAATATTGATATTTGAAATAGGTTTTATTTTTACAAATAGCTTATCAGTCACCAGTATTTCTTATTGTGGTTGGATAATACACTTGTTCAACTTGCACCACAAAAATGAATGGCTTATACTTATGATATAATTTATTATGGTGCACATAAATAAGGTTGAATTGATTGTGAATTTTAGTATCAAGATTTGGAATGGGATCAAACCAGTCACACTTAAATAAAATTATTCTTTTAATTGGTAAAGCAAGATACTCACTATAAAAATTAAATCAATCGACCATGAAAGTCAATATTAGATATAATTGAGTTAGACCCCTTAATGCATATATCATTATTCATTGTAGCTCTTTTTGAACTATGTTTTACAGTATAAAATTTGAATACATTTACATAGTATATGGTATACATCTATAAACTTCAAAATGATCTTTTTGAAAGATCTTTTATTTGTCTATTACATATATTGGATTATATTAAATATATCTAAAAAAAGATAAAAAATAAAATCAAACTTATATACTTTGGCATGTTATTTATTAGAAGAAAATATAATAAGTTATATACTGACAAATTTCTCAAATCAAGATATGTATGTAGCATAAATTATACATCATCAATTAAAGCATAGAAAATATACTTTGTTAAGCTTAGCATCAATTGAAACATCATTAATTTGTGATTCTCTTTTCTTTAATTTCTTAGCATAAATTATACAAAAATAATATTAAGTTATTTTAAATATTAACATAGGTATATCACATACCATGAGAAATAAATGACAACATCAAATGATTTTAAATTTTAGTCAATATAAGGTTTAACTTCCTTACAATTGTATAAAATATATGTGGGTGCAACATGATACTCTTGCTCATTCAAAAAGTATCTTGATTTTTCTCTACCATATGATCAACCTGCATGGGTAAAATGGAAAGCATACCTTTTTCTTTTGATCTATCCTTCATACCATAATCATTATTTGGTAACACTTTATTATGCAAAGTATATACTTGTAGCTGAAACTAGTGTGCACAAAATGTCAAAGCTTCATCAATCAAGTAGGTTACATATCGATTCTTCAATTTTGATTTTATTTCGAACATTATTTTTCAATTTTCTAAAATATCTAAAAAAATTATTCATTAGAATAATATTTATTTGTTAGATGCATTTAAATTTTCAGATGATGAAATAAAAATTATATAACCTTTCAAATGGATACATCCATCTATATTGCCCAGGGCCTACTATCATGGATTCATAAGGTAAGTGAATTGGAAGATATTCAATGGACTTAAGAAGTTAGGAATAAAAATATACTCAAGTCTACATAAAATTATGGGTATATTATTTTGTAAATGCTTCATATCTTCATTTGTCATGACATTAGAAGTGAGATTCCTAAAAAAATACTAATTTTAGTCAAAGCTTGCCAAACATTTATAGGAAGTAATTCATGGAATACTATGGGTATTAGCCTCTACATAAATACATTGAAGTCATAACTTTACATCCCAAATAACTTGTGCTTCTTCATATCAACACAACTTCCCATGTTAGATGCATATCCATCAGGGAACCTGAGCTCTATCAGCTATTTGCACAAAGTTTCCTTTGCATCTTTATCATGACTATAACAAACCTTAGGGAATTTATTCATTATTTCATTCATATGTAACTATGGATGTGAATAAAATTCTTTAAAATTCTTTCTTGATTTAGTATTATCTTTTATTTTTCCTTCTACATTCATGATAGAATTAAAAATATTATCAAAAATATTTTTCATAATGTGTATCACATCTAAGTTGCGCCTAATTAGGTTGGTTTTCCAATAAAAAAAATTCCAAAATATATTTCATTTCTTCCAACCATGATGATAATTCTTAGAAATTTGTACATTAATATAGTCAGCATCAATTTTTGTAATATTTTAGAAGTCATATGTTTCAATTATCTCAAATATTTCTATACCTGACCTCAAAAGTTGTACACCTTTCATAACTATCTACCCTTTCCTAAATACCTTTTTATTCCTCTGAAATTTATGTTATATATATAAGAACTAATGATAGTTATCAAACTAAGAAGTCTTTCTACTTTTGTTCAGATAAAATCTATCAGAGTACTTTATACAATAAGGACAATCTAATTTTCCTTTAGTACTCTATCATGATAATATTGAATATGTTGAAATCACTTATAGTCCACATAAGTATTGCTCGTATCTATAAGTTCTACTTTCTAGATATATGATATATCATATGTTTTCATACTCAGCTCTCATGGATTTTTTAGCTTTGAAATAAGGGGTTATAGAAAAATATCTAACATATCTTTTGGGTTTCTCTAGCTAGGCATTATAACACACAAAAATATGTATTCATCTTTTATTTATATCTAATGTAGTAAATTATATAATGTATCAATCACTAACCATGAAAAGTATTATTTTTTTATTTATCCAAATAGCTGAAATCTAACTCTACATAATCATAATCTCACATTTGATTTTCAACTGCAAAAATGGATGAATATGATCAAGCTTTTTCTAAGATGGAGAATCTAAATAATTTTGCATCATGCCTTCTTCGGTAGTATGCTATTTGTGCTAACTTATGTATTTAGTAGTGGTTTTAAATACAAATAATTTTTACAAATGAGGAATCAACAAAAAGCAATACATCTTCTATGAGAGTTCCACAAGTAAGAAATAGATATGAAACTTTATGCAATTCCTAGAGTTGAAAGGTATGACTCTCAAGCCCCTCATCTTTAATATAGATTTGAGAATTTTTATTAAAATAACATGAGTCTATGATTTGTATAATTTTAATATATATGATATGATATTAATTTTTATAGTTGAATGAATTTGTTTTATTTATTTTATGTTATGGATATTAATATATGGTGTTTAAATAAAACATGAACTAGGATTTTAACTAATGGTAAGTTTGTGTGTGATTGTTATGATGGATAATGACAAGAAAACTATAAGGCTCACTTGTGCATGTGGTAGAAAGAAAATGATAGCTCTTTTAACTTTGATACATGAGATAAACTTATATATTGAAATTTGAAATTTGTATATGTTAATCATATATAGTATGGTGCTTATAAATTCAAAAGTGTGAATATTTTTATATGTCAATCCATTATACATATTTTAATAGAACTAGTTCTCGATTGGGATGAATGTTTTATAAAATATTCTCCTAAGGAGTATGCGATTCACATCATCATCGAGAAGAATGATGATGGGCAATCATCAGGATGTGTGTGAGTGTATAGTGACTCACAAGGTGATAAAAATACTTGCAAGTTACTCAAATGATTCTTACTAATGAAATTTGAAAAAATCATATGTTAATTGGGTGAATATGAAACTTACAAAGCTAAAAATGCAAATACTTAGAAATATATCAATATTTGATCTTTTTGATACATAAGGTCGGAGAATAAGACTATGCATATAAAGCTAAGGATAGTTGAAAATGTTTCCAAAAAGATATGAGATAATTAATGACACTCGAAAAGAAATAAATTATTATCTTAATGGTGATATATCAAGAGAATAACTACTAGGAACCACTATTGGGATGTGCTCATTTAAGATAACCACCTTATATGCCATTAAAGAAATGAGTCATTACATAATACCTCAACTTTTATTCTATATATCTAATACAATATAAGTCGAGCAACTAAGATTATCTAATAATAAATAAATAAACTTAAATATTTATATTAATTTAAGTCAAGCAACTTAAATATTATGACATGGAATAAATAAATAAACTCATGGACCTAAGATTATCTAATAATCCAAATATTAATTTTATTGAAAATGAGTTATCTCACTTTTGAATAACCAAACTAATAATATAATTCTTGTGGGAATTAATATATGAACAAAAGTTCACATTACTATTTCTATGATCTATGCTCTTATAGATCTTTGTTGATATAATATTCTCATTAATAAACTTTTGAGACATCATCTAATTGATAAAATTAGAGGACATAATAAAGTCACAATAATATCCAATCAAGTAGAAGTCATACATTCTTTCAATTTTTAAAATATTTAAAGTAAAGGGTTAACTTGAATATGAAAAGATAATCAAGTAACAAAAGACTAATAATGAGAAAAAATATTTTATTATTTAATTTGATACTTCTATTCAATAAGAGTATATTAAGAAGTAGTACATAATAAAATATACTCCACAAAAACTTGAGTAGCAAAGCATATGAACTAAACCTTGTTAGAATGAGCAAGAGATGTGTTCAAAACATTGGCGATGACCAAATTTTGTTGCGAAAAAGTAATCAAGATCATTTGTTATCTAATCAATTGGTTATCATCAATTGTAATTGGCTTGATGTTGATTGAAATGTGGATTGGAAGCCAGCTAACTATTCTCACTTATATTCACTTGGAAGTCCCATGTACAGTAATAAAACATACATGAAATATCAAAACTAGATTTAAAATCCAAAAAAATATGTATTTTTGGATATGTTGATGGAATAAATGGATATTACTTAAAGGATAGACCTATTCATTAGCCTATCATTAGTAGAGATGTGATCTTTGAAGAAGAGAAGCTACAAAAGAAAAATATAAGATAATAGAAAGGATATAAGTTTTGTTGGAAACAAATAGCTAAAACATGATTTACCATAGCACAATGAACAAATATCAAATAAGTCTGAGGTAGTTGAGGTATGATGATCAAATCAAAAAACAAAATAACCAACTTAGTACTTATAGTTTGTTATTGAGAGGAATATGATATACTGCCTACTAACATAAGATTGAATGCCATTAAATTTTCATGAGACTATAATAATACAAAAAGCTTCTTTTTAGTAATGCAAAAAAAAAATTTAAAGTTCTTTATAGAAATAAAACATGAGATATCGTTCAGCTACTACAAGAATGAAAGAATATTGGAAATAAATGTATTTACAAGATCAAATATAATATCAATAATTAAGTGGATCCGTATTATACATGACTTGTAGTCAGATAATATTCTTAGAAAAATGGCATCGACTTTAAAAAAATGTTTTCTTCTATTGTTCAGCTTATAATAGTTCAATTAGAGAAGTTATTTGTAAAAACTACATTCTTCTTGAAGAATATGAAGAAGAAATATAATTTTTTCAACTAGGAGCTTTTGAAAAAAAGGAAGAAAAAAGTTAGTTAGGTAATTGAACAAATCTCTATTTAATATCAAATAAGTGCTAAGATGCTGGTGTGAAATATTTGATTCTTTCTTAATAAATCTTAGATATATTAGACTTTAATTTAGATCCTTGTGCATATTACAAGAGATTTGGGTATGATGTTTTGATTATATTACTATTCTATATGGACAATATGTTGGTAGTAGGATCCAACAAATATCATGTCCAAGAATAATAGCATGTTTGGCAAAAAAAATTGATATGGAGGATTTATAACTAGCAAATAAGATCTTGGCGATGCAAATTTACTGAGATACAAATAAAAGGAAGATATGACTCTCACAAAAAAAAATTATCTAAAAAAAGTTTTGTGATGCTTCAATATACATGATTGTAAACTAATTCATACTTGTCTTCCTATTAATTTCAAGTTGTCAACAAGTGCTGAAGTAGAAAAAAATGGAAATATATTAAGAATACATCAAATACTATAATATGTTATGAAGATTCAGATCTCTTTGTCAAATTACATGTTGATCAATACACTATAGGTGATATTGATAATATCAAATCTATCATTGACGATATATTTATTCTTGCTAAAGGAATTATAAATTGAGTTTCAAAGTTATAATATATCATGTATACTTCCATGATAGAAGTAGAATATGTTGTAGCTACATAAGTTAATAAAAAAATAACCTAGTTATAAATACTGTTGGAAGAGTATATACAAAAAAAAAAGAAAATTATTTTATTTAGTGATAGCTAGAGTACTTTACACTTAGCAAAGAATCAAGTATTTCACTCAAAAATAAAATATATTACGAGTAAAATATCACTCTTTATGAAAAAAAGTAGAAGAATAATGTGTGCATATATAATAAATTTATACATAGGATAACCTGGCTAAAGTACTCACAAAGCCATTAAAGAAAAAGAAATTCATATAATGTTGATATTTTATTAGCACAATAGAAATATAAGTGACATGTAAAATGTGAACTTAAAGTGAGAGAATATAACATCAAATTGATAACATCAATGTGGAAAGGTGAGCTTCACATTTATCCACTTTAGAAATCCCTAATGAATTTATGATTTTTCTTCTTTAAAAAAATATTCTTTTCATTTGTTTTCGTCACTAATCTTAAGTATCATTATTTTGTATTTTTATTTTATTATCTAGTTTATTTTAATATATTGTGATATAATTTTCTCTTTTAAATCATTGATGTGAGTTTTATTTTTATAACATGAATTTTAGTGTTGTCGATGATAGTTCAAAGATTATCATGTTGGTTATATACGACTTGGCTATATCAGATTTATTTGAATTGCATTTATGTTTGGCTTGTTTTAATTTCAAAGTAATGATATATAATTTCTATTTTATTCTTTCATGTTTTATTTTTTAATTATGGTTGTTTTTTTTTTTTTTGCTTTTTTTTTCTCGTGAGATGCATGGTGGGCCAAGAACATAAAAATTATTTTATGTTCTTGGCCCACCATGCATCTCACGAGAAAAAAAAAGCAAAAAAAAAAACAACCATAATTAAAAAATAAAACATGAAAGAATAAAATAGAAATTATATATCATTACTTTGAAATTAAAACAAGCCAAACATAAATGTGGTTTCAGGGTTTCTTTTAGATAAGAAGGATGGTAAACCAAAGAACATAAAATAATTTTTATGTTCTTTGGTTTTTTCTTTTTTTAGATAAGAAGGATGGTAAACCAAGAACAAAAAGGAACAAAATCTTTCATTTTTGCAAATCACGTACATGTTGATCAGATGTTGGAGTGCCATTAATTTTAGGGTTGAAGCCAAAGAAATGAATGAAAAAAATAGAAGTGTGGAGTTACATAAACTAAAAAAATAATTTTAGGGGGTGAAACCAAATAAATATGTGAAAGTCGACAAAAGAGTTTCTAAACAATATTCCCATCTGAAAATCTTTCAGAAGATTGATAGCTGACTTCTTGTAGAGTTGCCGAAACTTCTAAATCTAACCTAAAGAATAATGCAAAATTACATCTATAACATTCTCCTGAAAATCCTTAGTTTACGTTATTATTATGGATTTATGATATTTAGGATTTTATATTCAATAAATTTTATTTTTAGTTTAAAGCATATTTTTTGTATATTTTATACTTTATAAATTTTGAGTATTCATAAAAAAATTGAATACGGTGTTCATATATGTATTGTATAAATTAAACTTTGAATATTATATTATTCATATTAAATTTTATGGTTTATGTATTCATGGAATTAATTGAATTAATTATGAATTTTAAGTTGGATTGTGAATTTGACAATGCTGAATTTAATTTAATTTTTTAATAAAATAAAATTTGGACTGAATTTTATTTTATTAAAAGGTGAGTTTTTTCAAAGTTGAAAAAAAAAACTAATCTCATTCTGATATTGAATTTAAAAATTTCAACTATGCCAAATAATTAATTTATTTCTCAACAAAAGGATGCTTCTTCTATAAAAGAAGTTTCTCCTATGTTGTAATCAATTCTGATCTCAATTCTCTTTTAGTTTGTATTGGATTTATTATCTTGTTTATTTTATTGTTTTAAAATTAAATTTTTTGTTTTCAAATTATTATTATATGTTTTATTTTTATAATAATGGTATCAGCTGTAAAGTTTAAGATAATAATTTGTGGTTATTGCATATCTAGGAAGTTCTATTAAAAGGGTGAAAAGAGTTTTAAGATTTATGATTTTAATGTGGGTATTGTAATCCTATCACTTACCTGATAATTTTTTTGGGTTATTAACATAAATAGTTTTTACAATCCTCATATATTGTTCATTATAACAGTGAAATCAATGACAACAAAATATTAAATAAAAAATTCAATTGGAGTAATTTTTTATTATGAAAAATAAAAATGAAAGTAATTTTGAGGAAGTATAATTGCTTAGATGGAATTAAAAAAAAGGCCCGCCAAGATTATTGAAGATAAGTAAGATGAGATGAATAATGATGTGATTATCGATACTACATTTGGCACTAGCTATTAGAGTATTATCAAGTGTGGTGGAGAATAATATAAAAAAAGAAATTTGGAATACTCTCACAATGCTATATGAGGCAAGTTATTTCACAACAAGATCTTCAACTTAAAAAAAGATTCTACACTTTTTGAATGACATAATCAACTATGATAACTAGTCATATCAATGCTTTGAATACTTTATTTTCTCAACCTAAAATGTTGTCTCATAAATTATAAAAGGTTGAATGCACTGAGATTATATTTCAAAATCTAGTTGATTCGTTTGACCTACTTATTATCAATTTGATGAATGAGGTCATTATGAACTATCTAGTCTTCAATGATATTATAGTTTCCATCTTAGAAGAAGAAAATAGACATATAAGTACACAAGTAGAAGTTTTGATAGTGATATGGGAGAGATCAATAAAACATGTCCCCAATATGAGTTAGAATAATGGTAGATCAAAATCAACAAGTAAGAAAAATATTAAATGCTATAATTATGACAATAATGAGCAAATCAAATACTCAAGGGAATATAACAAAATCTATGATGATGGTAATATACTATACATCAAGGTGACACACAATAGTTAAAAGTAAAAAATAGTTTAGCTATATCTAGTTGCTTGACTCGGGAGCTTCAGGCACATGATATCTTGAAGATAATGGTTCCACAACTATGAACCATCATAGGAGGTTATATACACATGGGTGATGATCATGCTTTGTATATTGTTTGTATTGCTATTGTCAAAATAAAAATATTTGATGGTATGATTCATCATTCAAGAGGTATGACATGTGAAATATTAGAAGAAAAACTTATTGTCTTTGGGACAAATATATAATCTTGGATGCAAAATGCATTTTGAAAATGTGATAATAAAAATTATGAAAGGTATGCTTATTATTATGAAGGGTGAAAATATCACGATAAATCTATTTAAGCTTAAAATGAAAAAAATATAGAAAGCCGATGCATGTGTTGTATCAATTAACAAATGAGAAGAGTCAATAATGACACATCTCAAACTAGGCCACATATCTGGATAAGTTTTAAAGCTTTTATCTAATAGAAAATTACTTCTAGGGTTCAAATTGATAGATTTACCTTTTTGTGAGCATTGTATTATATGTAAGTAACATGGATTGATATTCAGTAGATAAAATGCTAAGAGTTAGTGCATTCTAGACTTTGTGTCTTGCATTAATGATTACTCAAGGAGATATTAGGTATATCTAATTAAGAAAAAAATGGATGTATTTCAAGTTTTTAAAGACTTTAAAGAATGGTTGAAACTTGAATCAGTAAAAAAGATTAAGTATTTGAGGACATATTATAGACGAGAAAATACATATAATAAATCTCGTGCTCTTTGTAAGTGGGAATGTATCAAACAATTATTCTCAATCACATACATGCCACAAGAAAATAGAGTGGCTGAATGGATGAATAGAACTCTTGTAGAATAGATGAGAGCTAAGTTGAGAAATATAAATCTACCCAACTATTCTTGGGCTGAAGCAACTAATATGATATGTTATGTGATAAATTAGTTAACATCAACTACAATTAATTAAAAGACTCCAATTAATATTTGGATTGGTAAGCTAGTAGATTATTCTAGTTGTATACTATCTTAGATGTCCTACCTATGTAGTATATAATACCCAAACAAGAAAATATTTAGAGTCATAATTCAAAATGTGAATATTCTTAGGACATGCTAAACGAGTAAAGGAGCATCACATGTAAGATCCCACTACCCATAATATAATTATCAATAGAGATCTTTATATAAAATCAACTACAAAAAATGGATGAAAATAATAACAAGTTGAAAGAAGTTTTAGAGACTATAACTATATAAGTGTATAATGATCTAACCAATAAACTCCAATATTTTTGGAGGAAGCACTAAAGCATACGGTACATGAACAATTCGAGTATGAGGCTCTAGAAGTTAGTCGACTAACTCATGATAGTAGGCTACCATCTTGGTACTAGGAGTATATTATGGAGAGTAATATAATATATTATCTTCTAATAGTTGGTGGAAAACTATTAATATTTTATAAAGTTAGAAGTAGCTCAAATGCATCTCTATGAATGACAACAATGGAGGAAGAAAATGAAGCTCTACACAAGAATAAAACTTTTAAGCTTATATCATTATTACTTAGAAGAAAATTCATTAGACACAAATGTGTCTATAAGATCAAGTGAGATAGCAATTATTAAGTAGAATAGTATCATGAAAGATTGGTGGTGAAGAGATATGTTTAGAAAGAATGGATAGACTTTAAGAGATTTTTCTCCTGGTGATTCATCTTACAACAATCATAATTGTAATAACTTCATGTATTACATTTGATCTATATTTGGAGTAATTAGTTGTCAAAATTGTATTTCTTCATAGAAAATTTAAAAAATAGATTGATGTACTTCAGCTAAAAAGTTTTGCTGAAAAAGATAAAGATAACTTGGTTTGTATGTTGAACAAATATCTATATAATCTCAAACAAGTGCCGAGGTGTTGGTATAACAGATCATTCAAAATCTTTATCTTTAGCCATGCATAATAGACTCAGTACATACCACTATACATACTACAAAAAGTTTTTGGATGAAAATGACTTCAATATTTTATTAATGTACATGGATTATATGTTGGTAGTAGGCCTCAAAAAATATTAAATCTATGAATTAAATACATAGTTAACTTTGAGTCTGATATGAAGGACTTGGGATGAACAAACAAGATTCTAGGAATGTAGATTTACCAAGAAAGAAATGACAATAAGATTTGGTACTCTTAAAAAAATTATCCTAACAGGATCATGTGATGCTTCAATATACAAGGTAGTAAACCAATTTCTGCCCCTCTAGTTGGTAATTTCATATTATCTTCGAGTATGTATTCTAATAAAGAAGAAGAGAGGAATGAGACGTCTCAAGTATCGCATGCATCACTAATGGAAAGTTTAATGTTCTTTATCATTTGTACAAGATCAAATATTGAACATGCAGTGGAGTGATTAGTTGATTCGTGACAAATCCTAATAAAGACCATTGAAGTTTTGTGAAGAGGATTTTCATATATATTGGACGAACTTCAAATGCTACATTGTGTTTTAGAGGTTCATACCTTATTGTTAGATGCTATGTTGATACAAATTATGCTATTGATATTAATAATAGCAAGTCCACCATGGTTTATGTTTTCACTCTCGTGTCTACTTCAAAACTATATGTTGAAGTAGAGTATGATACTGTTACACAAGCTAGTAGATAGGTAATTTGGTTGTAAATATTATTAGCATAGCTTGGGCACAAACAAAATTAATTTTTTTTATTTTTTTGATAGTTAGAGTGCTTTACACTTAGTAAAGAATCAAACAATTCACTCAAAGACAAAAGATATCAGGATAAAATATCACTTTGTATGAGAAAAAATATAAGAAAAAAGTGTGGATATGTAAAAGACTCATACTGATAAAAACATGGCAGTTATTATGACCAAGCCAATTGGTACTAACAAGTTTGTATGGTATAGAACCTTAAATGATTTAGGAAAAATATAAGCAAGTATGGAGTTGACAAGTGAGGATTGTGAATTTCAAGTAGGATAATGTAATTATCATTAATGAACATTTAAGTGACGAGGCAAACAATATAATATTATTAATCATCATTGAAGTGGATAAGTGAAATTTAACCTTGTCCACATATATAAATCCATTTGAAATTTTTAATTTTTATTTCATAAAAGGAGATTTCTTTTCCATTATAGTCTATTTTAATCCCAATTTACTTTTAGCTTACATTAGATTTATTATTTTGTTTATTTTATTATTTTAAGTTCAAATTTTCTATTTCCAAATTATTGTTGTTGATTTTTTTTTATAATAGATTTCAATTTAAAATTCTAATTATAAGAAATTGTCATCATGATAATTTTTACTATAACTATAATATTTGAACTAATGGCAAATGATTTTTAATGTTGAAATTTTTAGTATTGATGGAGATGACATCTTAATTTTAAGATGTTTTGATAATTTTTTTATTATTTTTTTAACATGGATGTCTACTTTTTAAATAATGTATAATAGTATACTTATACTTAAACCATAAATAATGATAGTGTACCAAAAGTTAAAAAAATTTGGTCTTAGAGGTAATTCTTTTAAAATATATTTTGGTAATTAAAACATAGAGAAAATTATGTGGAGGTACCCCAAGCCCAAAACCAAAATATTCAAAAACAATATTTTGGTTTTATAGTAAATATTTTGATTTTATACTATCCAAACCTAGTGGTGACAAGTGTGCGAGGTAGCCTGGGCCCAACACGAGGAACAACCAAACTAAGTCGTGCCTGGTCTGGCATGACATGGTCCAGAATTATGCTTGGGTCCATGCCGAGCTGGCTCTCGGCATGATTTATGCCGTGTTGTGCCATGCTCACCCAGGCCTCATGCCGGGCCAGGCACGATTCGGTTGCCTAGCACAAAGGCACGATTCGGTTGCCTAGCACAAAGGCACGATTCATCAGCACGACCCAAACCATGCACCGGATAGTCGGATCTCAGGCTGATGTTTGGGCATGGTCCGAACCTGACAACCCAAACATCTGACCCAATTTGAGCATGAGCTCAGAATTTGAAGCTTATGGAACCCTTGCGTCGAACTGACCACTTGGTCAAAAAAAAATTCAAACAATATGCATTTTAAGCCGTTAGATTCAGCCATAACAGCTAGGGGCAGAAATCCAATGGCTGTTGAGATTCTACCTAGAGGTGTCAAATAGGTCGGGCCGGCCCGGGCCCAGCTCGGTTCAGCATGCTCATGCCCAGCACATTATGCTACAATGCCGTGCCTCCGCCCATTGTGCCGTGCCAAGTGCCTGGGCACGGCACGCATGACCATGCACTGAACATGGTCAATATGAGTCGAGCTCCAAAAGAAAAAAGACTCATGGCAACGCGGCGGCGAGCTACTGAAACCCTAATTTTTTTAAAAAATTAGGGTTTTCTCCGACCCGAACCGAGCTGAACTCAGTGGTTTTTAGGCAACAAGCTCGTGCTGGGTCGATATTGTATAGTAACCGTGTCGAGCTAGGCATGGCACGGTAGCCCGGTTGGGAGGCCTAAAACTAGGCTAGGCCGGGTCAGGCAGGCCTGTTCAACACCTTTAATTCTGTCCAAAAATTAATTAAAAATAATTAAAAAAAATTATTTTTTAAATTACTTTTTTGAAATCTATATATATACCGTCTCTCATTCTTATATATATATATATATATCATATTTCTAAACAATTTTATCATTCTCTCTCTTTCTCTCGTATCGTCTCTATTTCTCTATCCTTTTGGGACTCATGTGCGGATTGTGGTGTGGACATCGATTATCAAGCTATGCACATCGTCAAGCAAATGAAATTTTATGCATTACAGGTATTTTTTTTTCCATTTTGTTTTGTTTTTTTTTATTTTTATTTTAGTTAATAGTTTAATATAAATTAATATTTAATTTTAAAAACATAATTTAGAATATAATTAATAAACTAATAAAAATAAAAAATGATAAATAGTAATTTTAATAATGATAATAAAATTAACATTAATATAAATGAAGAAAATGTTAATATGGATAAAGATAATCCTATGGATGAGGCAGCTAAAACTTTGTTTTCTCATATGGCCTCGACTCAAACATCTAAAAAAATAAAAAATTAGAAGAAAATCAATAATTTATACTCACTTTAATATTATACAAAATAAAAAAATTAGGAGTGCTGATGAATAATTGACACAATGAAAATATTGTAAAAAAAATATTAACATGTAAAAGTTAATGTGGGACTGGGCACCTTAAGAGGCATGCCGAACATTGCAACAAAAAATATGATGTATTAGATCCTAGGCAAATCTAACTCAGCAGTGAGATCTTTTGAGGTTGGATCCAATCCAACCTCTATGTTCACCCCTTCATATACCGCAACAAGTCAGTGAGGGAAGACATGACTAAACTGATCACCATGATGAGTCTTCCTGTAAGATTTTTGGAGGATCAAATGGTAGTCAGTATCATTCATGCTTATTTATAGCCTGCATATCGTAGGATTCATTGGTCCACATATAGGAATGATATACTAAAATATTATAACTTAGAAAAAGAAATAATAATTAATGAATTTAAGAAATATAATGATGTGGTGTTTGTAATATCTTATATATAGATTAGTCGCGATTATACATCTTATGCATGCTTTACCGCCCATTATGTAAATTTTAAATGGACACTAAAAAAATATTAGAATTCTCAGAGATTCTCCATCCTCATGATGGCCCGGCCATTTATAAGTACATGATGAAAATCTTTAGATAATATAATATTCAAAATAAAATATTTAGTATCACATTCAATAACACATCTAATAATTGAGTAGCCATTAACATTTTTATTAAGACTTAGGGATGAGCCATTTGGATAGATTTTCCATGTTATATATATGTGTCATATTATTAACCTCATTGTACAAGCAGGGTTGAAGGTTATTTCTCCCACTTTAGAAAACATACATAACTCACTAAAATTTCTTTGTATGCCTCGTAGACAACATGAGTTTAGTAGTCTCTATTTATTTGTGGGTCAAAAGAAGAAGAAATTCTAATCAAATGTGAGAGAACATTGAAATTACAGATACCTTATGTTGGAGTCATGTGTTAGATATAAATATGTGATATCTTAATACACCAATAGAAAGAGTGATGAACTCATTATTGATGACACTGACTAGGCTATAGAAATTTTATTTTTAAATTCCTCAAGATTTGTTATGACATTACGAATACGCGTCCATCAGTTTATATTCCCACGACTTGTATTGCACTCATGTACATATGCAACATTAGTAGTCTGTTTAGGAAATTTAGAGATAATCCGATATTTTGTGACATGGCTCTTGAGATAGAAACTAAGAACTTAAAGTACTAGTCTACCATTTCATCTCGTTATTGTCTGGCTGTCTGCATGAACACTAGGACTAGGGTTGAAAGGGTAGAGAATGTTTTGACATACATATCCTCGTGCATGAACCAAGAACACCAGCCTGAAGGGTTAATTCATGAGAAGTTGACTGAGCTATTTAAATACTATGATACTATGTATGGTGGTTATAGCCATGCTCCAAGTACGGACACATATACTATATCCAGAGATGACTTCTCTATTCAGTTAGTGAGGGGGGAACGTCGGGGTGGACTTTCGAATAGGAGCGAGCTATTTTGGTACATATATACCAATTACTAATCAATCTTATTACAAACAACTAACAAGAACCTTGCTATTTTACGGTAGTAGAAATCATATAAGTCCACATATCCCGTGCTATCTAAGATGACACGGAATATACTAACTCATTCATTATTGAACATTGTATTGGAGTTTGCTTTTTCTATTGTAGTGAATGTGATTTCAAATAGGATATCAAGATTGCGACCAAATATTATTGAGGTATTATCATACATGAAGGATAGAGATGATTTGAGCTTGGGCATCCAGGATCGTACTGTAATTATAGCAAGAGTAGAGTAGTTAGTGGTGGTTGATGATTCATGAGACTTTGATGATGACCGAGATTTAACTTTTTGCATACGTCTAATGATACCATCATATTCATATGCTTATTTAGGGGTGTCAAATGGGTTGGGTTGAGTTAAATGATTACAGGTTAAACGGGTGACGGGTGAAAAACATTTAAACCCGTATACGATACGTTTAATAAATGGGTATAAAATTAAAACACGAACACAAATCGTTTAATAAACGGGTAACACGACATGACTCATTTAACATGTTGAATTTTAACAAGTTGGGTTGGATTGGGTCGGGTTAACACGATAAACCACTCATTTGACCTATTTACCTATTTACCACACATTTGACCCATTTAACATGGTAAACCACCCGTTTAGTCATTTAACCATTTATTTAAACGGGTTATAAATAGGTTTGCATGTCTCACCCGAACACGACTCGTTTATTAAACGTGTTAAACGGGTTGACTCATTTATCACTCGAACTCATTGAAGTCTCACCCAAACCCATTTAATCAGTAGTTAATTATGTTGTTAATCTTGTCGTGTTGAATTTCGACAGTCCTATGCTTATTGGATTGATCATTTTTAGATTGCCTATTATTTTGTCATTTAATATTATTGATTTCATTGTTATTTAGTTGTTTATTTATTCAGACGCTTACAAGATTGATATTTATGAGTCTATCTTTAATGTATTGATTTTTTTTCTTTTGTGCTTGCTTTGTTATATTGTAATTTATACGTGTACTACATTTATATTACAAAAATGAAACTATTGAAATTTATAATAATTATATTATATTATTTTTTGGAGTTGTAAGTTATGACTTGTGATTGTAATATTGTTTTTTGTTTTATTAATTTAATTAATTAATTAATTTAGTATTAAATTTTTAAATTTAAAATATATTTGAAATTAAGAATGACCTAATTTCGAACGGACTGAAATGGCATGACCCAGCATAGAGGTGTCAAACGGGCCGGCCCAGCACGGCACGGCCCGTGGGCACGGCAAGGCCGTGCCGTGCCGTGCCGGCCCGCTCGGGCACGGGTGCACGGCAAGGTAGGGCAGACGGGGTGGGGCGGGTCGGGTCTGTTTGGACCCGACCCGCGGTCTTTTTACCGGGGGCGAGCCCGGTTGGGTCACGAGTCACGACTCAGTGAGTCGTGACCGTGAGTCGTGACTCGTGAGTCGCGACTCACGACGCAGGCACGCGGGCCGGCGTGCCGTGCCAAGGCACGGCCCGGCACGTGGTTTGTTCGCCCGGGCCCGACACGGGCCCGGGCACGTTTTTTTATCGTGCCGGGCCGGCCCAGGCACGGCCGAACCGTGCCGTGTCTCGTGCTGGGCCGGGCCGGCCCGGCCCGTTTGACACCTCTAACCCAGCATCACCCGGCACGAAACCCAACAAGCCCGGCCCGAGTCCAGCAAACTTGAGCTTGTCGGCCCCCATCAGAATTGCCCATTTTGAGTCCTGCCTGCCCGTTTTACACCGCTTATCTAACCTCGTTTTAATCCTAAGTTAATAATTGAATTCCACTTGCTATCAGTATTGTTCTGCATATGATGATAATAAATTTGTACATGTTTTTTTCACAAGCCTGTTGAGACCTACTGCGCTGCGATTTAGGGCGGAAAGGGAAACGTGGCCAACGAGTGAGCTTCATCAATATGAAATTCTACAGAATGTGTCCTATCATGTTTTATTATCAGCGGAACCATTCCGTGTAATCTGGTGGAGTGTTGACGTGGATCTCTGTCATGGCAAAAACGCGAATGATAGATATAGCTGTGAACTTAACAGATGGCATGTTCAAAGGAATTTACAATGGAAAGCAACATCATATAGCTGATATATCGGTAGTGTTGGCAAGGGCTTGGGATGCTGGTGTGGATCGAATAATTGTGACTGGAGGTTCTCTAAAGGAATCAAAAGAAGCTCTTTCGATTGCAGAAACTGATGCGAGGCTATTTTGTACAGTTGGTGTTCACCCAACAAGATGCATGGAATTTGAACAAGATGGGGATCCAGAGGGGTTTTTTCAGGCTCTTTTGTCGTTGGCCCACGATGGTATTCAAAAGGGGAAAGTGGTTGCTATTGGGGAATGTGGGTTGGATTATGACAGACTTCAATTTTGTCCACGGGAGTATCAAAGGAAGTATTTTGAGAAGCAGTTTGAATTGGCTCATGCTACAAAGCTGCCTATGTTTCTCCATATGCGTGCTGCAGTTGAAGATTTCTGTGAAATTGTAAACAGAAACAAGCATAGATTCTCTGCGGCGGTCACTCATTCGTTTACTGGTACTGCAGAAGACTGCAGTAAGCTTCTTTCATTTCCCAACATGTATATAGGTGTGAATGGCTGTTCGCTGAAAACAGAAAAAAATATTCAAGTTATAAAAGAGTTGCCCGTAACTAGAATGATGATTGAGACAGATTCTCCATACTGTGAAATCAGAAAAACCCATCATGGTTTTAAGTTGGTGAAATCGTTTTGGGTTTCTAAGAATAAGGAAAAGTATGATTCAAACTGCATCGTTAAAGGCCGGAATGAACCTTGTTTGGTTAGGCAAGTACTTGAGATTGTGGCTGGGCATAAATGCGTCAAGGATATGGATCAGATGACCAGCACCATTTATCAGAACACCTGCCGTGTTTTCTTTCCACATGAGATTAATACTACTTCTGACTGTGTTTTATAGCTGTCCTGGGCTCCTGGCTGCCCCTCATGATTTTGCTCAAACCAATTGATGAAATAATTTGTGGTAGTTTCATTCTGTTAGCATGTTAAATATTGTGATATTGTTAAATGGTATATTTGTGTTTTGATTTAATAAATAAAAACTACTTGTATTTTGGTGCATCAAATTTTTTATAATTAAAAAAAAATATAGAATTATGTTTTGTTGCACTCATGTAAATTAATTGAAAAAAAGTAACCTAGTTTTTAATAATTTAAAAATATTGTACTAAGCTCCTAACTAATTAATTTTTAGTATACTTAAATATAGTAATCCTAAGATATCCTTAACTTTATCCCTAAATAATTTATTAATCATTAATAAATTATCATTCTCCCCTCTCTCCTCTCTATGGACGAGCTCTGATATCTCCATGGACGAGCTCCATTTAGCTCCATGAAGTTCGTGCATGGAGCTCTAGGAGTTTGACGAGTTCCTTCAAGAACTCCATTGAGCTCGATAGAATTATAGGCATCGATGGGGTTAGGTGTGAGGGGCGAGGAGAGATGAGAGAGTAAAAATTGATTAATGATTAATTAAGTGTTCAGGAATTAAGTTAGGGGTATTTTTGCGATTATTATATTTGAGTATACTAAAAATTAATTAGTTTAGAGTTTGGTGTACTATATTTTTAATATTTTAAAAATATTATACCAAACTTTTAACTAATTTTATTTTTTCCATACTTAAATATAGTAATCTCAAAATATCCTCAACTCAATTCCTAAATAATTAATTAATCATTAATAAATTATCAGTCTCCCCTCTCTATGGGCGAGCTCCATGAGCTTGATAAGCTCATCCAGGAACTCAATTGAGCTTGATAGAGTTACAAGCATTGATGGAGTTACATGTAAGGGTTACATGGATTAAGTTAAGGGTATATTTGAGATTATTATATTTGAGTATGCTAAAAATTAATTATTTAAGAGTTTGGTGTGCTATATTTGTAATATTAAAAATTAGACTCATTTTTTTTTTCAATTATTTTATAGAGAATTCATCAAAACACAATTTTTTTCTTTAAAAAAATATATAATTCTAAAATAATTAATTTATGATGTACTAAAATTAATCAATTTGATTTTGTCATTCGAAATTAAAAATAAAAATAAATCTTGATTTAATTAATTTGTAAATTGTTGTTGTCAGTTACAAACTAAGAAATCATATTTCCAAATTTGGAAATCATAATTTGTCAGATGATATTTTTAAAAATTTAATTAATGGTATAAGTGGCGAGATAGGATTTGAAACCATATCCTCCATATTGCCAAAATGACAATATAGCACATGATCACAAGGTTAATATTAATTGGGACAAATCAAAATAAGTATATATAGATACAAATATAAATAAAAATACATATATAAGTATATATGAATATATGTTGATATATAACATATATATAAATTGACAAACAAATACACACACACACACACACATACACACACATTGATATAAACACACACACACACACACACACATATAATTATACATAACTATATAAATATACACAACAAGAAAGAATTCAATTAAAAATATAAAAAAAATACGTTCAATTCAATTTCTAAAATTAGGAACGGAATTAAATTGGATTAAAAATATCAATAAATTTTTTTTTACAAAAATTATAAACAGAGAAATAATCTATTACTATTAAAAAACAAAGTAATAACCTATCGCTATTAAAAAATGGGGATTATTTTACATTTCATAGAAATAGAATTAGAAATGAAAGTAGATGTGAGAATTAAAATGGTAATACATATTATTGCTAATATAATGCGGGGTCATAGGTAGATTACCTTTAAAAATTGAATGATATATAGCGGTAGAAAATTTGTTTCTACATGTAATTTTTATTCAAAATAACTTCTTTAAAAATTGTGATGAAAATGAATTCCATTTCAATGAGTTTAGAAACGGATTGCGATCTACTTCTAAATTAGAGATGAAATCCATTTCTGTTGCTAATTTCGAAATGACATTTGAGCATGATGATGTTACATTTTAAAAATTTTTGTTACTACTTTAGAAATATAATCTTATTTCATCATGATTTTATGTTAATTATATTTTTGAAGAACACTTGATCCATTTGAAAAAAATTTAGGTTTTGGGCTACATTTCCACTAATGTATCAATACCCTTCCATCGTTTTGAGCTTCTATTAATCCATTTTTGTGTTCATCACCATAATCATCTATTATTAAGGAATGTAATTTAATTTTTTTGTAGAGTTCAAGTTGTAGTTTTGTATTATATTATAAAATTTTTCTTAGAGTTCATCGCCATAATCATCTACATTTCAACTAATGAGGATTACAAGATAAAGTTATTTATTTTGGTTGATTGGTTTATTATTTTAATGAAAAGATTACAAACATAACAAATGCTAAAATACTTTATGTGATACAATGTAAAGTCTACACACACACACACACATATAGAGCTAGAGATAAGCTTAAGACACACATTAACACACACACAAAAACATGAGGAATCTAACTTAACTTAAATATCAATATGAATAATATGTAAGAAACTATCTTTTAATGATGGTTTTTTACTCCCTTCGACTCATTATAATTATAATTTGAAGATCCTTACATTAGGTAACCAATCTAATTTCTTCCAAAGTTTTTATGATAACAACTAATGTTTTGCAATAAATCACATTGGCTATTATAAGATAAATTTTCTTATTGACGTGATCTATATTATTTGACTTACATTAATGACATCTACATCTAATTAAGTTGCAATGGATTTTCTTAAAAAATAAAAAAAGAGATAATTGAAATGATTGTACAAGATACATTGTCCTATTTTTATCATTTTCAATTGATGTAACTCTAATAATGATATATTTTATATTATAATCCAAGCATACTTTTAAGTTTGTCAAGAAGTCAGAAATGAATTCATGTAAATACTAATTGATATGCATATCTATTAACATTAGTTTGAGCAAATATGTTTCTAGAAAATACAAAATGATATGCATGTCTATGGCTAAAGATATCTCCTAATTATTTTATAGTTTTTTGCTAAAAAAATTATGTTTTATTCAAAATTTAAATTTATTATTATGTTTTGCTTGTATGTGATATTTGGTTAATTTTTGTAATTTCATAATTCATAGATAAATATGGAATATTTAGTTGTTTGTATATAAGTAAAATACAACTGAAGATTATTGGTAAATATCTAAGAGATTAATACAGCCCTCCACTATCTTAATTTAATACAAACTTAACCATGAATGATATGACTACAATATATACTTTTATGACATTTATGTAATGTCATAAATATGTTACTACAATTATATCACAATGAAGTAATTATCTACATTGTTATTATTTAAAATACGTTGTTCTATGTGTTACATTTATGTAATGTCATAAATGTGTTTTTGACTAATGAGTTTGTAGAAAGGATTGAGGAGTTTGTTGATTTTAATGAAAAACACCCTGAATTTATGGATGAAATGAAAATAAGATGCTCATATAATAACTATAAATATCAGAATCAGAGTTTCCATGATGTGGACATAGTGTTATTTCAACTTGGAAAAAATTAATTTGTTGGAGACTATTATGTTTGGTATAAACATGGAAAAATAGTTGTGTCACAAACAACAAAGCATTATACATATAGAATTTTTGATTCAAATGTTACTATGAAATATGTCAATTCCAATGATGCATGTGAAGCTATGTTGAAAAATGCTAGTAGTCATTCCTTTAATCTTGGTGTAGCTGACAATATCCCAAAATCATCAGCAAAAAAAAATTATGAAATGCTCAAAGTATCAGAAGAATAGTTTTGACCAAGTAATCCGTATGACCACTCAAAATTATCTATGATGGCCAGACTTTTGAATTTATAGGTAAAATAAATATTTTTTAGAAAGGTATTATGATGAAATATATGACTTGTTATCTAAATTGTTACTAAAGAATAATATCATGATAGATAGATTTTATAATACAAAGAAGTTAATGCAAGGTTTTAGTTTACTTGTAAAAAATATACATTACTACATTAATGGCTTCATGATATATTAGGGTGAAGACACTGAAGCAATTGCTTATAATTTATATAACTATCCTTGGTACAAAATACAATGCATGTAAAAGATAGAAAATAAATATTTCTCGTAAGAAGATGTATTACTTCTTATTGATTCTTTATTTGCAAAGATTATTTGTATCTTAAGCCACTACTAATGACATGAGTTGGTACAAATAACATATTACTGAAAAAGGCTTGATGCAACATTGCTTAGATACTCCATCTTGGAAACATTTTGATTATATTCATCAATTTTTATAGATAAAAGTCAAAATATTAGATTAGGGCTTTATACAAATAAATTTCAGTTATTTGGACAAATAAGACAATAATACTCTTTATGGCCGGTGATTGGTATACCATATAATTTAATTTCATTGATATGCATAAAAGATAAGTATATATTTTTGTGTGTTATCATGTTTGGTCCGAAAACCCCAAAAGAAAAATTATATATTTTTCTACAACCCTTAATTGTGAAGCTAAAAAATGTATGGAAGAGAGGGGTGGAAACATGTGATATATCTAGAAAGTTGAACTTTCAAATGCGAGCAACACTTATTTGGACTATAAGTAATTTTATAGCATATTCAATGTTGTTTGGATGGAGTATTGCAAAAAAATTAGATTGTCCTTACTGCATGGAGAACTCTGATGCATTTTCTTTGAGCAAAGGAGGAACGACTTCTTGGTTTGATAACCATCATTAGTTCTTACATATTGAATATTTATTTTGGATGAATATTAAGATATTTAGGAAAGACTTGATAGTTATAAAAGGTTAAGCATCTTTAATATCATGTGCTAAAATATTAGAAGTAATTAAAAGATATGGATTTCAAACAAAGACATTACAAATATTGATGCATATTGTATTAATATGTAAATTTCAAAGAATCATCATCATAGTTGAAAAAAATGAAGTATCTTTTGGAATTTTTCTTATTGAAAAACTAACCTAATTAAGTACAACTTAGATGTAATATACATTGAGAACTTTTTAAATAATATTTTTAATACTATTCTGAATATGGAAAGAAAAACAAAAAAAAAATCAAATCAAAAGATAATATGAAAGAGTTCTATTCACGTACAGAGTTATATAGAAATGAATTAATATATACATTTTCTAAAGTTTTTTATAGTCTTAACAATGATGCAAATGAAGTATTGTGCAAATGGCTGATGGAGCTCGGGTTCCCTGATGGTTGTGCATCTAACATGGGAAGATGTATTGATATGAAGAAGTATAAGTTATTTTAGATAAAAAGTCATGATTACCATATATTTATGTATAGGCTAATACTCATAGCATTCTATAAATTACTTCTAGAAAATATTTAGAAAATATTGACTAAAATAAGTATTTTTTAAGAATTTCACTTATAATATTATAACAAAAGAATATATGGAGAAATTACAAAATGATATACCCATAATTATATGTAAACTTGAGCAAATTTTTTCTCCTAGCTTCTTCGACTCCATGAAATATCTTTGATCAACTTGCCTTATGAATCCATGATAGCAAGCCTTGTATAATATAGATAGATGTATTCATTTGAGAGATTATATAATTTTTATTTGTTCATCTAAGAATTTTTATGTATCCGATGAATAATTTTTATTCTAATGATGATATTTTTCCGATATCTTGGAAAATTTAAAAATAATATTCAAAAATAAAGACAAAGTTGAAGGATCGATATGTAATGCCTACTTGGTTGAAAAAAGTTTTGACATTTTTTGTACACTATTTTTGGCCTCAAGTGTATAATTCACATAATAAAATATCACTAATTATGATTATGGTATGGGGGATGGATCAGTAGAAGATGATATGTCTTTCATTTTCACCCATATAGGTCGATCGAATGGCAAAGCAAAATCAAGATATTTTTTTTGATGACCAGGAGTATTATTTTGAAAATACATATATCTTGTTGAACTACAAGTTATACCTTATATTGAGTAAAATTTATAATTATTTTATATTGTCATATCTTTGTCATAGTATGTGATATACCTTTTTAATATTCAAAATAACTTTAATATTATTTGTGTAGAATTTATGCTAAGGAATTAAGACAAAGTTACCCATTGACAACGAATTTGCATTTTGGTTTGAAAAATTTATTAATATTTAACTTATAATTATTGCTTATAAAAATTGACCTACAACATTTTATAAGTATGATATTATTTTATTTAATTTTTTAAGTACATTTTTCATTATCATATATCTATAATAAACAAATAAAAGATCTTACAAAATGGCTATTACAATGTTTATAGATGTATCCCATACAATATGTAATAGATACAAATTTCATACTTTGAAATATAGTTCAAATAGATCTATAATGAATTATGGTATATGCATTAAGGGCTCTAATTTTACTATATCTAATATTGACTTTCATAGTCGATTGATTAAAATTCTACACTCAGAGTGTCCTACTTTACCAACCAAGAGGATAATTCTTTATAAGTGTGAAAAGTTTGATCATATTCCAAATTTAGATATGAGAATTCATTATCAATACAACCTTGTAGATGGGCATCATGAAAGATATTATCATTAGTATTAGTCATTCATTATTATGGTGCAAGTAGAATAAGGGTGCTACACTACTTATCCAACCACAAGAAGAAATGCTCGTGACTAGTAAGCTATATGTAAAATAAAACCTAGATCAACTATGAAACTTCTTGAAAAAGATGTTATTATGACACAATCATGAGCACCTATATTATATAAGAATAATATAGAACTTCATCCAATCAATCATGTGGTAGATGATGAACTTGAAACATAGCTTGTTAAAGATGAAAACTATTTTGAAATTGAATATGTCCATGTTGAAGAAGATAATGAGGAAGAATTAATTATATAATCAGACAAGGATGAATATTTAGATTGGGATGATTTGTTATAAATTTTTGAAGATGAGTAGATATTTATTGAATTCAATATTATGTTGTGTTGCTTATTTTATAACTATTACAATTTTGGTGTTTAATAAAAAAATTGCATTTATAATTGTTAATATGTTTCATTATGTTTTGCTAAAATGACATATTGATTATATGTTTTTTGTCTTTATATTTTTTGATATTTATAAAACTTGAATTAGGTATGAGAGCCAAGAGGTGACAATTCAAGTGGTCGAGGATCTCAATCTATGGAGAGGGGTAGATAAATTCAACTAATAGTTCATGGAGAAGGAATTCAATATTTATTCAGTGGCGACATCACTTTAAATGTTTCTCTGCATTCTCCTACATGTATAAAAGATATGTTGGCATCACCTCATCATGAAACACACAGATTGACTACTACTAGTATTTCATCTTCATCTCTTTATGAACTAGAAGGTATTGTTAGCTTCATCCCACTTATCTTAGGAGGCACATGAATTAGTACTACAACATCAATAATGGTTAGATATTTGCAATCTATTGTTTCTATGCAAAGTTATTATAAAATCTTTAATCTGCCCGTAATTAATAATAAATAGTACATAGCTTTCAGAAATTTACTGTATGGTTGCGTTATCATTTTTTATTCTTTTTGCTTATAAAAAAATGTTAATTATAACTATGAATAAAAATATAAATAAATGATTATGGCTAAAATATAATAATTTAAATTAATAACAAATATGATGTTGTTACTTATCTAACATTATCATGGAGAATTAAAATAATATTTACCTTATGATGTCTTGGATATGTAATAAAATATTAACTTAGTAGTAAAAATATGAGTATATTTTATTTATATATATATGTACATGCTAATATTAAATTGTTTACGAGTTTATTCCTTCTTCTTCTTGTATAATTGGAAAGATATTTAATAAAAAATTAGTTGTGTAGGATATAAAGTAGAGCACAATATTTCCAATTATGAAAGAATATTATCTAAAAAAATTTGAAGTACAGTTTTATTCCATTTACCAATTTGTCAAATTATTTTTTTTTATGAAATACAATGAAAATAATTGCATCACAATATATTATTTTTTTTTGTTTTTTTCTAGAAAAAAATATAAATGGAATAATATTTTGTTGATATTGGAGAAGGATATATGAAAATATGTGGCTAGTATCAGATACAATGACAAGCTTAGAAAATAGAGAAAATATGTTAAAGATACAAAGCTAAATATTGTTCCTCTTAATATTTGGATCAAATGGTGGAAATACTAGAATAATGAAGATTTTAAGGCCTTTTCCTAGATGGTATCACACAATCATTGATCAGATAAAGCAAGTGAATGATCATGACCTTCCAAACATATTGGAGGTTTAAAAATGATCTACCAACATTTAGTAGATTTGATAAAATTATCTTTCCTATTTTATTATGATTTTAACTTTATGAATACATATGATACTAAATTTATGACAATGTATTATGTATATTATTAGTAACTATTATTTTTTTAGGAGACTAAGTTGAGACATCCACCAATACTATTTGAGGTGTTCAAGCAAATGCACAAAAAGAATGATGAATCATTTGTAGACAATCAGTCAAATGATATTAATATGAGTTTATCAATTTGTACTTTCATTGTTTATATAAATACAATGTATGAAACAAGAAATTGTAAAAAAAATAAAATTTTTAGCATTCAAAAGAATTAATATCTAAAGTCAAGTATTTTTTTTACAATGATGAGTTATTATATATGAACTTTTTAAATGTAATGACTCACTTTATTTTTATATTCATTTTTAGTAGGGTAATAACAGCTTGATGTGCTAATATAAATTTTATTTGAATATAGTACTAATGAGTTATGTTGCATTATAATAATTATAGGAAGCTATGGAGAATATGATTATCATTATTTCATAATTGACAGATCCATCTATAAATACGCTAGAGATTGATGTTGTGCACATTTAACTTTAGGTTATTAGAGCATAGTTAAATAAATGGTGAGTGTATGGTCATGGTACCCATGCATCTATATTTTATCTATGTTCTATTTGGAGTTGTTCATCTTCAACTTTCTATTACAATAATTTGTTTGATGAGTGATTGTGTAAGGAGATGCAAGAAATTTAGGATACTTTGCAAAGAAAAAATGAGGAGGTACAATAAAAGAATGAAGCGATACAAAAGTTAAATGAAGAAATAAAAAAAGAGAGAGAAAGAATGAAAATAGACTAGGAAAGAATAACAAGCGAAGAGAAAATACAATAAAAGATCTTGAAGATAGAGAAAATTATGTGCAAGTTGATAGAAGCTTCATCTCTTTTTCATCATTATAAAAAAGATTCATCTAGAACTCTAGAGGAAAATACGCATCTCGATAAGGACTAGTAGTTATTTTTTATGTTGTGTTATTATATTTTGTAATACAATTTTGTATGCTAAACTTTTGTTTTTAGTATTCTTGTTTTTTGATATTATTAATATGTGCTAGAATGACTAAAACTTGATATTTATTATTTAATATTGTAATTTGTAGTGGATGTTTGCACTCTATATAAAGAATATTTACACTCTATGTAAATAATATTTTCACTCTATGTAAAGAAATATTTGCATTCTATTCTATGTAAAAAAAAATATAATGAAATCACCTTTTCAAATGTGGATGATATATAATTTCAAAATATATATGAGATATATTTGAATTATAGAGATAATATGAGATATGCTTTAGAAGTTATGTTTATAAATAATATAATAAGGTATGTTTGCGTATAAAACAAGATATTTTTAAAATTGTGTATGAAAATGTAAAACCATTATTTTTTTAAAGATAGAGGGTTTTGTGAGGCAAAATTAGGGTAGTAGCACATAATATTTTGGTTTTCAAAGTATTAGTGAATATATTTATTCGTATGAATTTCTTATGGAGGATAATAGAATGTACATGAAAGCACACAATGTGATTATTCTAATAGTTTAGGTAATTTGTTGTCACATAATTGATTAATTAAATAATTTAAATTTATGGGTCTTTCGTTATGTTTACATAATTTGTTTTCTGAATGCTCATAACTATCAATCCATCATTCCTAATATGATTACGACAAGTAGGAAACTTTTGTGTGAACAAAATTTGTCGCAAAATATAGTTTTAAAATTTAATAAACCCAAAACTTTTAACATGATTTGGATCTTCTAGGTATCATTTTGGTTTCTCATCTCTTTGGTGAAGCTAATTACAATACGTTAAGTAGAGATATGGAAATGGCCCTCAACAAGAAAAATAAATCTGGGTTGCCAAATGAAAACATTATCTATTCACCCAGTAATAATATCTTTTTTAGTTCATGGGTAGGAAACAATAAAATGGCTGACTAATGAATCTTAACTAAATAGTTAGAGAAATTGATAATATCCTTGTTTATATAACAGCAACATATGAGATTTGGAGTGATATGAATGGTGGTTTGCAAAAAAAAATGCTTCATAAGTCTTACATACTAAGAAACATCTCCTGGCACTTTATGAAGGATCTTTGGTTGAAATCCACTTGATAATGTGTTATTTGTTGTGAACTTTCATTTTAACCTTCTTGCTATTAGTTCTCTTATCTGTCAGCTTGCTTGTGTGATCATTTTATCTTTTAAGTCTTTCATTGCTCACTTCTCATAGAGAATGTTGAATGGGATCACACCAAGAATTGAGAACCTTCATCTTCTGGATCTTGGTAACTTTTTATCTTTTAGTTTACAAATTCTTTAAGAATGTGTCATTGAATATGATATTATATAGCTTGGATCTTTGTTACTTCTCTAAGTCTTGCATATTTCTGATTAACGTATTAGTTTAATTTATCTCAGTTGCATTTCTAGATAGTTCAACTTTGACTTTATGTTTAATTTTACTAATTTTTATTTGTAGGATTGAAAGAATTTGATAGAGATTCTAATTAAGATTGAATAGGATGAATTATATGTTCTATCACAGATGATAAAGTTTTCTTCTAGATGTTTGAGTGTGTTGAACTATTCTCTTATGCATTTTTAGCTTGGTAACACATAATTGTCCAAGTTGAGAATACACTATCCAAGTCTTATGAGATTTTTGATACTAGAGTGTGAGACATGTTAGTTAGAAAAGTATACCATAGCTTCTTATCCTACATGCATGTCAGTCTCTTTTGAGTTGAGATCCATGTGATCTATTAAACTTTAACATTTGATGATCTTATAGAGATATGATTAGAAAGATATTTAAGTATCTTGTTACTTTGTTGATGACTACTCAAGATATACATTGATATATCTTTTTTTCAGATAGGTCATATATTTTTTAAATTTTTAATTTTTTTCTTTAAATAATAAAAAATTAATATGTTAAGAATTTTAAAAAAATTGAGAAGTAATAATATGTTAAAATATATATCAGATCGATTCAATCTCTACTAAATTATATGAATCACAAAATTATACACTAGATTTTTTGCCAGTAGATACCATCAAAATATGGTTGCTAAAAGGAAGAATATATATCTGACTTAGATAGTTTGGATACTCCTACTTAGAAATATTTTTAATTACAATCTATCCTAATAATCAAATGTATTTTTCATTTATTTTTCAGTATTTACTTTTTTTGATTTTATGTCCTCATTAGTAATTTGTTTGAATAACAGTTTTTTATGCAATTATTTTGTTAATATTGTTTCCTAACACAAGATAAATTAGTGTCAAGGGCCTAGAGATGTGTATTCCTTAGATAATCTAGTAAGAAAATTTAAGTATTTTTTACTAGAGATTGATATAATTTAGTGAGTATTAATATTATGTTTTTTTATCAGGATTTATTTTTTAATTAGCACTCGAAGATTGTGAATCTAAATGTTGCACTTGGCTTTATTACTCTTTTCTTTTACCTTTAGTTTTGCATGAACTTCCAATAAGTAGATAGTATTATCTATTAGCTGTATTTGAGCTTGTTATTACTAAGTATGATGTTACTTTCATGAAGTTATTATATCAATTAATAAATTGTGATCATATTGAGACTATAGAGAATGCGGTTTCATGGGTAAGGAAATATCCTCTAGCCCATATGCCATAGTAGTTTACGATTCTTTTCTAGTACATACTCACTACCGACTCATATTGAATTTCAACTAGGAGACATGACAATGCAATATTCAGAGTCTATATCAATAGAAAAGCATACCAAGCTTACTCAAATCAAAGACAAGCTTACCAAAGAGCTAGATGATCTTGTAGTTAGTCTCTTTGATCTTGAATATCCAATTGCTTTGTGAAAGTGACACAAGAGCTATACTCTGTAGTCAATTTCACATCAAGTTTTTCATAATTTATCTTGTTTTATTATTTTTTTATTTTTTATGGTATTTAGATATGCAAGTCTTTTAATGAGGTATTATCTCATATAGGATGATGTAAGTCATGATGAAAGAGATACATTTCTTCAGCTCTAAGGGGACTCAATAACTAGTACCATGGTTTTTAGGAAGGTTCATCACTAGTGGCACATAGATATTCATGTGAAGATCAGTCCATATGGGAATGTATATTACCTTAAAACAAGATTAGTTGCATGGAGATTCACCTAAACATTTTGTGTGAACTACAAAGTCATTTACTCTACAATAAACAAGATGATCTAAGTTTGAACTCTTACCCCCGACATCATATCACTCTGAAAGGATACATCAACTGGATATGAAGAATCTATATTTTTATGGTAACATTGAGGATGAGGTGTATATGAATCAACCATTTGAGTTTTGAGTAACATAGTAAAATGTAGTTTGCATATGGAGAGCATTGTATGGTTGAAGCAGTCACTGAAAGTCTAATGGGCAAGGTTTTCACATGAAATTATTTTAATTAGGTTATACAAGTGTGCTAGTGTTTTTTTTTTTGTTTTTATAGAAGAGTTTTGATGACATTATAATATTAATGATTGTTTACCTAAATGATATTATGATTATGAAAGATGATGACTTTGGAAATCACTCAGCTCATTGAGTATCTCTAGATTTAGTTTCAAATAAAGAATTTTCGGAGACTCATATACTTATTTGATATAAAGATGACTTATTTTATGAGATATATTATTTTTTCATATAGAAGATATGTAGTTGATGATCTTATAGAGGATGATTTTTTTGGTTGTGTTTTTGCAGATACTTTTATTGATCAATATACTGACCTCACTTCTGATGTGTTTCATACAATTACCTTTATTATTGATAGAAAAATAATAGAAAAAATTAACTATCTGAGTATGACCAAATTACTTATAACACATTCAATCAACATTGTTAGTTATTTCATATATTATTTTTGATAGGTACATCTTTACTACTTGTAGAAGAATCTATAATGATGAAGATTGAGATATTTTTTTTACTTCAAAAATGCTTCTAGAAGTGGGAGACTAGGAGTAAAATATTTTTTATTGGGGTCATGACCATGGTTTTTAATTAAGCTCGAATTTTTTTTGCTTGGCTTAGTATGTCTCGAAGCAAAAATGGTTCAAAATCTTCTAACTCGAGTGACAAGGAATCTTGGTATTGGTAGATAGCTGTATAATATGGGATGTGGTGGGTGAAAAAGATCAAGTAGGAGTTGCTATATTTTTTATTTTCTTCTCATTTTAGGAATTGTGAAGAATGTTTTGTTTCAGTGTTCTCTTATGTTTATAGTATTGTCTTGGATCAGAAATTGAAGTATTTTTTTGGTTGAATTATGGACTCTTATAGGGCAAAGGAGGGATCCATGGTATTCAATAAGAAATTTTGTTGTGATGAGTTTTTCAAGTGGGGGTATGTTTGCTTGTTTTTGAGGATTAAGAGCATTTTTTATACAATTGCTTTAGAATATTTTTTTTATGCTCTTATTTTGTTAGATGGGGGAGGGATAACAAATGGCAAGACTATATCATGGCAGACTGTTTCAAAGACCTCAAGAAAAGTGAATAAGTATATATTGCCTAGGAGAATAGCCATATTTGAGAGTGGAAATCAAGAATTCGAAGTCAATGCCTTAAAGTATGGAGAAAGGAAGGTGTTCATAATTGCAACAATTAAGTAATTGTAACCAGGAAATGGAGTCAAGTAGCACCAATCTTAAAAGTTTATCATAAATATTTTTGATTGTATTTTCATGTGAGTCAAAGGTGTTAGTTCAAAGTGAGTAAGTTTTTTTTAGTGAGTCAAAGTTGTTAGTTCTCAGTTAGTCAAAGTTTCTAGTTCTAAGTGCTAGTTATATAGATGTAGTAAAATAGAAGAATGTGAGAAAAAAAAACCCTCGGGTACAATTTTTTTATGTGATGCATAGACACCTTAGCGTGAAGCCTAGGGTTTCTAGAAGTCATTCCTAGTGTTGTTTCTATCTATTTTATTTCTTCTAATATCATTCTTTGGTGCTGCATCAATTTTTGATATTGGAGGGAGGTTTCCGTAATGGCAAGATGATTTAGAAAGAGTTTTATGGATGGTTAACTGGTGCAGATTTGGATGATGGATCAGTTTGATAGCCTTCACGATCAGATGAGTAATGTTGAGGCACAAATATCGTAACCCACTAATGAGTCTTCACATGTAGAGCAAGGGGAGGCATCTCAGGTGGATGACCAATAAAATCCAAGGGAGCAAAAGGAATTTGCAGTATCACAAAACCCTATTTCTGAATGTGTTAAAGAGGTGTGTAATAGAAGGCATGCAACTTGTGGCATGGCTGGAGATATCACAAGGAAATTAAGAATGGAGGTTCCTGATTTTGAAGGAAATTTGCAGACTTGTTGGCTACCATTGAAGAATACTTTGGTTGGTATGGCATGATGGAAGACCGGAGGGTGAGGTTTTCCAAAATGAAACATGTGGGCTTAGCAAAAATCTAGTTGATAGGTGTTGAAGGAGATAATAGGAGTAGAGGTGTCAATAAATGTCGGTCAACTAGGGCATGACCTGTGGCATGATGTCACCATGTTAGGCCCAAAATTGCATAGTCCAGAATCTTGCTCTGACTATAATCATGGTATTCCATGACATGGTTCATGCCGTGTAGGGCTGGGTTGCATGAACCTCTTGTTGTGCTAGGCAATCATTGTGGTATGGTCACAATTAAAAAATATATACATTTTTATTTTTGTATAGTCGTTGGATTTTTGCCTTGAAAAAAATGAAAAATAATTTTTTAATAATTTTTTTTCTTTAAATAGCATTTTAATATATTTTATTTTTCATAGTTTATTTGTAATTTCTCTCAAATTCTTTTTTGGCTTTGATATTAACATAATATCATGCTTTTGTCCATATTTTTTTTATTTTAATATTTTATTTTAATTTGGTGGATTGTCAAAGTTATTTTAAATGAAAACTCGATCGAAAGATCCGAGGATAAAAGGAAAACTTTATTAGTATTAACAGATTTTTATATATTTTAAATTTAAAATGATATGAGTATTGAAAAAGGCTTGGTATAATGTATATATTATAAATTAATATATACATTTTAAAGTACTTGTGGAATTAACCTGTCACCTCGAGAAACATGTTATTTAATATACCAAAAATAAGATGCATTGAATTCCAAAAAAATCCAACTTAGTAATAGAATCTTTAAAATTGGATGAACTTCTATTTCATTGTCCCTCTTTATTTATCATAAAAAATTTATGAGAGAAGACATGATGAAATTGATTTCTTGTATTAGTAATTCAATTGGAGTTATAAAAGATCATAAACTAGTTCATATTATGCAAACCTACTTTCAATTTGGTTATCGTGAAATTTCTAAGTTGAACATTATAAATGACATGATAAAATTTTTTAAATTAGTAATTAATGAACTTATGAAATATAATGGAGTATTCTTTGTGACGCATGATATTTTGATTAGTTGGGATGATATTTCATTCATATGTGTCATCGCCCTCTATATCGATTTTAAGCTAAAATTAAATAAAAAGATTTTAGAATTTTTTTTGAGTTCCTCCATTCTAATGATGATTCCATATATAAATGGTTAACAAGAATTTTTAATGAATATGATATTCAAAATAAAATTTAGTTTTATATTCAATAATATTACAAATAATGTTGTTGTGATTAATATATTTATGAGAATTATTAGAGATGAGGCATTAGATGTATATTTCATATAATTAACTTAATAGTATAAGTAAAAAAATTATTTTTTTTTGCATTAGAAAACATAAGAAATTTACTAAAATATCCTAATTCACTTAGTAAACAACAAGAATATTATATTTTATGTTTATCAGTAGTTCTAAAAAAGAAAAAATTCTAAATGAATGTCACATAATATTTGAATTAACCTACTTGTTGTTAGATTCAAGTGTTGTTTACCAATACATGATATTTAACTATGTCAATAGTAAAAGTAATAAGGTTATTATTATTGATTCATATTGAGGGACATGAATTTTATTTTTACAAATTTTAAAGATTTTTTATAATATGATGAATATGTGTTTGTTTGTGTACACTCTAATTACATATATTGTACTTAGGTATATATGTGACATTAATATTATGTTTAACAAGTATTGAGTATATCTGGATTTTAGTGCGATAACTTTTGAGTTGAAAACTTAGTTTAAAATATTAATATTTTATTCTATCTTTGTATTATTTGGCTTTCTATATGAATCTTAGGGTTATGGTAGAAAGGGTAAAAAAATATGTAAAAATACATATGGATATGCTTGAACCAATTAGAATATCAAAATGGTTGGATTTACGAATAGTTAGATCATATGTTTAAATATTATGATACTAGGTATGATAGTTTTAGCGAGTATCTAAATACATATATACACATTATATTTGGATCCGATGACTATGTCATTCAATTAGTTAAGGGTAAATGATAGAGTAGTCTATGAAATATGAGCAAATTATCTTGGTACTTATACATTATATGACGCAATCATATGAATTTAGATATATTAAATTGTTAGAAATCATATGAATTTACTTACCATATGTTATTTAATATGATATTTTAACTACTGACCTCTCAAGTATCTAGTATAGCATTAGAGCTTATTTTTTCTACAGGTGTAAATATTATTTCAGATATTAGATCGAAATAGCGATTGAATATCATAGAAGTATTTTTATGATTAAAAGATTGAGATGATTCAAAGATGAGTCTACAGGATCAAGTGAAAAAACTATTAGCAGATGATTACTCAAACGACATCAAGGATATTGAGGCTACCACGATTACTACGAGCTTCAGAATCAGATATGATGATCTGAATCATACTGATACATTTTGATTTTGGATATTAGAGCCAATGGATTAGCATGCATGTTACTATTGTTGATTTTCATTGTCCATATTGTGGTCGTGAGGTACTTTTATAATTTTTTAATTTAATGTTATTTTTATTTGTGAGATCATGATTAAATTAAAATCATAAAATGGATGTGTTTTTTTATTGATCTATGAATTTTAATTGGGGAGGGAGGGGTAAGCTAGCATTTATGAGAGTACACTATTTGAGTGCATGTTTGAGAAATTATGAAAAAAATTTGCACTATTAACTAGTGAAGTGTATCATTTTTAAACATATTTCAAATTAGTTGCTGCTCATTTAAATGATTTATCATATATGCATGTAATCCATTTTTTAACTAAATAAACTAGCATATGAATGATAAAAACAAGTGATTTAACACATATGATCAAGAAAGGTATTCTTTTTCTTGTTCATCATTCAAAATAGATATTTCATTTTATTTTCATATCGACTAGTGTATTGTGTAATTTCTTGGCATATTTCAAATCATTTTCTGCTCATTTAAATAATTTTTCATATATGCATGTAATCCATTTTTTAACTAAATGAAATAGCATAGGATTGCTGAATACAAGTGCAACATATATGATCAAGAAAGGCTTTCTTTTTCAAGTTCAACATTTAGAATAAATATTTCATTTTCTTTTCAAATCAACTAGTGTAGTGCATCATATTTAATCATATTTCAAACCATTTGCTGCTTATTTTCATATATGCATTTAATCAATTCTAACAACTTTACATCAAATAAATAGCAAATTGTATTCCTTAAAATGATATAGGTACATAATAATTTTATATAGCATACAATACTTTGTCATAGATATAAAAAATCTAACTTCAGATTTTCACCTTCAATCATAAATGTTAGAACATTTGTATATGTAATACATACTCATAAACAAGTAGTATTGATATAAAATATATCTTCATATCATGTCACATAAGATTATCACCTTGACTCTTTATAACCTTATTATATTTTTTTATCCCCTCCCTCCTAAACCCATTATGCACTATCTCTTGGTCCATATATAGATATTGGATCCTCAAGTCAAATATAGTAAGGCCGATGTCTCAATAATATGAAAAATGAGATTAGCAAAGATACTTTAAGATACATATCATGCATCCTTGAGAATCAAACTCATATTCTTAGAATTGGGCAACTTGCCGTTTGCCAATCGAGCTACATCATTGTTGGTACAAGCTTTAAATTTTTAATAAAATAGTATAAAAAATTAGGTATTATGCTAAAATATATTATGTTATACACTATAAGAAAATGTTCATTTAGCTAGGGATCAATCACTGGCTAAATTGCGAGGGATTAGCTATGGAATAGTAATAGATTTCTGATTTTACATTGAAATAAAAATTTACAATGAATTAGTGATGGATTTAGCGACGGAATTTCCCTAGCTAATTAAACCAGAATTTAGCGACGGATTTAGCACCGGAATTTTTCTAGCTAATTAAATTAGAAATTTAGCGACGGATTTAGTGAATGAATTTTTTTTAGCTAATTAAACTAGGAATTTAACGATGAATTTAGCGACGTAATTTTCCTAACTAATTAAACTAGGAATTTAGCGATGAATTTAGTGACGAAATTTCCTTAGCTAATTATATCAATGAAACTAGAGATGAATTTAGTGACAGATTTTCATTGATAATTATATCGAGATAAATTTCGCCGCTACTATTTTCGTAGATTTCATCATAAAGAAAATTAAGAATTTAGTGATGGATCTAGCGATGGATTTTTCATAGCTAATTATATTGAGACAAAATCCATCACTAAATAATTATCTGAAAATATTTTTTACTGTTTTATATTTTATGGCAAGCGATTCTTTCTTAAATTTTATTTTTCACTAAATATATTCATTTAGCTAGGGATTTTTCCCTAGCTATTTGCACTGGGATAATTTTCGTCTCCAATCTTTAATGATTTAATTATTTTTTTTAATTTATTATTTATTTTAATATTTTATTTAATTTTGTTTATTAAATGTATGTCATGGTCTATAGATGAGCGATCTTTGAAAAACACATTCTCTTTGTAAAATTATTAAAAAAATATTATAAATAAATTATTTAAAAAATATAAAATACAAAAAAATTATATTAATAAGGACTAAAATAACTATTTATATGATTATAAATTTTTTTAAAAAATATACAAAAATTTTTTTCTAAAATTTTTAATTAAGAAAATTAAAAATTTGTATTAGAGTAACATTAAATAATTAATTCTATAAATATAATAATTTTTAAAGATATTTTAAAAATTAAATGAACATACATTAAAATTTCTACTAATATAAAGGTAAAATAATTCATTGTATGATTAAATAGAAAATATGTCCAAAAATATATGAATTGACGAACGATGGTCATTGGTTTAATAAAATAGCCATCGTTCTCAATGCTGGATGTTGAAAATTCTTAAAATTAATTAGTCGTCATTATAAATGCTAACTATTGAATTTTAAAAAAAGTAACAGTGTGGCAATGGATATCATTCATAACGATGGACATTGCCACGGTGTTTTCAGAGACACTAGTTTGTGCATATTTTTGAAACCTAAATTAAATATTAGATTTTTTCTTTTAAATGTATTATTTCTGTACAAACCTTTATTTGTGTCCTTCAAAGATTAATATAAAAGTTTAAATGAAAAAATTACAAAATTAATCTTATATATGAAATAACAAATTTATGTAATATATATTTATATATTAACTTTGAGCATGGAATATGCCCCAAGCCCACCCCCATGGCTCATTAGTCATTTCCGAGGGTGTGCCGTGGGCAAGCTCCTGACCCTAAGGCTGTTGTAATTCCACAGTTGATGAAACAATTGACAATTCGCGACCCCTCTCCGAAGCATGGCTTTGATCCCGAATCTAGAGATATCAACTAGGTTGTGTCAGGATGGAATGATCAAAATTTTGGTGCCCACATCTTGCTATCATGTCATGCCAAACATGACATAGTTTCTCCATTCGGGTTGTGGCGTGCCAGCATGACCTTAATAGAGGTAAGCTCAGTTGAAGTAGTCGATCATGTTGGGTCATGCCAGGTTGGGTTAGGTCAATCTAATGAATGCAATTACTGGCTAGTCCCTTAGCGGCAGGTGGCTAGGCACTTTCCATGGGGCTTGGGTTGCTCTAGTTAATGCAGACTGCAAACTAGAGTATGTAATATTCATAATGGTTCTAGGATATGATACTATGCATGACAATTGCAGATGCAACTATAGTAACTGCTACAACTATATTGTTATGTAAATAAATTTTTTATTAGATCATAGTAATGATACATAATATAAATAAAAAAAAAATTAAAATTGGTTGTAAATTACAATAACATAAAAAAACACATTACAAAATATAAAGTATCTAAAAATATAAATAAAAAAAATTTTGAATAACAAGATCAATCTTTAAGTAGAGATGTCAAACAAGTTATGTTGTACTGGCATGATTCGATTCAAATGACCCAACAAATCCACCGTGCCATGTCAGGCACAACACTGTATGGATCTCATATCATGCCAGGAAAGGCACATGACAAATTACACCTAGTCTAATAGCTATTGTTTTGCCCACAAACGGGCCAAATGGGCCATATAGAGCCATGTCGATTCATGTCGGCATTAATATGATCATGTTATTTTGGCCTTTAAAGCTAAAATATTTAATTCAAATAAAATATAAACTTTTTAAAAATTTTAATTTGTTATTAAATTGTTAAATATCACAATTAAAAATATTAAATTAAAAAAATTAGACATTTAATTTCACATTGTGTCACACATTTGTGTGACATGTTCAACACAAATAAAATAATAGACTAGCAATTCAATTTCAAAAATAAAAGTAGAAAATGATATATACACTAATGATATATATTTATTAAAATATAGTTTGTTAAAGTAAAATAAAACTTATAAGACAATAAGTACAATACAATAATAATACATACATCATAATAAAATATGCAAAATACAAAAATTAATTATACTACATAAATCATTACATCAATATCATATAAAATAAATCAAAAATCACACGAATCATTAAATGGATTTTTGGTATGATATTGTACAAGTAGATTATTATTATGATGTATCCATCTCAAGATATTACAAGCATTAGCCTCAATATTTTTGATCCATATGTTCCATGAATCATTATTTATTATCATCTCTTGCATCTTATCCTGAATATTCAATCTCAAATCTTCCCAAACTTTCATGCATGTAAGTGCATATACGACATCTGATTGTAGTTTCAATCTCTTATTTGAAAAAATAGTGAATACCATAGAAAAAATAGACTGATGCTATCCCAAATACAGAAGAAGTCAGCGAATCATGTGTCATCTTAGATAGTATGGGATTGGTAGATTTCTATGATTTTTACCTAAACAAAATATCCAAATTTTTATTATCATCATATGATAAGATGAAGTAGTAAATGATATCTAAGTACTAAGATATTTAGCTCCTATTCAATGGACTACTTCATCATTTTCTCCTAGCTAATAAAATGGAGAAGTCATCATCTTTGAGTTTGGTGTTCATCTTGGTACCCAGAGCATAGCTACAACTACTTCTATTCCTAGTGTTGTAATATGTAAACATGTTAGTTAATTTTCTATGAATAAAATCTTTATGTTGGTATTCCTGGTTCATGCACGTGGATATATATGTCAAAATATTTTTTACCCATTCCACCTTAACTTTAATATCCATTTATGCAGACAAATAATACAGAGTTAGAATGAAAGACTAATATTTTAAATACTTAGTTTCCATCTCAATAGTCATGAAATTAAATACAATATAATCTCTATACCTGCTAAGCATGCTACTAATATTGTATATGTACTTGAGTATAATATAAGTAGTTGGAGTGTACACAGACAAAAATCTATTTATTGTGCCATAACAAATCTTTAAAAAATTTATAAAATAAATTTATAAAATAAATTCACATATCCTAATCTGAATTGTCAATAATAAGTTTGTCACTCTTACTATTAATGTAGTATGATATCATGTATTAGTAGCCAATACTTGACTCTAAAATAAGGTTGATATAATTCTAATGGTATTTGACATCTATTTGAAAAATTTCTTTTATATGCTTGCAAACAAACATAGGCTACTAAACTTCTATTATTTATTAGGTGTCCTAAAATTGTTTAGTGAATTTCATATTTTATCTAATACATGAGAAACTACTTTCATTCCTACTTTTGTTAGCAAGTTAATAATGTAACATACACACCTAATATGAAAAATCTAACCTAACAGCCTATATCTAATGGTCCTAACAAACATATTAATAACTACTCTATTATTAGGAGATATTATTAAAAATAATACTAAATATTTTATATTGAATATCTTACTTTCCTAAAAATCCACATCATACACTTATATATATAGTAGAGCCATTATGAGAATAGTGTATCTCAGGAAATCCTAAAATTTTTTTATTTGGTTTCCATTTTGAATCTACTAAATGAGCGGTGAGACACGTGAATGCTGTATCATTGCAATTAGTCTAGATATTGGATATCACGAATAAATTCCATAATATTTTTAAATTTATTAATTAAAAATTATTTATATAAGTTATAATATTTTATTATATTATTTTTACTTTTTGACTAATGAATCCTATGATAAATATGCTAGAAGTACATCTGCATTAATACTAATTACCATAAGTCTTTTAAAATTATAATCGAGAGACTCATGATCATAATCAGTTTGGTTATGCTTTCTCTCCTAAATTCATTGTGGTATATGAATGAGATTAATGAACCTAAACCTGAATGAGATCGAACTTAAAAGATCCAACCACTTCATTGGGTTTGCCTAGGATCTAATACACTATATTTTTGGTGCATTGATTAACATATCTTTTAAGGTGGTTAGTACCAAATGAACTTCTATTTGTATATATCTTTTGATTATATATATATATATATATATATAGTGTCAAGTTTGCTAATTTTTTTATGTAGCAAAATGAGTTTGGGTCAAGACTATTAGGGAAAACCTAGTTTCAACATCTGACCTTTTGATAGGGTTATCATTATTGTCTATATCTACCTTGTTTTTAAAATAAATATCATTATATTCACTATTTGTTATTTTAATATTACTTAACTTCTAATCTCAAGGCTCAACTAAATTTTCTAGACTCCAATTACAATTTGAAAGTTTTATTGCATATGCCATAGCCAGTATGTGTAAGTGTAAGCCATAAAAAAAATACTATAATAATAAATAATAATTACAAAAAAAAACTATATTTAGGAATTAGGAGAGAGTAGAAAAAAGATTTTGAGAATCGAGGAGAGAAAATTTATAATGAAAATTATAAATTTCTTAATTTATATTTTATAGTGATTAAAAAAATTAATTTTTTATAAACTTTTTAGGCTAGAAATCATATAGCAATCAGATTTCTTGCTTGTTTCCATTAGAAATAATTCAAAGGCTATGGATTTGTTTATGGTAGGCAGTGCCTTTCATTGTCGTTGTCGATGCCCATTGCATAAAAATGAAATGGGCTTCATCAGTGCACAAATGGTTACCAACCAAAGATCAAGTGGGCCAAACCTAGCTTACATGGTTTGGTTTTTTTTTAAACATGCCCCATCAAATGATTTCCAGATAGGGCATGACCTATGAACTAAGACCCACCCATGCCTAGTCACAAGTCACCATGGTGGAGAGGTGAAGAGTTTGCTACAAAATAGAGCATAAAAAATACAACCAAAACATGCTATCTTCTTTTATTCTTTCTTCACTTAGTATCCATATAATTTTTTTGATAAAACTATCTAACCACCCTTACCATCCACCATTGTCTTGATGATGGCCCTATTTTTTGGTATTATCTTCAAGATTTTGAAGGCCATAACATTCATAGCCTATTGCATTCCAAACACCTCATTTATAAAAGTCTCAATCAAAATAATGTGGTAATTATTATGTTTGTGTTTTTGGCCTCTTAAGTATCATACTCATGTAAATTAATATATGGCTTCCTAATGAATATCATATATGAAAATCATACAAGATAAAATAATTCATAGCACTATCGCCACCTTACAAAACATCTCAACTTGTGTGTATCTTATGCCCACATATCATTGTTTATCATAAATGATACATGACTCTCATAATATTATGAAACCCCTAGATTAGATATTCTACATAACTCTCAAATTATTTGAATGTTAGTTCTTCTAAAATATACACAATTGAATAGTTATAAATTTATTTGTACTTTCGGTTTCATGAGCACCATATGACATTAATTAAAAATACATAAATTTAGGGTTTCTATGTATAAGATTCTTATGAGACAATATTACAAAGGATATTAGTTTCTTCAAATCGAATCTCATGAATATGTCTCATTATATACCTATCACCATCTGTCATAGCCAATACTCATAAATCTCTGTTAAAATAGAATTCTAAATCTCTATTCTAAATAATATTTATATTCATCAAATTAAAATCACACCTTTTATATAGATAAACTTTGTACAATCATAATCATCATACACAAATATGATAAACCAATTCTAGATTGCATTTTATTTTGATATTGAGGAAGCATTAGAGTGAGATATTTCATGGTTCATCTTGTCGAATTGGGAGTTTCCAATTATAGTCGGCATGAGAGGTCTAAATATCAAATCTTATTTCCAATCAACTATTGCTTGTGTTTAGAATTTAACCTTGATTAGGAGGTTGGAATTCATGACACATAGGGCTTAGCATACTCTTGGCCTAGAAATCTGAATCTCACTATTTTTTATGAAAATTCTTTAAGTCCAAATTTTATACCATTGGTGTTCTATCAAACTATTGTGTGACTTTTCAAGATAGAAGTAGTCACTTTATCTTGAAGCTATGACTATGTCATGACTTTGAAGTCACAATGATAAGAATAGCATGATTGATAAATTTCTTTTATATAACACAAAGTTTCGATAAAAAGAATGCCATGCCTGAGGTATTTTCTTTATGGAATATGAAGTCACAATAGCAAGAATACCACCACAGAAGCATTTTCTCTTTGGAACATAAAGACAATGATAAGAATGGCTATGATTAAGGTATTTACTCTATGGAATACAAAGTCAAGATGACAAAAATGTCATGATTGAGATAATTATTTTATAAAACATAAAATTATGGTAGCAAACTTTGCCATGACTAAAAATCACATGGTTTTTTGCAACTTTTAGCTCTATAACAAATATGTCATGGCATATTAAAATATCATGACTTCTTGTACTAGTGTGGTACTTGATTTCTATGACTTGAAAATAATGTATTGCAAGAATCGTGTTTTAGAATTAATATGGTCATAACTATAACATAATATCATGGCCATGAATAAACTATTATACAATGAAAAGATAGCACAATAAAAATATTGTGACAACTAGATTATAGAGTCACAACATACAAAAATTACTATGATATGGTTTATTGAGTTTTATCCAATAAAGGCTATTGTGACTACGTAAAAGGCTTGTGCTAGTAGAATCTTTTGTGACTTAGGAAATATCATGACTTTTCATTATTTTTCTATCCTTCAATTTAGCTTTCCACCAAGTTTACTATGTATACTAAAATTACTTCTAAATTAACTATTATCCATCAAATTCTATAAAAATCATAATAAAGTGAAATTATTACACTTTAATTTTAAATTCATACAATAAAATAACCAAAGAAAATTGTCATGTTTTCCTAATAAACTCACATTCTAAAAATATTTCTCATCATTGAGCAAAGAGTCTTCTCTCTCTCTCTATCTCTAAAAATTATTTACAAAATCAAAAAGCAAGAAAAATATAAGAACACAAAAAGAAAAAAAAAGCACACACCACATCAGCATGGATAAGAAGTGGATAGTATGATCGATCCTTGGCATCCAAATCTATCAATAAGAATTTTTCTTGGAAGGGCTCAAATCTAAGAATGAATATGGAAGCTCTCTTTCCATCTTCCGTGTTGCTTGTTGCCCAACCCATTATTTTTGAGATTATACTACCCAATTCATCTATTTGAGATTCTCATTTTACTTCTCCAAGTATTTTATTTTATATTCCTCTTTATACTTCATGTTATCATATATCTAAACATTTCTATCCTTTATCATCTTTTTCCACTCATTTGTAATAACTCATTAAGCTACACAAATAATTCATCATTTTATATCACTATGTTCTCCACCCTTTTCATTGTCTCTTCTAAGATCATAATAACTTAATACTTGCACTTATCTTTTAAAATACAAATAATAACTTTTTTTGGGATGCAACTTCCTTGGTACACAACATTGTTCCACTTTTATTTTATTTTTCCTCTTTCTTTCTCTTCACATATTCTTCTCACTTATCCATTTTCTCTTATTTTGCCACCAAAGAACTATGCATCAACTTTATATTCTTCAATAGAGTTAATAGTTCTTCCAAGCCTCTTTCTTGTCTACCCATAAAAAAATCATATTTGAGTAGTAATTTTTTATCAAACTTCTTCCCATTTCTTTCCATTGCTTCTATTATGACAATAGGGAATACCAACACTTCTTTACCCATATCAATTGATTTATTTTTTTAGAACTAACATTCTCTTCTTATCTATTACAAGTCTTCTCTTCATTTCCACCAATGACAAGAGAGATATTCATAGACACCATTCATCAATATCTTCTTTGATAGTCTAGATTCTTTTGGCTTGACATAACATCATAATCAAGAATGAGTGAATTATGTGGCATGACAATTCCCCTCCTTAGAAGTTGATAATTAACTTCTTTAATATCTTTCTTAAATGGATCTTATAACCTCACATGAGGACATAAAGAAAGAGCATCATATCTTGCATCATGGATAGTTGGTGGCAAAATATAGAACAAAAAATACAATTGAATCTTGCTTTTATCTATTATTGTCTCCTCATTAAGTATCTATAGAAATCTTTTGATAAAACACTCTAACTACCCTTACCATTCATCAATGTCTTAGTGATGACTTTGTTGTTTAGTTTCATCTTTAAAGTTTTGAAGGCAATACCATTCATTGCTTATTGCATTCCAAACACATCATTTATAAAGTCTATCAAAATGTACCCAAGTTTTTATATGAAATCCCTCATCTTGCATGTCTTCAATATTAGATTAAGACACCTTCATGATCATTACATTCCTCCTATCAATGTAGGTACAAACTTTATCATAATTTCTCCTCACTATCACCATTGGGAAAGTTGGATTAGCTTTCTAAATTCTCGTTCTCTCATAAAACTCTTCTTTGCTAGGTTAGATATCATCTATATATTCTTCCTTTTGGTCAAAAACATGGGTTTTGGCATTGTGACTTGGGAGGAAATCTCAGGGATGAGTTGTATTTATCACTTCTTTTAGCCTTGTGACTCAATTTTAGTTATATATCTCCTTTCCCTAAGGTTTGAAATAATAGTTTCATCCTCCGTTGCTACTTTGATTTTTTGAAAATGTGTGTCATGGTGAGTTCATCGATAGTGAAAAAAAAAAAAAGAAGAGTTTTTGCTAAAAAAAATTTGGGTTATTGTATTTTATAGGGTTAGCATTTTAATCATGGTTGACAAAAATAGATGTTGTTTTGTGCGTGACTACTAATATTCTTTAAAATTAAAGTCATGGTTGTGTTTGAATTCTGCAATTTTGTTAGTCATGAAAGAAAGTCATGACTTTAAGTCTCACGACTTAAAATATCATGAAAAAAAATCATGATTGGTTTTGAGTACCACAACTTCTTTTGATGCGTGTAAATGTTTTTGAGTAGAATATATATATATATATTATATCACATAGCACAAAAAATAAATATTCGATTGCCTCTTAAGCATTGTTATATTTAACATATTTAATTAAACTAATTTTTCAGCTTCCATTTCAATCAGTAATTTTAGTAGTTCAAACAATATTTTCAGTATAATTTTTTTTCTCAATGTATTTTTTAAAATTATACTGTAACATGGAACTATCTATTAGATTCCTTCGTTTGGCATGTCATTTAGTGCATGTCAGAAATTTATGAAAAGTCATAACATCATTGAGTTTGCTCCTCTTTACTAAGGTCATGACCTTTCATAAAGTCGTTGGTATACTAAATATTTAATGATATTAGTTATTTATGGTCGTTATGCATGCTTTTTTTTGCATGAAAAATGGTTTTAAATGGAACTATTTAATTCAACATGTAATTTTGTTGGATTCTCATAAATATGAATAAAATTAAATGTTTTTTATGTCAAATATAAAACTTAATGGAATTGTTGAGTAGGAGAAGAGCAAATAGTTATGTAAAGAATATTTGTTATTCAAACTAGTGAATATTATTGTGTATTTTGGTAGTTTTGATTATATGTAAGTATGAAAAAAAAAATTATAGATCAATTTCATGTCTTTAGAGTTTTGCTAGATTTTGATGAATGATCAGAAATTGATAGGTTTTTGAAAGTATTTAGCTGAGGCATAGAATTTACAATATCACATAGATTTGGCATCTATTCTTGGTGTAAACTATATCTAATTAGTCATGAAAATCTTTGTACAACTTGAGTCTAACAACTCTTTAGCATAATCATTCCACTATACAACATAATTTGTTTTGGAATGGTATTATCATTAAGTTACTACCATACTTATCTTATAAAATTTAAATGATTATGATATTAATTTCATATCACAGCAATCAAGTATCCTACTAGTGCTAAAAGTCTTGGGAACAACCTAATATCTTAAATTAATCTTTAACATGACCCAATATTCTAAAATTAGAGCCATAGCTTTTTTATATTGCTATGACTTTTGAGCTACAAAAAGTTACAAAACCAAAACTACTCATGCCAAAATCATAAAAATTATTTAGTATCATAAATTTTGGGGCATAAAATATTACATAATGCATTACTCAGATACAACCATTTCTCCAAGGCCATGATTAGTTTCTTCAAGAGAAGGCAAAGTCATGAATTTTATATTTGGCCAATTTACCAATTTCAAGACATATTTGTAGTGTCATGCCCCTATGATATATGAAAGAAGTCAAGGCCAACACCATGGCCTTTTGCAGTACCGCAGCCACTTGAAAGACATGAAATACCATTTTTTTTATCGTGATAATTTCTCAACATCATGGTCATTTATGATACACATGAGAGACATTTTTATTACCATGACTATTTCCTAGAATTGGAGACATATGATGATCAAGAAAGATTAATATCAATATCATGGTCATTTCTTATTATTATGACCATATAATGATATGAGAGACTATTCACAATACCATGACTATTCTAAGTGTCACGGCTCTTAGTGAAGAACAAGTTGCCAAGCTATAGAAACTTTCCAATACCACAACTTTGAGTTATAAAAGAGGTTTCAAAAAGGCCATGCTAGTTTTTGGTTGCCCAATCACCTAGCATGGAACGACTTGATTATTTCCATCCCAAAATGGCTTGGATGACCTAGGTTTGGGGAGAATTAGGCTAGGTCATTCCTAGATGCTGCCAGCCTAGTCAAGCATCGAGCCACGCGCAGTTAATGATTTTAAATATTTATTTTGTAAATTTTAAGTTATTTATTATGAGGTATGACATAATTTCACATAAATTTTAAATCATAATAAAATAAAATTATTAACACAAATTTTAGTAAAGAAAAATAAAAAAAAGAAAAATCATCATCCAATCTAACAAAAAAAACACAACATAAGTACATAACAATCATCAATCAAGCTTAAGCCTAATACCAAATAGTGTTAGTATGAAACTGATAATCATCGCATAAGCATTTGATGATATCACTAGTGGTGGGCTCAACATCTTTAAAGCCAATGAGTCATCATCTACCAGCAACTCCTCCGCTCTTATTTCAGCCTGATCATGGATGTCCAACCTCATATCATTCCAATATTTTATGCATGCTAGTGCCTCAATGAAATCTAGTTATAGTCTCGATCTCCTATCTGAAATGACATTTACTATTATAGAAAAAGCAAACTCTAAACATATGCTCGATACTAGATGAGTCGATAGATTTTGTGTCATCATAGACAACATGGGATATGTGGACTCATATGATTTCCACTATTATAAAATATCAAGGTTTTTGTTATCATTATGTGATAGGACTGAGTAGTATTCAGTATCTAAGTACTCAGATAGCTCGCTCCTATTCAACAGACCACCCCATCATTTCTCCCTTATTAACTGAATGAAGAAGTCATCATCTTCAAATATGGTGTCCTTGTTCATACTCAGATTTTGGCTATAACTATTATCATACCTAGTATCGTAATATATAAATAACTTAATCATTTTTTTGTGAATATATTTTTAAGGTTGGTGTTCGTGGTTCACGCACGTGGATATACATATCAAAATTTTTTTTACCCCTTCTACCTTAACCCTAGGATCTATATAGGTATCCAAATAATAAAGAGATTGAATGATGGATTAATATTTTAAGTACTTTGTTTCCATCTCAATAGTCATGTCACTAAATGTTGGGTCATCTCTAAAATTTGTGAACATGCCACTAATATTGCATATGCACTTGAGTGTAATGCAAGTGGTGGGAGTATAAATAGATGAACACATATTCATCATGTCATAAAAAATTTTTAGGAATTTCATAAAGGAAATTTCTATATCCCAGTCTCTATCATCAATAATAAGTTCGTCACTCTTACTGTCGACATAATTGGATATTACATATTCATATCCAACACATGACTCCAGCATCTAGTAACTATAATTCCAATGGTGTCTCACATCCATTTAGAATTTCATTTTATTTAGACTTACAGATAAATAGAGACTACCTAACTTTTGTTGTTTGTTAGGTGTTCAAAGATACTTTAGTGACTTTCATATTTTTTTAAAGCATGAAAAATAATCTTCATATCTACTTGTACTATCAGTTAATAATGTGACACATGCAACTAATGTGAAAAATCTTTCTTAATAGTCTATCTCCAATGATCCTAACAAACATATTAATGGTTACTCTATTATTATATACTTTATCAAATGTGATACTAACTATTTTATTTTGAATATGATAATTTCTAAATATTCTTATCATGCACTCATATATGACAGAGTCATCATGAGGATCTAGAATCTTTAAAAATCCTAAAATATTTTTATTATATATCCATTTAGAATCTAAATTGTGGGAGGTAAAGCATGTAAAAGATGCATCATCATGACTAGTCCAGACATCAGACATCATGGATACCATACCACTATATTGCCTAAATTTTTTAGTTATTATTTATTTTTCTTATAGTTTTTTAGTATGTTGTTCCTACATGTGGACCTAGGAATCTTACAATATGCAAGCTAAAAATTGGTCTGCATGATACTAACTACCTAGGATCCTCTGAAAATCTAATTGCAAGACTCATCATAGTGTTCAGTTTGATGATCCTTTTTTCTCTAACTCGTTGTGGTATATGAGGGGGGTCGACAAAGAAATTATACTAGATCCAACCTCAAATACCCCACCACTTAGTTGGTTTTGCCTAGGATCTAAAACACCATATTTTTTGATGTAATGATCAGCATACCTTTTTAGGTGCCTAGTCGCACATGCACTCCTATATATATATATATGTGTGTGTGTGTGTGTGTGTGTGTGTGTGTGTGTATTATAATACTTACATTGTGCTAAATATTTATCAACACCCCTAGTATATTTATTTTGTATTATGTTAAAGTGAGTCTAAACTACATATGTTCTAGTTTTTTATTTTTTAGATATTTGATTTTAGGTCGTGGAAGAAAACATGGTTTCAGCGTCGAACCTTTATGTATGGTTATCATTGTAATATTATCTATGTGTACATCAATATTAATTTCATTATTATTAAATTTACTATTAGTCTTATTTATTTTTTTAGTTTATATTCTTAAGTTAACAATTAGATTATATTAAAAAAACTAAATAAAGAATAATACCTTGTTTATGGAGAGAAGAGAGAGAAAAAAAAGTGGCAGCCCATATATACCTGGTAGGTTAGGTAATGAAATTGAAATACAAACATCACCCAAAATTCCACTCCACGTCCATGTTTTGTATGCTTTAAAAAATATTCTAAATCTAAAACTAAAAACTTTAGCTTTAGAGAGAGAGAGAGAGAGCCGAGATCAAGAGGAAAGAGAGATGAAAGAATTAGAATATACATATGGTACTTAAGAAGCTAAAAGTATAAATAGTTACAAATTATGTCAATTATTGGTCTCTATAATACTTAAGGCCAAAGAATTAAAGTATACATATGATGTAACAATGAAGGACATTTAATGAGTTGCATAAAAGGTATGAGATTATGAATGACTATCAAGTAGAGATATAGTTTTGGCTTAGTAGTGATATACTTAAGGAGATATCTATGAGGAGACTTCCAATTGAGATGTGCTCAATGCTGATAATCACCTTATATGCAATTAAGGCAAGGAGCCATTATACAACAAAATAATTATAATTCTATGTCCAAAAAATATATAATTCAAACTATTTAAATATACATCACATAGATTAAATGAACAAATATATGAATTTGAGGTTAATTCCATAATCTAAAATATCTATTTTACTAGAATTGATTTGTCTCACTAATAAATGATAGAAATTCCAACACAATACACATGAGATTGATTTCTAGATGAAAGTTCTTTTTACCACTTATGTGACCCATGTACTTGTGGATCCCTATTAATGAGATTTTTTATTGTCAAAAAGATTTTGAGGCACTGACTAATTAACAAAATTAGATAGCATAACAAAGTTGCAACACTAGATTAAATTTTCAACAACATTTTTAATTGATAATTGTAGAAGTTCAAATAATCTTTCCCAATGTGTCTTCTGAAATTCTCTTTCAACTTGGGACCATCTATTAGGTACCTTCTTTCAAAATATTTTTTGGTAGATGTTACAACTTTATGAATATTCACTACATTATTAAGTGTGCTGCTCTTTACTAAGGTCATAATATTTAATGAAGTTTATTTGATATGGCAAATACCCAATAATATATAATTAGTTATTTTGGTAATTATTCATGTTTTGCATGGAAAATGGATTTAAATATAATTATTTTGTTAAATTATAGTTTTAATTAATTATGATGAATAATACTAAGGTTTGATAGGTTTTGTGTTAGATATGAAATTTAGCGGAATTGATGGGTAGGAGGAGAGTAAAAACTTATGTTTAAGTCATAGTATCCATTGTGTTATGATTTTGTCACATCTAATTGAGCTTATAAGAAAGTTTCGAAGTCTATTCTTGTCAAAGTCTTACATAAATAGTTAAGGTAATCTTTATATGCAATGATTCTACTGCCTCGTTGACATAATCATTTCATAATGAAATATATTCTTTCGCTACAGAACTTTCTTGTAGTCGCAACCGCACTAGTCCATAACTTTTTTATGGTTGTGATATTAATTTTATGTCATAGCAAAAAAGTATCCCACTAGTGCTAAAAAATTATGGGATCATCTAGTACCACAACTTTCTCATTGCATAGCCAAGAAGACTAAGGAAAAAGCCACAATACTTCTCCAACACTATACCTTTTAGATATAGAGAGTTTCAGATAATATTTTACTAGAGCCACTGACATTTAAAAGGTCATTATTTTTTTCTCTTAAGAAATGAGCAAAGTGTGGCTCATTCCAACATCATGCCTGTGTGTTACATAGATGAAATACACAAGCTAGAGTCATTCCTAGTGTCAAGACTTCATATTAAAGAGATGAAATGCACATCCATGGCCATTCCTAGCATAATGAATGTGTTGTAGTGACAAAATGCACAAACCGAAACTATTTCCAATTCTATGATAATCAATATCAATAAAGAGACCAAAGCCAATACTCATTCTCGGTATTATGACTTTGCATTACAGAGATGAAAAGTCAAAACCATAAAATTCAGCAGCACCCTAATTTTTCACTTAAAAATAGCTCATAGTTGTTTGATTATAAAAGTGAAAATGAGGAAAATGAGTTATTTCCAAGGGCACTAGAAAGAGGTGAAAAACTGGGATTTGTGGAGCACAAATTTGCTAAAATCTAGGCAAGATCCACAAGAAAATAGGTAACATAAGGTACAAGTATTAATCCTAAGGGGGAAGCATAAATTTTGACTCCCTCTCAGAGACAAATTTGAGGCTTATGAACAAAAATTATGGGTTAAAGGTTTGATTCCTAAACACTCTTGAGTGATATCATTTAGAATCATAAATTATATAAGATGTATCTGAAATTAATCCATATGATTTCCTCTCAAAGTTAAGAAAAACTAAGGTCTAGGGTTAATATATTTTATTTCATGTCATTAATGTTTAATTAATAGATTTTTATATTTGTATTGTGTTGTTTATTATTTATAATGATATTTATTTATAACTAAATTTAGGTTTTACTAATGGTGGATTTGTGCATGTTATCATGGTGGATAGTAATAGATAAACTATACTCACATTTAATACTATTAAGGAATTGATAACTCTTTTGATTATGATGCATGAGACAAACCTATATATCAAAACCCATAGGTAATTTTAATCAAGCAAGTATGGTGCTTATGATGTGAAATTAATATCTAAGTTATGAATTTTTGAGCTTGGTCGGCTATGACTCCAACAAACTTTCATACCCAAAAGAATTTATTTAATAGTGGAAAGAATGTGTCAAGAAGGTTGTAGAGTTGTGAGATATAAAGATTAACATAACTATGTGTATAGATTTTTGACTAAGAATGAACACTAAAAGAGGGCTATAATTAAGATGTGATATGTTAGATATTATGATTTGCATGACTTTTCACTTTCCTTCTAGTCACCAACTTCATCAAACTGCATATTTTACCGTGAAAACTTTGATTTGATAACTATTCATTAAAATCCTCTAAAACTCTTTTTTTTTTGAAATCATTACAAATAAAACTTGCTTTTAGGAAAACACATTATAAAAAGTATACAAGGTGGTGATTATTATTTGGTATATGGCATACTGAATAGTATGTCTATATTCTACTACCTCATTGACATAATTATTTCACACTATAATATATTTTTTTGGCTATGAAACTTTCTTATAGCCATAGTCATACTAGCTCATAATATTTTTTATAATTATGATATTAATTTCTCATTGTAGTAACCAAAAACCCCACTAGTGCTAAAAAATACAACTCATTTCTAGAGCTACGACTTTCTCATTACCTAGCTACCAAGTCTAAGAAAAAAGCCATGATACCATTCCCAACTCTGACTTTTAGCTATAGCAAGTTTTAGAGAGTAATACTCAAGTTGAGGTCATATCCAAGACATCAATTCTCAACTCTTGAGAAATGACCAAAGTCATTGCCTATTTCCAAAGCTATAGCTTTGAGTTATAGAGGTGAAATATATAAGTCATAATATTCCCAATATCATGACTTAGTGTCACATAGAAAAAATGTATAGTCACATCTATTCTCAATACCAAGGACATATGATACAAGAGAGATACCAAAGTCATAGACTATTCCCAATACCATGACTTTGTATACATAGAAATGAAGTATATAGTCATAGTTATTCCTAATATCATGGCTTTCTAAAACTAGAAAAAGACCAAAATTTTGGCTCATTCCTAAAGTCCCACCTTTGTGTTATAGAGATTGAAAGACAAAGACATGATATTCCGGATAATTATGACTTTCAACTTAAATTTTGTACTCGGCCTCTCGGGTATTAAAAACATAAAAAAATGAAATTTGAAGTGAATTCTAGAGCATGAAAGAAAAGATGAAAATCTAGGATTTTGTGAGAAAAATTTTGCTCAACCTAAGAGAAGATCTATAAGAAAATGGGCAACAAAAAGCACAAGTATAAGAATAGGGGGTGTAAATTTTGATTCACCCTATGGGCAAATTCGAGGTGAATGGTTGAGTATAGTAGATTTAAGGATTTATTCCTATGCACTCCTGGAGGGTATTATTAGAACTAAAAATTTAATGAGATGTATCTTAAATTATCTCGGGTGAGTTCCTCCCCAACATCAGGCTAAGTTGAGATCTATGATTTTTATATTTGATTTCATTTGATGAATGATTAATGAAATACTTTATATTTGTATTTATGTTGTGATTTAGTTATTGATGGATGTTATATTTATATGGAACTAAAATTAATATTTTGCTAAAAATGAGTTTATACATGCTATGGTGGTGGATGGTGAAAGTAAGTGTTACAACTTTGTTATTCCACCCAATTTTATCAGTTTGGTGATATCTCAAAAGCTCGTTAATGACAGTATTTCATCAACTAAGATCATAAGTGTATTTGTCATACAAGTAGTTATATGAACTTTCGTCTAGATATCGATCCCGCAAGAATTATAATAGCAATTTGGTTATTCAACATTAAGATAATGCATTTTTAGTTAAGTAGATACTTGGATTGTTAGAAGATCTTAGGTCCATAGTTGATGTATTGTGCAGTGACTCTATACTCTAACAACATACAAGATGATTGTAACCCTTGAGCCTATTCCAATAGTGATCCTCTTATAGATATCCACTTGATACATTACCATCAAGATAATAATTTATCTATGCTTGAAAGTCATTTAGAATATCATATATTTTAAAAAATATTGTCAATTTACCTTGATAGTTACTTTATATGCACACTCTTATTCTCCAGCCTCAAATATATGGTCTAACATTCATTAAGATTTTTTTTAAAGCCTATTAACTTACATATAGTATCAAACTTGCATAGTGTGCAAGGTTTCTTAAGGTATTTCAATATTTTTTATATGGTATAATGTGGGGGAAACTATTTTAATTATCACAAATATATTAATCAATGCATCATTATTTAAAGCATTATTGAATGTTATGCTAACAATTTTATTTTCAATCTCATATTTCCTAAAGATCCTTGATAGACACTCAAAAATGGAATGGTCATCATGAGGATTGATGATCTCATTATAGCATAATATTTTGTTTTAGTTTTTTTTTAGAATCAATAAAGCGGGTAGTCATCCATGTGAATGCATTGGTTTTATGACTAGTCCTAACATCGAACATCATGGAGACCACTCCTCTTTGTGTTTTAAGTTAGTGAATTACTAATTATTTTTTATTTAATAACTTGTTATTATGTTATTCATACTAATCGATTGAGGTATCCTATGATAAGCAAGCTAAATGTATTTCTCCACAAGATGAAATAGTTTATGATCTTCTAAAAATTTAATTAAAAGACTCATGGTAATGATAAATTTTATCATTCCTTCCCTTGCATGTTGATGACAGTTAATTAAGGTGATCATTGAAGGTGAAGTTGTTCCAACTTCAAAAAGCCAACTTATAGTGCTAAGGTGGGTTTTCATGTGATCTAATATACCATTTATCTTGGTAAATTAATTTTCATGTCTTTTAGCATGTCTAGTCTCATTGGTACTCTTACATATTATGATGTGTGTGTGTGTGTGTGTGTGTGTGTGTATTATGATGTACCTTCTTTGATACTCTGTGTATTTTTTTAATTATGTTAATGTGTATTCATGCTACTGCCATTTTCATATTCTTAGTTTTTTTTGGCATAAGGGCTAAGGTCTCAGGAGACAAACTAATCTCAAACCTTTCGATCAAGTTGTCTTTATCTATGTCTAAGTCTAATTTATTTACATAAAATTCATTATTTTTTTTTCAATATAGTTAAACACTTTTGAGATTTTTTAGGAGTAAGAAAGATTGTAAATCATTGTCTATTTTATTTATTGCTCTCTTCCAATCTACCATGATAAACTCTTAGTCTCTTATAATATCTCAAATTATTCAGCACTACTCATCAATCTAATGACCTCATGTTTCATTCCTTCTTCCAAGAGTTTGTAAATCATGTCTTTAAACTTTTCTTGCATTGGGATATAAAATTGCCTTTTTGATAGAGATACTTTTACCATATTGCATCATGTTTCCTGAATATTTTTACTACTTTTATGCAAGTGAGTGTATCTCATTATTTAATTCTTACTTATTTCTATTGGTATTTCGCTGCATATTTTCTAAAATATGAAAAATATCTACAAATATACATCCATGCACAGCTAAAGATTGCTCAATATGAGCTACCTCATCTTTTTACCATCCTTCCTTTCCTACCATCTCTTGTATGTCATCTCTATTGTAGGGTTTGGATTCTTCCTAAATTTCTACTAGTCCTTCCAAATCAACTATTGGTTTTTTTTGTCTCCTTCTATTTATCTTTTTATGCTCAATAATATCTGAAGAGATAATATCAAACACATTGCATTAACTTGTATATTCATATGTACTCTATAGGCTAGACATAACAAAATGATAAAAAAATAATGAAATAGTTGGCTACAAATTTCATTTTTCAGGAACCTAATAATTGATTTCTCTAGAATCTTTCCTACTTCAAATTTCATCCAACAAGGATAACATACAAAAAAAATCATTCTTTCTATTTTGATATTTGAGTCATGGAGAGTCGATAATATAAATTAACATATAAAATATAACAAAAATTTACTCACCTCCATCAGTTCTTCCCTCATCAAATATCAATTTCACTCTTGGAAGTCACCCTCCATGTATCATTTTAATCCATCAACAAACTACCAAGAGCAAGAAAATTAGATTGACTATTGAGTGATTTAAATTCTATATTATCTTCAGTGCCTGGGGATTCAGATAGCTCATTAATTATCCCCCTTTCAAAGTGCACCCAAATACCTACCACATAGCATGTTTTCTCTCACATATCCCCCAAATTAGCCTAAAATTCCTTAACAACCAAAGTATTGCCCCGTTCTCTATGCTTACAAAATAATATTTAATTTCTCTTCTTGATAATATTTTTAAATGGAAGAATGAATTTGATGAATTTTTTTTTTTCTGATAAAGCCTTTTTTGGACAGTATAGAAATCATCCATTTCTACCTAATTTCTATGATAAAATCACTATGGGTTCCATGACGTATGGTATAATTTCAATGGTGCTACATTTTTGTCTATTTCCATTCTCCTTACAACCCATTTTTGCAAAATATTTCTTTGAAAATCTTTGTCCTTCCATCATCAAATCAACAAGCTTAGAAGATTTATGGTTTGGTTATCATGATGTCAATAAAGGATTAAGAATTTTTGAAGAGGAAATTCGAGAGTTATGTATTTATAGTCATGACCTGGTTTCTTTTTTTGTCTCCTATTTTTCTTTTTATGCTCAACAATATCAAAAGAGATACCATCGAACACCTTGCATCAACTTGTCTATAAATAGGGACTCTATGGGCTAAACATAATAAAGTGATAAGGAAATGATAAATTAGTTAACTAGAAAATTTATCCTTGAGGAACCAAACAATTGATTTCTCTTGAATCTTTCCCACTTCAAATTTGCTTCCAACAAAGATGATATACCAAAATCACTCTCTTTGGAATGATCTTTAAAAAATAGAGAGTCAGTAATATAAATTAACATCTAAAATATAATCAAATTTTACTCATCTCAATGAGGTATTCCCTTATCAAATATATGTGTCATGACTTATGATATAATTTTTATGATACTAAGTTTCCGTATCATTCCTTTCTCCTTACAACCCATTTTTGCAATATTTTTCTTTGAAGATATTTTCCCTTTCATCATCGAATCAACAAGATTAAAGGATTTATTGTTAGGTTATCATGATGTCAATAAAGGATTAAGAATTTTTATGGAGAAAATTTAAAAGTTATGTATTTATAGTCATGACATGGTTTCTTTTTTTGTCTCCTATTTTTCTTTTTATGATCGACAATATCAAAAGGAGATACCATTAGACATATCGCATCAACTTGTCCATCCATAGGTACTCTCTAGGCTAGACATAATAAAGTGATAAGTAGGTGGTAAACTAGTAGGCTAGAAATTATATCATTGAGGAACCCATGAATTGATTTTTTTAGAATCTTTTCCACTTCAAATTAGCATCCAACAAGGATGGTATACACCAAAATCACTTTCTCTAGAATGATATTTGAGGCATGGAGAGTTGGTAATTTAAATTAACATGTAAAATACAACAAAATTTTACTAATATCCATGAGTTTTTTTCATTAAATATTTTTGTGCACTCTTCAAAGTCACCCTCCATGTGTCATTTTTATCCATCAACAAACAACTGACTATTGGAAAATTAGGTTACCTAATGGGTTATTTAAAATCCATGTTGTCTTTAGTGCCTGAGAATTCAAGTAGCTCATTAATTATCCATCTATCAAAGTGCACCCATATGCCTATCACATAGCATATTTTCTCTCACATATCCTCCAAATTAGCATAAATTTCATTCACAACCAAAGTATTGCCTTGTTCTCTATGCATATAATCTAATATATAATTTCTCTTTTTGATAATATCCTCAAAATGAGGAATGAATTTGATGAATCCATTTTTTCTAGTAAAGCCCTTTTTGGACAATATAGAAATAATCTATCTCTATCCAATTTCTATGAAAAAAGTCAACATGGTGTGCTTTTCTTTAAGTAATCTGGCTTTGTCATTAAACTCTTGATGTGCTTTTCTTTAAGTAACACCAAAGTTATAGTACTAAAAAAACTTGGGGCTTTGGGTTAAATAATTTCAGATTCACAACTAGTTTGAATCTTATATTCTTTTGAGTGAGAGGTTTGAGTATGATTATGTACAAGTAATATTTATTCTCACAACAAAAATACTTCATTAAACAAGTAGCATAGTAAAAAATTATTGGGTAGCTTTCCAAGTTGTGATACATTTAACATCCATAGCTAGACAATTAACATCTTATTTTCTCTATCAAAGATCTCTATTCTCTGGGTTAACTTCTCAATATACTAATTTACTTTCTTTCTTCTTGGACTTTCGATATTAGTTCTGGATGTTGAATAAATGATCATCTTGATAACCTCATTCATGAGGATAGTCTTGGTGAAGCTCATCTTCTTTGTTTTCTCCCTAGCCTCTATATTATGAATTATCTTGACTTTTTCATTTCTTTAATAATTCTTCTCCTCTACAACTTTCTCCATTTCATCCACCAAACTATTATTTTTACTTTATCTTCTTTTTCTAGAGTAATTGAAACTATATATTTAATTTCTTCTTCTAGATTCTTTACCACAACTATCTCCATGTTTGGAATTGAGACTTTGCTATTCACTTAAACTTATTCTTCTTGAATGATTGAGATTATATCTTCAATTTTCTCTTCTAGATTATCTACCACAACTATCTCTATTTTAGTTGCTAAGGTTTCATCATTTACTTTATCTTCTTATTTTTGAATGATTGACATTATATCTTCAATTTGTTCTTCTGAATTCTCAACCACAACTATCTCCATATTAGCCATAGAAATTTCTAATACAATACTTTATTTGAACTTAATCAAATCAATGACTTTATATCTTTCATTTAGTTGTCTTACATTCCCTTCCACAATGGAATTGAATCTTCTGAATTCAATAAGTATTTCTTCAAGCTTAGTTGTGAATGAAAATTTAGATGATGGTTGAAAATCATCAAAATGTATCCTCCTCATGGTTTTCATATCTCCACTATCCATAACCCTCTTCTGGTTGATAATAGTGTTGATATTGAATGCAATAAGCTAAATAACAAAAGTCACTATTTGAAGCATGATAAGTTTCCTTGTACTAAAAGTTTGGGATGTTCTCGCTCGCTTTTATCTCACATTTCTCAAAATGATTTATATTTACTTCATTATTCTTCTACAACACCTTAGGTTTTCTTTAGGTTTTCATGGAAAGATTAGCTAAATATTTTGATATGTAGATTGGTCACTAAAAAAATAATGAAAAAGATATAAGCAAAATACCAAAATATAACTATGTACTTTCCAAACAAGTTGACAGGCCTAACATTTAGATTGGAAAAAATTTATCAAACTTAACTATATATAAACTACTTAAAAGGAATTATCCTTTAATAAAGATAATTATATTAACTCTTGTTAACTAATCAAACTAAATAATTATCAATAATATCTTTAAAAACTTGTTGCACCTTTGTTATACCAATTAATTTTCGGTTAGGTGGTGCCCCAAAAACATATTAGTAAGAATATCTCATAATAGACGTCTACAAGTACACGAGTCATACAGGTAGTAAAGATGACTTTCATCCAGATTTTAATTACTCATATATTATAATGATAGTTTACTTATTGAATAATAAAAAATCTAAATTTTAGTAAAATAAATATTTATGATTGTGGAATCGATCTTACATTCAAGTGTTTGTTCATTTAATCTATGTGATAAATATTTGAATTGGTTCGAATTATATTATATTTAGACACAAAAAAAATGTTAGGTTGTTATGTAATGACTCTTTTTAGTATACAAGGTAGTTATAACCATTAATCTCATCCTAATGGTGGTCCCCTTATAGTTATCATCTTGGTACATCATCACTGAAAATATAAATTATCTCTACTCAAGAATTATTCACAATATCATACCTTTTAGGTAGCTCATCAATTTTCTTTAATAGTTACTTCATAGTTACTTCATATATACCATAAAGACTAAGAATTAATGATTTATACGTATTTGTAATTTTATTTTTTAAGCATCATACATATATGATTAATGTATACTTTCTTCAAGTTTCAATATTATGAACCATATGAGTAAAAGTAACTCATAAGAGCTATTACCATCTTATAAATCTCAATATATTCTTGCACATATCAAGGATTGTCTATCACTATCCTCCTCAGTGATGATATGAATCTCACACTAAAGTTGAAACTCTTAGAAGAACATTCTATATAATATTAATCCCAATTAAAAACTAATTTTTCTAAGATGTGTACAATGATTAACAAACCCAAATTTTAGATTTTGATGCATAGGTTAATTTTATACATCATAATGGAAAGGACAATCACATCCATTCTACCATATATGTGAGTAAGCCTCATAATTTACCTATTACCTTCCATCACAATAATCTCATACAAACCTATCAATAATTAAAATTATAGTTCAAGTTCTATTTAATCACTCGTCTGTTAATATCCACAACATAGTTTAAATAAAAACATATCCATAAATATAAAATTATTCTTATATCACATAAACAAAGTTGATTAACCCCTAGACCATATGCTATCTTGATAGAAATTATTGAATCTACCATATATAAGTTGGGCTTGAGAGTTGTTCCCCAACTCTAGTAATCAATATTAAATCTTACATCTCTTGCTTGCTCGTGGAACCTGCTAGGAAGTATAAAATTTATCATAAGATTTGGTTGTTAAATTGTATCCCTTACTTGTTGTGTGTAGGAACAAAGTTTTTAAAAGTATTGTTAACATGCACCTTGATGTGTGCCTCAATGCGAGGCATTCGTAAAATGCCTCAAGGCATTAAAAAAATGTGTGGAGCTTAAAAGAGCTCCATCTAGCTCCATGATGCATCTCGATGGAGCTCCTAGAGCTCCATGTGAACTCCTCGAGCTCCACCGAGCTCGTTGGAGCTCCTCAAGCTTCTTGTGAGCTCCACGATGGAGCTTGTTGAAGCTATATTGAGCTCCATCGTGGAGCTCCAATGAGGACCTCCAAGAAGCTCCATCAAGCTTTCTGGGGAGGAGGGACAAGGGTGAGGAAAGGGGGGAGAGGGAAGAGGGGAAAGGGGAGATGGGCAAGGACAAGGACAAGGGAGAGGGAACAGAGAAAAGCTCGTCTTAAATTTCATTAAAAAATAGAATTCCATACTATTTTTTAATGAAAAAATAAATTTAAATCTTAAATTTGATAATAATAAAATTATTTTAAATGTATTAAAATTTAATATATTATAAAATATTTATTAAAGTATTCCATACTATCTTATTATAATATATTTATCAATTATAATATGTAATGAAAAGCTCACCATATTATAATATATTTATCAATTATATTTATAGTCAAGGAGCATCGTTAAAATGCTTTTTAAAACTTTGATTTTTCATGTTATTATTTATGCTATTTTATCTTATATATTTTTAATATTAATTACTTATATATTCTAATGCTCAAAAAATTTACGCATTAATACCTCAAGGCTTACGTCTCGCCTTATGCTTTCACCTTTTAAAACGTTGCATGGGAAAAAGAATATATGAATTCATTAGAATTTATCTCTCTTAATCTATTATACTTGAGTGATTTTGTATTACTTTAATTTAGAATTCATGACTTTCAAAAGAAAGATAATACTTTAAACTTCACCTCTTATGCTTGAACCTTGGAGTCATGTCTAAAGGAGGTGACCATGACTTTAGAGTATATTGTGTCCAACTTGAGCATCTAGGCAATGACCATAATTTGAGCTTAATATCTCCATAACATAGAGTTATTTGCACTATTAAGTGGTTGTGGCTTCATGTGTTTTCTTTCTTATTTTTAATATTGAGCCATGATGCTAGGAATAGCCATTAAACTATGAATGGTCTCTCATATCATAATATGACTATGATGCTAGGAAATACCCTAGTGTAGGTATTGGTCTCTCTTGATCATCATATGAATGCAACATTGAAAAATAGCTATGATACTAAGAATATATCTCATGTGTATCATGTGAATAAGGTGCTAAAAAATTACCATGACACAAATCTTTCATGTGTCTCAAGTGTCCATGGCACTTTGAGCGGCCATGACACTAGCTTTCGCTTCTATTATATATCTTATCACTACAAGACTACAAAGATGTTATGGTACTAGTAATTAGCTCAAACATAAAATTCATTACTTATCTTTCTCTCAAGGATAACAGTCATTACCTTGGGGAATGGTCATACTTGAGTAATAGTATTTGTAATATTTTGTGTCCCATAAGTTTTCATACTAAATAATTGCTATGACTTTGACCCAAGTAGTTTTGGCTCTGTAACTTTTTATAGCTTTAATGTCATAGCTTAATAAAAAAACGACTTTTACTTAAGAATGCTAAGTCATATTAAAGATAAACTCATTTGTACTAAAATATTTCCATGAATTTTAGTATCAGTTGGGTACTTAGTTACTATGATATAAAATTAAAGTCATTGTCATTTAAAATTTATGAGAAAAGTATTATTATGACTTTTAATAATATCATAGCTACAAATAATGTGTTATATTAGTAGAAAGATTATATTAATGGGTTAGTAAAGTTATGACATACAAAGATTATCAAGACCAATTAGGTAAAGTATTGGCTAAAAATGGATGCTAAGATTATATGAGAACCCAAACTCTAAAGTCATGAAATTAATTCATAATTATTTCATTTCAATGCCTATATATCATTATAAATCACCAAAATATATAAGAATGTTCAATAGTTTGAAAACCAAACAACACTAAATCTTATATATGGTCCTACCACTGACATGCTTGTTGCACAACCAAAGTGGCATAATCATGATAGTTTACAAAAATCATTATTTACACATTGCACCACTTAAGTGCACAATCAAAGAGAGTGTCTCATCATAGAAGGAGATTTATTCGATAACCTTTATGGTATACACTTTTTGGAGAATCTTATGATAGAATCTCAAATGAGATACATATTGGTCCTTGTAATTTTGATGAAGCATGTAAGGATAAAGATGTAGAATTTTGACAAAAAAGTAATAAAATATGAAATATATTCCATGTAGTCTGATCAAGTCTTGGATCTTATGGAAATACCTAAAAAATTAAAACCAATAAAACACAAGTGGATTTATAAATAAAATGGGGAATATACCGTAAATTTAAAATCTTTAAGGCAATGCTTGTAGAAAAGGAGCTTATTCAAAAAGAATAAATTGATTATGAGAAAACTTTTTTTTAATAGGAATTTTATAGTCTATATGAATTGGCTTGCCTATTATAGCTCATTTTATCTATTAGATTTAGAAAAAAGACATAAAGTTTGCATATCTATATGAACATTTTAAGGAGAGAATCTATATGATGCAACTAGATGGTTTCATAGAAAAAGATAAAAAAATACATGTTGTGCAACCTTAAGATTTATGTACTTAAGAAAGCATAAATATTTTAAAATACTCAATTTGATCAATCCATTAAATCTTATGCTTTTGATCAATATCCAGATGAATAATATGTGTACAAAAGTGTGATGAAAGCATAATGGTATTCTTTTTTTGATAAGTAATATTATTAATAATCAAAATTTTATACAATCTAGAGATCTAAACTATTACATTCAGCTTTGAATACAATAAAAATTTATGTTTTGATCTTCCAAAGTATCTTGTCTAAATATTGCGACTTTCCTTCGTGTCATCTTCTATTTATTTTTCTCCATTTATAGTATATGCCTGCAGCAAATATAGTTTTCCATATTCTGTTTAGTGGCGTGTTGAAGAAATAATGGGTTTTTATGGTTTTGAGTCCTCCAGGAAATGACTTTATCAACTCTGAAATTATGGTCCAGCTTCTCAAACTTTTCCAAATATCTTCCAAAAATTTACAATTGAAGAAGATGTGATTTAGAAATTTTGTGCTTGTGTAGAATTCACAATTCAAGTTCTTAGGCATTTCAAATAATTTATTTTTTGTTCTGAGATTTCCCCGCTTGGCTATCCGTAAAAAAATAGCATGTTTGGGGATGTGATTTGGGAATCAAATATATGAAACCCATTTCTTCTTCTTTTTTATATTATTTCTAGACAAGAAATTATAAGCATTTGAGATAATTCTACCATCTTAAACCCAATTAGTAATTACTTCTTTGGCTTTATCTATGTTTCCAACTTTCTCCTTCAAGGTATCTCTAATAAATAATAAGGATTTCTAAAATGAAGGATCCTTTTTAGCTATTTGAACTTCCCAAATATTTTGGAAGTTTAAATTAAAATGGTGAACGCATTGAATTCAAAGAGAGTCCTCCTTCTTGTTAATTCTCTATAAAGTTTTAACAAAAAAGGCTTTGTTCAAGAATTTTAAATTTAAGATACCCAGCCCACAATTAGAGGTGTGCTTGCATACATTACTCCAAGAGGCTTTTGGCCATACCTTTCTGTTTTGGGCCTCCCAATAAAAATCTTCTATAATTTCTCTTAATTGCATATTTAATGGATGTAGGCAATAAAAAGATTGAAAACCAAAATCCCTCAATGTCTTGGATTACTATGCGTAGGAGTTCTAATCTACCCGCAATGGAGAGGATTTTGATTTCTCCTTGATGAAAGGTATATTTTAGTTTCCTCAATAATATAGTAAATTGCGAAGTGAGTAGCCTAGAGGCTGATAATGAGATGCAAATAAATACAAAGGGGAGTGAACCCTCTACGAAACTAGTGCACAGTAATATTTTTTCTTTATGCTTTGGAGAAACTCCTCCAAAGAATATATTCGATTTGGAGCATGAGGATTCTACCAATTTATTTAGCACATCCATGATAATCTTCACCGAGGGTGGATCCCCTTTAGAAAAAATGATAAGGTCCTTGACAACATAAGGTGGGAAATTTTGAGCACCACACACCCTGGATGGAAGGAAAAATACTCCAATTCTATTGCATAAGATAGATATCTAGATAGATATTCCATACATAATGAGAATAGATAAGGGGATAGTGGATCTCCTTGTCTAAATCCTCTTTTATTCTAAAAGAAACCATGTAACTGACTGTTAATGGCTATTGAGAAGGAGATAGTGGAGATGCATTCATTGATTATTTTGATAAATTTCTAAGGAAAATTTAGTACTTTCAAGACTTTATTCAGAAAATCCTAGTCAATCATATCAAAAGCTTTTTGGAAATCAATTTTGAGAAAGCATCTTGGGGATAGTCTCTATCTTACATACTTCCTTATTAGGCTTTGGGTCAAAAGGAAGCTCTCTGAGATTAATCGTCCCTTATGTAGACACCTTGGGTAGGATTTATAATATTTCTTGGCGAGTTTTTCAACCATGAGACAATTAATTTGAAAATCAAATTTGTAAATCATGTTATAACAAGCAATTGGCCTATAACCCCCCACAGTTGAGGCGTGAGAGTATTTTGGCACAATTGTTATGCAAGTGTGATTTATTTGGATAGCTTTGGATAGCTTTTATAGTATCCTTCCCAATCATACTCCATGATCTCTTGAAAAAATCAATAGTGTATTCATCCATACCGGGTGATTTAAAGCCTCCCATACTGAGAAATGTAGTTTTTATCTCTTTAGGAAAGAATTCTAGAGATAATGAGGCATGATCCTTTTCATTCAATATTCTCCCCCTTATTATGTGCTCACTACGGATTCTGATTCTATTTTTTGAATTCTCCAAGAAATCTTTGAAATATTTGACAAAGATTTTAGTAACTTCACCTTTGGAGGTGGTAAAGCTACCATCATCCATTATCACTATTATTATCTTATTATTTTGTAGCTTTGCATTATTCAAGGTGTGGAACAATTTAATGCACATATCCCCTTTCTTAAGATATCTTATCTTAGCCTTCTATTGAAGGAAAGATAATTCATGCACTTGTAGCTTTCTCACTTTGACTCTTAGGTCACTCTTCTATTCTATTTATTAGTGTTTTTGGTCATGATCATTAAGCAATGATCTGAAAATATGTCAGGTAGCATAAACTATGCATGACTGTCTAGATATAAATTTTCCCATTCATGGCTTATCATTGCTCTATCTAACTTATCTGATATGTGACCATTCATCCATGTAAAGAAACTACGTGACGAGGAGATGTCTTCCAAGCTAAGAGCATAGTAGCAATCCATAAAAATTTTAAATTCATAGTTCATGATAGTCTTCCCTCCCACTTTGTCTAGACCAAATAGTGAAGAGTTAATGTCTCCAATGGCTGCCCAATGACAGAGTGTAACCCATATACTACAAAAAGTCTAAAACTGACTCTTCTTCCTTTGTCGAAAGCCTCCAAATATATGTGTTGTGTGGTTAAGGATTGGAAGATTATGTCAGTGGTGGCTTTGTTCCATATCACCAAAATCCTTTCGTTTTGGTGAGAGGAGAAATTATTCAAAGAGTTTAACTCTTTGAATTTTATTTTCATTAGCCAAGATAGCTTTTCTGAATTGAGTTTTGCCTCAATGATGTCAAAAACACCAACTTGATAGGCTTTAAGCTGCATGAGAACTTCATTTTGTTTAATGGAGCAATTAAAGCCCCTATATTCTAACTTGCAATATTTATTATCCGAACAAATAATTTTGTCATATACTTTTGCCATTCTGTGGCAGCCCAGGATTGGATCTGAGAAGGGCTATGACTTTTGTATCAATTGGTTGTATAAGGAATGACTAGTGCCATAAGTCCCCTCATTTAGCATCTAGAACATGCTAATGTCTCATTGTCTAGCATAATTTATATACAAGGCCACGTACATAAATCTGGGTTACATAAATAATATTCTACTTTTAGATAAACATAGCCTTATGGGTTTACATGCATTCCCCTAAGTTCTCTCTACATGTCTCTATTTACATTTGCTCACTCTCATTACATAATTCACTCTATATTCTTCCCAGACATGAACTCTTGGGAGCTCGATGTGGAGCTACGGTCTGTATCCATTTCCTTTGTGAATATTTATTAACTTGCTTTTGATAGCAAATAATATTTTCACCACATCATAGCATCCATAGTCTTTTTTAGTTCTGGCTGAGATCTTGGGGCCATTTGTCCCAAATGGGAACTTGTAATGGGCACCATTATAAGCATTACACTCAATTGGAGAGGGTATAAGATGAAGGCCATAAGGCTTGTCACATTTCAGCCTCATTATGATCAACCTAGCAGGATATAGGTTGAGCCATGAGGTTCCACATCGAGCTGTTGAAACTCTTCATCTTTCCACATATCAATTTAGCTTACATTCCAGATCTCTTACATACAATACATATATGCCCACTTGGCCCAAACATTGGCCGCATGAATTTACATTTTCCCTCAAACAATCTCATGATAGGCCTAGAGTTACATATATTCTCATATACCCCCTATACAAGAATTATCCCACACTGAGTATCAACCTTAATGGTAAGCTCGATGTGGGGCTTCAGTATGTATTCTACATATTCAATCATGATATCATATTCTACTCTCTCCAAATGAGGCAAGTATTAGACCGTCAATCCAGATAACCACACATAGAATATAGATATGTATTTCCAATAATCATAATAAGCATATATGAGTGGCATATAATAATAGTGCATATTTATTGCATTATCATGCAATATCTCATATTCAGTTAGAGTGAATATAAGGTACTGATAGTATATATCTATCCATTTTAGTAAGCATGCCACCATACATATCCACACACATGCATTCTAACTATCATAGCCATCCTCATGGGTGCCATCACCCCCTCTCAAAATACCCCTTAATAACTATGCCAGAGAGTCCCATGAAAGACTCCCAATAAACCACCCTCAAAAACCCCAAAGATAGAACCACCACAAAGAAGGCAAAAAAAAAATAGAAAATATAGAAAGTACATCTTTGAACCTTAGTTTTTATGGAGCTGAGGGCTCCTATTGCGCTTCTAGGGTGGCCCATGGAGGGAAAGTCTCATTTGGGTGTTGTCCTTCACCTTGCCTTTGTTTCTGAGGTTCAAAGAAGGACCCTCTTTAGGAGTAGAAGAGTCCTTCCTTTTTTTTCTTTGCCTTTCCCAAAGTGAAGTCATCTCTCTCATATTCATTGTGTGGGTTATTCTCTTTATCCTCTAAACAATGAAGGGTATCTTCTACCTCCCTTATGTCCATTGATGCTTTAGTGTTTCCCCGGGTTTTGGGGCTTCTTTGGGCCAAGGAGGAATGCATCTTTTCTCTCCTTCAAAACTTTGGTAAGACATTGGGCAAGGGGGCTGGTCTCCTTCATCTTTTTTGGCTACCTTTTCTTTGTTTTTCTTCTAGTAGTTATTAACCACATGCCCAAACATAAAACAAAGCTTGTAAAAAGGAGACAATTGCCAATACAATATAAACTGGCTTATTTTAGATCCATTCATAAAATTGAGGGTAATTTTATTTGCCAAGTCCTCATTAAGATCTATCTCCACTAGCACCCTAGCATGTGCTATTTTTAAGATGTTTAAGGTTAACTTGTCCATATCGAGAGGGTGACCAATGCAATAAGCATCTTTTCTAAGCATTATTGAGTTTCATAAATGAATGGGGAAGTTTGAAAGTTCTACCCTAATGGGTATCTTGGCTATATCTTTTACATCAAAATGAAATCACTTGGAGAGAAATTTGATATAGAGTGCCTCCCAAATACAAGGTAAGGCCCCGAGTTTAGAACCTCCTCCATATCATTGACATTTTTGAATTTGAAAATTATCCACCACTAGGGTGCTAAAAAGCCTAGACTTATTTTCCCAATTGATCTTCCATAAACTTTCTAAGAATGGATTGTCCATGTGTTTTTATAACAAAGTACCTCACAAGACAGTATTTCCAATGTTCAACCCCATGAAGAAGATCACCTACCTTGAAATAGGTATTTCTAGGAAGCTTATGGGGTAAATAGGACAATCTAGTAGTAAAAGATGGTGTCTTATTACATGAGAAAAGGTTGCTCCATGGAATAATATTTTTCTAGAATGTTTCAGGGGCAATTGTAACACTTTAATCATTTTTCCTTAAATTTTCTTAAATCTCTAGAATGCCTCTTCTATTAGAGGTAGAGTTACCCTCAGAGGTTTGGGAGATTTTGGAATCCAAATCCTCATTCCCAACCTCCTTAATAGCATTATTGTCCATAGTCATTTCATTTAAATTTAAATTAACTCCATTAACATCATCAATAATATATTCTAGACAACTTTTTAACATAGAATCATGCAAATTTTCAATGGGATCACCATCGGTATGTGATTTAGTGAAGAAATACTAATTATCCATAAAAGAATCATTGAGGAATGAACTAGAGTTTATTGAAAATAACCTTATGAGTGTTTCCATCTTTGATAGCATACTCAGTAGCATCGGCATCTTCCTTCGAGCACTCTACTAGCCTTCTTATTTGAATTGGAAGATATTGCTTCGTATTAGCATCAATAAGTTTTTGGATGGCATGGGAGGGGGCGGTGTGGCTTTTAGCTAGGTTTCTCGAATGCTTAGGTTGAGCATCGAGCGGTCTTTTGATGTTCATTTTATATAGGTGGGGCTGGAAACAAAATAGTTTCTTTGTCCTAAGACTATTTTGCTCCCCCTAATCCTATCAAATAAGCTCATCCAAGTTAAAACACAATAATGTAGGAGGGGAATTCTAGGGTTTTCTGAAAGTCATGGGTAGGAGATAGGGAGGAGAGTCTTCATGTGAAATCCCAAAAAAATGAAGAAATAAATTATATGATTTTGTTTTATGGAAAAAAGTAGGCAAAATAGTAATTTTGTAATATGAAAAATAAGCTGAAAATTTTAGAATCCCGATGATAAAATGGATTTCATTATTGAATTCGTCTTGAAAAATATAGCTACGATGACAAATTTCGTCAAATTCTAAGGAAGTCAGAATTTAGTTATTTTATTTAAATTTTTTTTAATATTTATTAGAATAAATAAATAAATAAATAAACAATAGAAGCAAAAGGCTGCGCCACGGTGTCAGCATGTGGCTGCGCCATGCGTGGTCATGTGTCAAAAAAAAGAAAAAAAATTAATATAATAATAATTTTTTTAATATTATTAAAAAAAAGTTAGGAATCTAGAAAATGGGATGAGGAGGAAAGAAAAAATATATATTACAGGGGAGAGAGATACGAAGTACATAGGAAAAAAAATAAAAGATCTATTGATTTTCTTTCGATCATAATGGATTATTCTGACATCAAAATAGAATAGTCCATGAACTAAAGTTGCTCTACACGGTGAGATCTTCAATTTGATATCAAATTTATATAGTTTTCATGTAATTTTCTAAAAGGTAATGGTTTTCTCCTATCAAAATTTCTTTCTATTTAAAGGTTATAAATGATTATGTTTTATATTTCAATTCAAATTGTTAAAAATTTTATTAGAAATAGTTAATGGGTGAACAATTTATGTGTTTCATTTAGTAAACTTTAGTGCAGGGTTATTAGATTTGGACTGTTATAATTATGTCTAAAACATCATTTAAATCAAAAATGATATAATTGCATTTCATGTGCATGGGTGCATTTTATATAAATGGATGTGTGTATGATATATATATATAAATAAATATATATATATATATATACACACACACACACACACACATATAAAGGTATATGGATTTTATTTGGCAAACTCAAATTGGGATAATGTCCAGACTGAGTTGCATAGTATTTTTTCTGGAGCAAGACTAATATAAATATGCGAACTCAAATTGAGACAACGCCTAGGCTGAGTTACATGATAGTTTTTTGAAAATATCCATGAAAAAAAATATTTTATCAGAAAATATTCAATGTATTTTTTTGGAGGAGGTCCATATTTTTCTGAGTATATTCAAAAAAAGCATATTTTATTCGAAGAAATATCCAATATGTTTTTTGAATGATGTCCATATTTTTTGGAATAATTCCAAAAAAATAAATATTTCTATTGATATATGTATATGCACACACACACACACATATATAATATGTCACACTTGGCTTCAGCATGTGTGAGGGAATCTCTGGGACTCAGAAATATGGATATATAAATATTTCATCCATAATTGCATTCATATAAATATTGTACTTGAGTTGGTGTTGATATATATACATGATAATTTACGTATACTTAGATATGAAGTAGCCCTGTAGAAGTTTACATCTATTGAGCTTTTCTCACTCCATTGTGGGACCCTTTTTAGGTATAGGCCTAGGATAGATGATAGACCCACATGCATGATCGTATGTGTAAAGAGAAGCCGGTTGTGGCTTGAATAATATATCATGTGTTTTTTTTATTCCATTGTGCAAATAAAAGAAAAAAATGTGTAAGCCATATTTAAAAAGTTTTTATTTTATTACACATTTTGTTGTGTGATGAAATGGAATGAGACCCCGGGAAGATAGGGTGTCACACTTCATTTAATATCGATCAAGCATGATAGTATTTTTAGTGCTATACGTCATTGATATCTTACTTGTTAATAATGATATGGGGGTATTACCTTTAGTAAATGTATGGTTATGTAGCCAATTTGATATAAAATAATTGGAGGAAGTTAGTCACATTATTGGTGTTGGGCTTTTCATAAGCAATGAATGTTGTGCTTATCACATACTAATTATATTGATTATATTCGATCCCATTTTAGCATGCAAAATTCCAAGAAAGGTTTTCTTCCTTTTATACATGGAATCACTTTATCAAATAAATATTATTTTGGAATACCCAATGAGACGGAGAAAATGAAAGTAGTTTCTTATGCAACTAATGTACATAGCCTAATGAATGCAATATATTGCACAAGACCTAAGAATTGCTTTGTTTCTAGAATGGTCAATATATATTAGAATCCTAGGAATGAACATTGAATAATGGTAAAACATATAATAAAGTAAATGAAAAGGATCAAACATGATATGTTAGTTTTCCATGCAATGGTCTTGTACCTTTTGAATACATAGACTTGGACTTCAAGTTAGATTGTGATACCAAAAAATCTAATCTCAAGTCTTAGTTTACCTTAGGTATTAAAGCTATGAGTTGGAAAAGTATCAAGCAATCTTTTATTTCTAATATCACTTTGTAAGTCAAATATGAGGTAGCCTTATAGGTGACCAATAAGGTAGTATGACTCAGAAACTTTTTAATAGATCTAGGAGTTGTTTGTTTTATAGAATTACTTACTATACTCTATTGTGATAATAGTAGAGAAATTACTAACTCAGAAAAATTTATAATCCATAATAAGATAAAGTACATTTAGCACAAATAACATATGAAAAAAGATATTATAAAAAGATGAGATATATGTGTGAAGGAATGGGATTGAGATGTGTGACATAGTGGTTTTATGTTTAAGTAAAAGATTATAAAATTTGAATATATACTAAATACCATTTTTTTGTTGTAGATATTTATTTTATTTCATTTCTAATAAAATTCCATTATTTTGTTTAACTGAGAATATACGCGAGCTATTTTGAATTTAATAATTATACATGTATGTCTTTTATTCAACATGGTAATTTAATGGGTAGAGTTAGAATTACACATAGTAGATTAAATCAATAGTTCTTGTTGAACATAAGCTATTAATTCACAACCTAAATGAAGTTGGAATTGGATATATCATTGAGAAGATTGTGGAGTAAGATTTCAGTAGGTATGTGATGACTACTGGGAATGAGTAAGTTCCAACTTTTAGTGCTAGTACACTTGTGAGTATTAAATGAGACCAATTTGAGGTGATTATTTTATAATGATATATAAAATAATTGGCACCTCTTGATTATTATGAATATTATTACTTTTAATCTTGAGATTATATATATATATATATATATAAAACAATTGCTGGTTGTTTTGCTTCATAAATTGTGAGATTTACATATATATCAGTAATCTCAGTGAGTTAGATAACTACATTAATGGCTTAGTAATATCCTCTTGATTATAGTTATAAGTTTTGATTATGTTAATTTCAGCAAGTAGATATCAAATCTGATATATCAAGTTAGTTAAGTAGAATATATCAATGAAATTAAACAAATATTGATTATATAAAACTATTTTTATTTTAATTTAATCAACCTTAATTTGTAATCTTAATATAGAACTAAATATGTATTAAATAATAAAAGGCATGAATGAAAATTTGAATAAGTAAGAAAGTATAATTATAATTATGTAATGGAATGCTATATACTTAATGTGAACAAGTTCATTATTTACATTAGAAACCCATAAATTATTTGTACTTTTGGATCCCTATCATAGTCTCGGTAAAAACCATAATTGTATACTTAATAAAATAAAATAAATAAATTTGTTTTATCAAGGTTCAGAATAATTTTTCTTTATTTTAGAAAAGAAACTAGAAAAAAATAAAATAAAACAATAAATATAAAATAAAAGGGAAGAGGTATGACATATCTTCTTCCCTAAATATTATCAATTTTTTTTGGGTTTAAGTTGTAATCTATAAAGCGAAAAAGTGATCACTTTCTCTTTTGGGGGAATTGTGTTTTGGTGTACTCGACCTTAAATATTTTGAAAAAAGTAACTAATCTTTTAATATTTAAAAAAAAACACCAAACTCCCAAGAAATTGAAATTTGTGGCACTCTAATATATTAATCCTAAATTACCCTTCATTAAATCCCAAAACTAAAATTTGGTGCACTAATTAATTTTCATCAACACTTCACCCTCTCTCATCTACCCTTGCCCTCTCTCATGTCCCATCACCCCTCGCCCAGCAACCCTCAACTAGGAGCTTATCGTCAAGCTCCACCGAGCTCCTCGGTGGATCTCGGTGGATCTTAGGGCAGTACACCATGAGTGTGTGTCATATCAATTTCTTTAAAAATTTATGATTTTGAAAATTTAATTAAAATAAAATATTATAAATCATTTATTGAGTGTGTGTGTTTGTGTGTGTATAACGTGTGTGTGTAAATGTATTTATAAGTTTGTAATAAATGTGTATTAAGAATTAATGCTGAAAATAAATATATGATTAAAATTGATATGTATTTATATTTGAAAATATCATGAATTAAAATTATACAATTATGTTGAAAATGAAAATGTATTTGATAAATAGATATTATTATGTTTTTCTTAAAAAAAATTATGTAAAAATATTAATGTAAAGATATATTTCAATTTATAATTTTTTGTTATTAATATGTTATTTTGAAACAATAATATTCAAAAATTATGTAGTCCATATAAATACATGCCTTTAATGTCTTGAAAAAAATATTTTAATTCTATAATAATGTTAAAAAATTAACATACACATATAAGAGTTTATATTTCTTTAAATTAATTTGTTTTATTGTGTTTAAAATTAATAAATAACCATATAAATAAATGAAATTGTTTTCTTAAATAAAAATATTTTGAATTTGTTTTCAAAACAAATACCTCACTGTTTCATTAATTATAATTAATAATGAATCTAGAAATATTTTTTATTTATAATAAAGATAACATATTGCATGTTATTGAAAAAGGTATAAATATTATTATGTAAATAAATATTAATTTTAAAAATTCTTATTTATACATACAACCTACATGACATATATTATAAAATATAAGGATAAGAGAACAAGAGATATAAGAGAAATATGAGAGGGATTTCTTATTCCTTCAAGTATATCTTGACTTATACAAAGGCTCCATATTTATAGGGTTTAATACATGAATACATTAATGTGTATATAAATACACCAATGAATATATACATCAATACACAAATAAATATACCAATGAATACATATTAATCCATGCAAATTAATATACACTAATCCATGCCAATTAATACACATTAATTAATGAATAATAAGAGTCACAAAAATATAAATAGACAGGAGATTAATAGAGAGTTTATGGACATCCATAATATTATTCATAATACTCCTACTTGGATGTCCATGATACTACCTCATTAAAAACCTTACCAGGAAAACCTAGTGGGACAAAACCATAGCGAAGAAAAAAAGAGCACAGTATAAAACATCACTTTAAATCTCTGAGCCTGCACATTCCAATGCTATGAACTAGCCTTAAATATTGTAATAGGTAGAGCCTTGGTGAATAAATTTATTAGATTATTAGTTGAACAATTTGATTAAACATCAATATCACTCTTCTTTTGTATATCATGAGTGAAAAAGAATGTTAGTGATATATGTTTTGTTCTATCTTTTTTAATGAACCTATTTTTTAATTGAATAATGCATGCAATATTATATGCATACAAGGTCATCGGGATCTCCTTTCTAAAAGATAATTACATGACCCTCGAATATGATGTATTACAGATCATAACCAAAAACATTCCTGACTTGCTTCATGAATTACTAAGATCTCTGCATAATTAGATGATATGGCAGTGATTGATTATTCATAGAACACCATGAAAAGGTTGTATCACCACATGTGAACAAATAGCCCATTTGTGATCGAGCATTATGAGGGTCAGACATATATCCCACATTTGTATAACTAATTAATTTTGATTTGGGTACATTGGGATGATATAGACCCATATCCATCATACCTAAAAGATACATACCTCACTATATGTTTAACTCCATTCAAATGTCTTCTTGTTGGAAAAGAACTATATATTGCTAAAAATTTTACAGAAAATGATATATCAAGTCATGTTCAACTTGTAAGATACATTAGTACTCCAATAACACTAAGATATAATACTTTAGGACCAAGAAGCTCTTCATCATCCATTCGATGTTGGAAAGGATCTTTATTCACATCTAATGACTTTATAACCATTGAAGTGCTCAATGGATGGGCATTATCCATATAGAATTGTTTCAACCCCTTTGATATATATGCTGATTGATGAAAAAAATTTTCATTCTTTAAGTGTTCAACCTGCAAACCAAGACAAAATTTTAAGATTTTTCATCTCAAATTCTTTCTTTAAGTTGCCTACTACTTCTAAAACCTCATTCATAGTTCCAATAATATTCAGTTAATCAACATAAACTGTAATTATAAAGAAATTGGATCTAGATTTCTTAATAAATACACATGGGCAACTAATCCATTATTTTATATCACATATGTCCAGATTGTATCACATATGTCCATTTTTGCAATAAATACTCACTAAACGATTATATCACATATGTCCAGATTGTTTCAACCCATATAAAGATCTACATAATTTTATCGAGTAAAGTTCTCGAGACTTTGAATTTTTTGTTGCATGTAATTTTAATTTTTCTATGATTTTCATGTAAATGTCACTATCAAATGATCCATATAAATAAGCCGTGACTACGTCCATTAAACACATACCAAGTTTTTCTTGTATTTACTATACTAATTAAATATCAAAAAGTAGTTGCATCCATTACAAGGGAATATGTCTTTTCATAATCAATGCCAGGTCTTTGAGAGAATCCTTGTGCAACTAATTATGTCTTATACTTGACAACTTTATTTGTCACTATCATATTCACACAAATACTCATTTGTATCCTACAGGTTTGACACCATCAGGTATACGTAGAAGACCAAAAATTTCATGTTTTGAAAGAGAATTTAATCATGCTTCAATTTTATCTTTCCATTTTAGCTAATCATCTTTCTGTCTACATTCCTTGAAAGATTTGACTCAAGATCCTTATTGTCATTAATAATGTTGAGTATCACATTATAGGCAAATATATCATCGCCGCTAATTTTATTTCGATTCCACCTTTGACTAGTTGTGACAAAGTTTATCGTGATCTCTTGATTGTCACAAGTTTTAGGTACCTAAATTTCTTCTGGAATTACAACTGGGGACACTTCTAGAGCCATCAATTCCTCAACTTGATCATTTGATCCTTGTCTTTTCTAAGGATCTTTATCTTTGGAACTAACTGGTCGACCCATTTTATTGATGCTTTAGGTTCATTGGCAATAGATTGTCCTACATGGACCATAATTCTAATTGGAGCATTAGCAGCTAGTATGTAAGATGTAGTTACTCTCTTCGGATTAGTAAATGCATCTTGTAATTGATTTGCTAAATTTTGCAAATGAATAATCTTTTGAACTTTTAGTTCACATTCCTTTGTGCGATGATCGAGATGAGACAATGACAATTGATTTCAACTAATAGCTTTTCTTAATTATTTATTTTCTTTCTTTAAAGTTGGAAAATCTGATTCATCAAAATGATAATTAACAAAATTAGCTGCAAATAAATCTCCAATTAATGACTATAAATATTTGATTATCGATGAAGATTCATATCTAACTTGTATTCCTAATCTTTTTTTGTGGACTTATCTTAGTGCATTATGATGGAGTAATCGGAACATATACCACATACTCAAAAATTCTTAAATGAGAAATATTTGGTTATTGACCAAAAACTAATTGTAAAGGAGATAACTCATGATAATTTGTTGGTCTAATATGAATCAGTGTTGCTGCATGCAACATAGTATGGCCCCAAGTAGAAGTTGAGAGTTTCGTCCTTATTAATAATGGTCTTGCAATCAATTGAAGATATTTAATAAATGATTTTGCAAGACCATTTTGGGTATGAACATATGCTACAGGATGTTCAACAGTTATTCCAATAAAACATATAATAATTATTAATAGCTTGAGAAGTAAATTCTCTAGCATTATAAAGATGAATTGACTTAATCAAATAATCTAGAAAATGAGGCTGTAACCAAATTATTTGAGCAAGCAATCTAGTAAATACTTGGTTACACGTTGATAACAAACAGACATGTGACCATTTCATTGATGCATCAATCAAAATCATGAAATATCGAAATGGTCCACATGGTGGATGAATATGCCCAGATACATCACCTTGTATACGTTACAAAAATGTAAGGGGTTCTATCCTTATTTTTGTGGGTAATGGCCTTATAATTAATTTTTCTTAAGAACAAGCAGCATATGAAAATTTATTGAACAGAAAATTTATTGAACAGAAAATTTTTTTGATTTTTCAATGAATGTCCACTTGAATTTTAAATGATTCTCCACATCATTATAGATCCAGAATGTCCTAATTGGTCATGCCAAATAATAATATTATTTTCATCAATAAACTTCTGGTTTACTATGGCATCTGCTTCAATTGTGCTTATATTTGTGTAATACAAATTAGAGAAAAAAGTGGATAATTTTTCCAATATATTTTTCTTACCCGAGATAACATTGGTAATGTATAAATACTCAATATTGTCTTCATTCGTAGTCTCAGTATGATATCTATTTCATCGATTATTTTTAAAATTCAGTAAATTTCTTTGAAACTTTGTAGAATACAATGTATCATTAATATGAATTTTTGTTCTTCCGGGTAATAATATATTAGTTCTTCTGAATCCCTCAATCAATTTTTGTACTACCCAATATTATATTCATATATAATCCTTGTATTATTAAAAAAAGAATCTTTTTATCCTTAAGTATAGTATTTGTTGACGCACTATCTGAGAGGCATATATTATTGTCACTGATTGAGGATCCCACCAGATGAGTTTCCATATTAGATTTAAAATCTTGCAGTCTCAAATCCATTCAGTCATAGTGAGCTTTTGAAAGAATTAACATTCTTTGATGTTTATACCTTTCCTTCAAACTATTCCACAGAATAAGTGGATCTTTTATGGTGAGAAATTCAGTTTTCAATCCTAATGAATGTGATGACGAAGAAAATTTATCACTTTTGCTTTTTCTTGAGTGGATGTTATATTCATTTCTTTAATTGTATCTCTAAGATCATTTGCATCTATATTGATTTCAGCATCTAGTATCCATGACAAGAAATTTTTTTCTGTGATATATAGAGCCACAAATTCCAATTTCGCAAGATTTGACATAATAATACTTCAATATACCATCAATATATCTCTTGAAAATCCAACAAAGCTTCGTGCTGATAATGTATTATAAAATAAAAGTATAAGAGAGCGAGAGATATAAGAGGAACAAGGGAGAGATTTATTATTCCTTCAAGTATATCCCGACTCATATAAAGGCTCCCTATTTATAGGGTTTAATACACGAACACATTAATGTGTATATAAATATGTTAATGAATATATACATCAATATACACATAAATGTACTAATGAATATATATTAATCCATGTCAATTAATACATATTAATCTATGAAAATAAGAGTTACAAGAATATGAATAATCAAGAGAATAATGAAGAGTTTATGGACAACCATGATATTGTTCAGAATAACATGAATATTATAGCATTAAAAAACATTTATTACACACACGTATTGTATTTCATTTTGAAATTTACAATATCAATTTCAACCAAAGAACATTTTAATAAAAATGAAGTATACTTACATTGTTTTGAGTGAAAATTAAATATAAAAACCCTTAACATATATAATTCATAATGATTTATACGAACATTGAAAAATATAATTCAAAAAACATTGAAAAGGTCGGAACATTTATATTAAAAAGTTCTAAAATACATGGATACATATCAAGAATTTATACAACATCAAACAAAAACATGTATGAATGATATAAATAAAAATAATGTCCAATAATTAACCAAATAAAATATCATAAACAAGAATTAAAGAAGACAGATCAAAAGGCAACAATGAAATAAATATAATACATCAAACTATAGAATTACAAGTCTTTCTATTATATCATTCCTTATTATATTTTGAACAATATACCATCAGTTTGTTCATCACTTGAACAACATAAGTTAAAATTACATAATTACTTGAACAATAATCTACATACACGTAACTTAATACATGTACATATGTATACACCACAGTTAATGCATCAATATATACATAAATATTGTTCAAGAATCAAGATACATCATTATACACATGTATATAAATGCACATATTATACACTTGGATCTATATATGTATATACATACATACACACATACATACATATATACATATATATATATAAATGTATATTTATATTGGTTTGTAATATAAACAATTTACAATAATATGTGTGTGTGTGTGTGTTTTTTTTTAATATACATGATTTATAATATTTTAGTTTAATTAAATTTTCAAAATCAAAAAATTTAAAAGACTTTTTTCACACACATGCATGCACGCGCACACACACATGTATGTATATTTTTATTTTTTTTAATATAAACATTTTACAATAATTTATTTTAAAAAAATTTTCAAAATCAAAATATTTTAATTACATTCACACACACACACACACATGTATATTAATGTATGCGTATGCGTGTGTACACGATGGGGATAAAATGAGAAGTGAGTTACGAGGAAGAGGGGGGGGGGTGGTATGAGAGAGGGCGATGGTCTTAGTCGAGGGCCGGTGAGAGATGACGAGGTGTTAATGAAAATAAAATAGTACACCAAATTTAGTTTATGAATTTAATGAAGGGCGATCTGTGTGTGTGTGTGTGTGTGTAGGTATATAAATATAGGTATATATATATATATATGCATATTCATCTATATATCTTTATATACATATAAGTATATATATATACATTTGATTATATGTACACACACACACACACACACACATCTATCTATCTATCTATAAAGGTATATATACATTATATATATATATATATATATATATATATATATGTTTAATTATATACATATATATATATATATATGTATATATAACATATACACATATTTATAAAGAGATAGGGATATATATATATATATATGTGTGTGTGTGTGTGTGTATGTGCGAGACCATATATGCAAATCTACATATATAAACATAAATTAGCCTAATAGCATATATATACATGCTATATAGTCTTATATATATATATATATAAGACTATATACATATAATTATATATATATAGCCTTAGAGATATGTATATATATATATATATATATATATATATATGTATGTATGTATGTATATATAAATGAATGAATAAATAAATAAATAAATGTTTATTTATAAATATTTATGTATATATGTATTTGTAATATATATATATATATATATAAACTAATAAAGTATATATATTTATAAACTAATAAAGTATATATATAAACTAATATATATATATATATATAAACTAATAAAGTATATATATAAACTAATAAAGTATATTGGAAATGATGTTTCAATTTTTTCGGAAACTAATTTTCAAATCAATGTGTAGTTTCAAATTTCAATATCTTGGAAATTAATATTTAATTTGAAAATTGATTTCTAAATTTTAAATGATATTTTTGAATTTGATAATTATTATTTTCGATTTTAATATTTTTTTTAAAGGATAGGCAAAAAATCATTTTTAAAGCTTTTGAGTATTCTAAAATATAAATATTAAGGTTTTGATATTTTTTTATTATTTTGAAAAAATTAGTTTTTTGTTAATTATTTTGTATGCTTCCCATTTTATCGAGCTTAGACCAGGCCAGCTTCATACCTGCCACAGGAGTGGGCTGGACTTCATCCTGCCTTTGGTACATACCCGTTTTGATTCCATTAATTGAACCATGGTGATACATATCATACATAGCATAGACGACTCCACTCGTTCCAGTTGACAGATCTTCTAAAAAGGAAATCTGGTGCGGCTCTGTGGGACTAAAGATCTTGAGTACTCTCTGTCTCCCAATGGTAGTCAAACTTGAATTTAAATAGTAACCTAAACAGTCCTCGGTTTCGGCCCCTTGGTCGTCAATCGTTATCCTTCCAAACGGTCTCCAAACACTATCAAATTGCAGTCTTGCAATTCTTCTTCTTCGGAAACCATGGAAACAGCAGTTCTGGCTGTGCCTGTGCTTTTGTTCAACGATGAGACTCCTTTTCTTGCATTAGCTATCAGGACCCTTACTTTTGTTTGTGGGCGATAACAGTAGTACACATTCCAATGCGACAACAGTCAACAGTATCGTGGAGAAAGACCAAACGTTGTTTACTTTGAAGAAACCGATGGCCGAGCTTGGGCAGCACACGGTCGAGCTGTCTAGTCTCATAAGGCGTGCAGCGGAAGACTCATTCTGTTCTTTGAAAGATTTGATCTTAAAATGTAAATCTGTTGATCAATGGGATTCGGAACGGAAAATTGGCATATTAAAGTACTTGGTCAAGACACAGCAGCGCCTGCTTAGACTCGATGTCTTAACGAAGTGGTGCAATCAGGTGAATTATCGAATGAAAAATAAAATTGTTACCCAGTTAGTTGTCACCCAAGGATTAGGGTTTTTTCTCTTCAAGTGAATATTGCTGGATTTTATCACTGTTTCATGCAGTAAAATGGAATGAACTTGTATATTAAAGATACTACTAATTGGGCGCTTGGTAAATTGGCATGAATGTACATCTTGCTCAGAGAATGCCATACACGAAAATGCTTAGAGCAAGTGATCACCTCTAGTTAAAATTGGCTTCTTTTGATGACAAATTGCAACTCGAATCCAAGCAAAATGCTGTGAAATGGATGTCATGAACTTTCGACACACACAAATGTTTTTCAACTACTCATGCAACTGTAAATGCCATGCCATTTTTTATTGTCATTTACTTGCAACAAGGGAAGGCTAAAGGGACTATACATATGTATCATCCTCATCAAAACTAAAACTTATTATTGATATTGTAGTCTTGTGGGTTTGTTATTTTGTTTATAGTTTTCCAAACATTGCAATTATCACATATATGATAACTTAAATTATGCATACACATTTTTTTTTTCATTGTTTTTATTTTAATGATATGTTTTTATATCTATTTTATCTGTTATCTCTTCATGTTAACTATTTTTCAATGTGAATTCTATTTGATTTCATCCTTAATAAACTGCATCATGCAAAATCCTTAATATATATATCTTTATCGCTAGTATTGTGTCTTGTAATAATTTATTTTTATGAATAATAATACCTAATTGATTAAATAATCATAAAATATTTAAAATCATTACTAATGATAGCTTTCTATATGGCTCTCAAACATCTATGTGATTTAGATGAAATGAGCCGATGTAGATGCTTGATGTGTGTGGTAACAAGTTTTGATATATTTTTCTAGTTTATATTACTACACATTCAAATCAGAGTAATCTATTTTATACTTGGTTCAATCTTCAAAGGGTCATTAACTCTTAACTTAACGAAAGAAAAATGACCAAATTTAAAGAGTATAACAAGAGGTTTAATGATAACTAAATGTCAAGTTGAATTTTTAAAGGTTTGAGAAAAATAATAATGACACATTATGCTTAGTTCATAGGAAGTTTTTTTTTAACATCTTCCAGTTTATTAAAGAAAAATCATAGAGAAAAATAATATTAAAATTTATTTGTTTTTACAAATTAATTGACTAATAATATATTATAATAAAATTCATGATCAAATCATATATGTTTTAAGATATTAGACTTCATCTTGATATTGCACATGCTACTTAAACTATGATATGAGTGTTAGCTCTTAAATCTTAATTCTATAATTCATGTATTAGGAACAATTTTTATCACGAAGAGAGAATATGAGAGGGAAATAAGCTGAACGTATTCATGTTTATTAGTCAACTTTGAAGTTTTATATGTTTGAAGGCTCTCCATAAATCAAGATGTAAGCCTTAACACTACTCTATAGCATGTCTTGTCTTTTTAGTTATTTTAATAGGCACAACAAGTGTAGGCCTTCTCTATCAAGAATTACTCTTTTTTATCATTTCGACTGTCATTAAAGATGCATAAATATAGTTATTCATGGCTATATAATTTAATAGCATTAAGAAGCTATCTCTCACTTAGAATAAAATACAATCCACCTGATAATTTTATTGTAGAAAAGATGTTAGATCAGTATATGATAGTAATATTTCTTTCATTTTGTCATGTAATATAACCTGTTCTGCTAAAATGTGTAGAATTGTCTTGGTCAAGCACTATGTAGTTAAGTATCTGAGCATTACACTCATATAAGTGAAAATATTGAAAAAATATAATTTATTGTTAATTTATAGTCATTCTTGCATATTATATATGAACCAAGCAATCTAGAAATAGTTAAATTAATCGATATAAATATCTCAATAACAGTGCATCAACAATCATTCATTTTCATTTGTCAATATCTGGTGAAGTCTAGTAAATCCTGTACTTATCTCTATTATATAAACCAAGGAATGAGGAATGTAAATCATTGTTTAAATCTCTTTGGATTCAACTTCCACTATGAGATCTCACATGACTCAATACCAAATGAGAGTGACCTATCTATCATTTTGCTAAAAAAAAAAAGAGAAACACCAACTTTTTAAATTCTGTTTGGTTCAATTGGTTCAATCTGGCCTATTTCAGTTCATTAAGAAACAAATTCCAGCAAGGGTATGTTTATAGCTTGATCAAATATCTATTATGGCCATCTTGATTTGAGGAATAGGCAAGCCAAAATATGAAATTTAGAACCCATGATTTTTTCTAGAAACCATTAGGCTACCAATATGCGTCAATTACACTATGTGCAAGGGTACTTTTGAAATTACAAAATGATAGTGGTCACAAGAATTTTTTAGTTTGAAGAGTGTTAAAGTTTGTTAAAGTTTAACTTTATACTTATAAAATATTTTTTTTATTGAAGTTTACTTTGTTAAAGATAATTTTATAATTAACTTAAATAAATTTACACTCTTCAAACTAGCAAAATTTTTGTGCCTACTATTATGTTGTAATTCCAAAATCATCCTTGTGCCTAGTGTAAGTGACACATATTGGTGGTGTAATAGAAACATGTCTCAAAATATTTTAAACATTTATAGAAAAGGGTAGGTAATGAGATTTAAATTCTATTGGCATTGAGCATGGAGGCACTGATGGTGGTTTTGGTGGTGTTGGCAGAGGCTATGAATATCGCATGTGTTGGTGGATGTGAATTGGTAGATAGTGGTTGTAAGCTATAATATTGGTGGTGCAACAAATGGTCATTGCAGGTGTTGGTAGAGGTCATTTCCTTGGCAATAGTAGTGAGCTATTTTAGTTTATTTTTAATATGATATTGAGAAATTAAAGAAGGGGAAGAAGAGATCTTGTGTCCACTATACCAAAATGTATGGATAAATGAATACAAACACACACACACACACACATGAAATTGCTAGGAAGACTAACATATGTCAACAATTACTTCTTAATAGTCAATACAATAAATAATAATTATTATCCTATATTTGATATAATATATGGTACACAAAATGTAAGAGAAATAAAAATTAATTATAGAAAACAAATAATTTCTAATTTTTTCTCATTCTTTTAAACATCTTTTTTCATACTTAATAAAGAAATATATATCTTTATTTTTATATAATATTTCCCTTCAAGTTTAATTAACTTTTACATATTTTATCATGTTAGTTTTATAAGAATTTATATGTTCATCAATAGTAATTTTATCTTGTATCATGATTCATTTATTTTCATGTTAGGTTGAGATAATATGACTTGAGATTCTTATTTTTTATTTTTTATTTTTCACATGATAATGCAATACAACCTATTAAACTAATCCTGTTCAAATAAGGTTGTAGATTCTTATTTTTTGTTGTTATTATAGTTAAGTTGAAATATTTTTTTTTTTTGAATTCTAATTTATTATATAAATTAATATTTTTAGTCTCAATTATTTTTATTTAAGTCTAAGTCAAGCATTAGCATAAATTCAATAAAACTTCACTTAATAAGTGTACCAAGAAAGTCTTTACATAAGAGGAATGTTGAATTGGGGTATTCCACATGTTATGTGCTTACTGTGTCAATGTAATAAACATAAATAAAATAAAAACTAAAAGCTTAAACTACAAAGTTGCAAACTATAATAATTCTCTCAAACTAGTACATAAAGGTCTAAAATATCAAATATAAAATAAGTAAAATTCAATTGTATGGACACACCAAAGATGTCAAACGGGTTGTGCCATGCTAACATGACCTAATTTTTGGTGGCCCAATTGAGTAATTATATTGTGTCAGACATGAAAAAAAAGAGGGCTTATGCGGTGCTGTCATGACAACTTTTAAGGTTAACTCGACATGGTATGATGGAATGCCTTTATGAATCGAGCATACTAGTTGTGTTGGGTCGGATTGGGTCACGTTGAGTCAGGTTGACAGTGGCACGACATTGCCATGTCACCTGCTTAATCGTGGCCACACCTCATAGCCACCATGGTACCATGGGCCATTGCCAATACCAGGGGCCAGTCTAGTGCCACTAGGTAATGGTCAAGGGCCCAAGGCACATTGCAGATGATAGTGTGCTTGTGGCATATGGGTCTAAGGCGTGGGTCATGTCTCATGCCGTCATGTGTCATGAGCAATGCCAAGTGGGTTGTGATATGGTTGGCTGTGGTAGAGTGGCATTAGCTGCAGCCTAATACTGACTTTGGTTTTTAAGTATAAAAATAAAATTTGTAAGTAAAATTTTATTATTAAAATTTAACTGTGTTGTATTTCAATGTAAATTAAAATGAATAAAACTAATAAAATATTAAGATCATAATTGAATAAAAAAATATACATGTCTTTTGATTTTGAACATCGTGGCATAGATACTGTATGATATATAATAATAAAATATAAATTAAAAAAAAATTTAAATGAAAAAAAGAGTACGTAATCAAAATAAATATATATAACACATGAGACATGACAGATAGGATATTATGTATGTGTTAGTAGTTTGGTTTGGATCATTTATCTAATTTTGATGCTAACACTAGCTTTAATATCTTCGCATGAGTCATTATCAATTAGTTGTTCTTTTAATCTTCTTAGTCTTTCAAGTATAAAAATATTTCTATGATACTTGATTATAGTTTGAAATCTGAATCTCATATCTGTAATAATATTACAATCATAAAAAAATTAGATTCGAATACTATGTCAGACACAAGAGATGTAAGTAAATTATGTCTCATTTTAGATAATGCATGATATATGAATTTATATGATTTTAATCACTTCAATATATTAAAATTTTTAATATTATTATGTGATAAAATAAAATAATAATTGATATTTAAGTATCAAAATAATTTACTCCTATATGATGAATCATTTCATTGTTTAATTACTATATCTAATTTCATAATATATAAACTTATTAATTAATTTTTTGTGAATCAAATCTTCATATTTTTTTGTTGTGCACCTTTATTTTTTGTGCATAGTAAGTAATTTGGATGTTGCACTTGTATCTTATGTTTTTATTCTTAGGTGTTGCTCATCATAAAATGCTAGGATACCATCGGCACTTCACTTCGTAAAATAAAGTTATAATTATTTAAAAAATTTTTAAAATTGGGCACAATGTTAAATTTAGAGCACTGAAAGGAGAGGTGCCAATAAGAGTTTATAGATAATATTTGAAAAATTAAAATGTAAATTAAAAATTTATAGAATTTTTTTGATTAATTTTTTTTGATAATTTTTTTAATCTTTAGTAAAAAATAAGGTAGAAATCAGATAGTTATCGAATATTTATATAAGAACTATTAGAAGCAATTTGATGATTCAAAATAATATTTTTTTTAATTATTTTTACCGATATGATAGACACGTGCATTGTTTTATTTTTGTCTTTTGTTGGGCATTGGGGGGCCTCGAATGGCCAAAAAACAATTTGTTAATGGAGCTTGCTATTATTTTGGCTGTATGTTTGATCTTTAAAAAATTAACAATGTGTTTGTGCCATATGCTGTGCTTGTGAGGCCAACAATGACATGCATGTCTTGCCTAACATGACCATGATTTATGTACAGCTCTAAAGTCTAGACTATGGCATGCTTGACATGGCTAATTGGGGTTATGCCTAGATTGCTTAGACCACTTGATAACTTTATAATATATTTTAACAAAAATAAAAATAAAAATAAAAATGCAAAGATTATCAAAAAAGACTTTGTGCAATATATATATATATATATATATATATATATATATATAAAATAAAAATATTTTCATGTAGAAGTGACACTGATCATATTATGAGATATACTAATCAACATATCAAAAAATATGATGCATTGAATCATAGATAAATTTGACTTAATGCTAAAGTTTTTAAAGTTGGATTAACTTTAAGATTATGAATCTCATTTATTTATTATAATGATTTTGTGAGGGAAGGAATAATATAATTGATTACTAGTTTTAATTTTTTAATTAAATATTAAAAGATTAAAACTAGTAAAGTTGGATCATATAGTAATTTATAGTGGCTCAACATTGACCACTCCCATGTTGGGCCACCATGTCATGTTGGGCAAGACTCGACATGAGAGTGATTTCGTGCACAGCACGACATGACTTGCAATCTGCTTGGCCCACCACAAAATGATTGATATGATTCTGTTCAGTGCCACCACAGGCATCGTGCCTATTAATTCCACCACAACATGATTGCCAGTTTGCTTATGCTTACCATTCTGGATTGTCTAGGGTTGTGTTGGATCATGATGATTTTGTCGGCACCACCATCATAGCATCACCTCTCGGTCACAACCACTGCCATCATACACAGATGATCAATTACCATAGAAACATAAAAAATATATAAAATAAATAAAACAAAAAAAAACTAATTACATGCACAATAGTTAACACACATCAGACATAACATTAACGAATTATAAGTATAACTAAGACTAAAAATATATAAACATAAATTATAATTGTTACATTATAAGAGTAGTAAAAAAAAGAAATATAAATTTTATTTTAAACAAAGGTCCAAGTGATATATGAAATAAAAATGATAAACAATACTTAATAATAATAGTAAAAAAAATATATAAGTGTAATTCATAATTGAAGTATCGAAATTAATTTGTATCATAATCGTACTAAAATGATAAATATAACATCAATAAATAATAATCAATCTCAATGTCAATCATTATTTGCATGTACATCATCATATCATCATGTAAGCATATGATGATGTCGCTAGTGGTGATCTTAATTTCTTTTAAGTCTAATGAGTCATTATTTGCCAGTAATTTTTGTGCTATTGATCTTGTTCTAACCTGAATGCTCACACTTGAAACTTTCTAGTTCATCATGCATGTGTCTCAATAATATTTGGTTATAATCTCGATTTTTTATTTGAAATGATATTGGCTATAATAAAAGAAGTAGGCTTCGATGTTATGCTGCACACCGAAAGAGTCTATATATCCCGTACTATCTTAGATATCATGGGATAAGTAGATTCATAAGATCTATATCATAGTAAAATATTAATATTTTTGTTATTATTATGTGTTAAAATTTAGTAATAATCAGTATTTAAGTATTGAAATTACTCGTTCTTTATGACATATCACACCATTGTTTTTTTCTCGTTAATTGAAAAGAGAAATTATTATCTCTGAATAAGGTGTTTATGCTCATACTCAAAGTCTAGTTACAACTACTACAAAATCTAGTATCGTAGTATGTAAATAAGTCGGTTAATTTTTATTGAATGAATTTTTTAGGTTGGTGGCCTTCGTTCATGCATGTAAATATGTACATCAATATTTTTTTTATCTCTTTTATATTAATCTTAGGATTCTTATAGACAACTAAATAATAAAGAGATATAATATTGGACTAGTATAATTAAAACTTAGTTTTCTTTCCAATAGTCATGACACTAAATATCGAATGATTTTTAAACTTAGTAAATATGTTATTAATGTTTTTTTGTACTTTAGTATAATGCAAGTGATAAGAGTGTACACAGGTGAGTAAATATTTGTTTTGTATAAAAAATATTTAGAAATTTCATAAAAGAAATTTTTGTATCATAGTCAGAGTCGTTAATAATAAGTTTGTTTTTTTTACTATTTACTTAGTCGAATATTACATGTTTGTATCTAACACATGATTTCAATATTAGGTAAGTATAATTCAAATGATGTTTCACATTTATTTGAAATTTTTTTCTTTAGATTAATAGATAAATAGAGACTATCAAAATTTTATTGTTTATTAAGTATTCTAAGATATTATAGTAAGTTTTTTATTATGGGAGAAATAATCTTTATTCTCATTTATATTAATAGGTTAATATATGATACATATACCTAATATGAAAAATCTCCCATAATGGGTCATCTTTAATGGTTCTAACAAACATATTAATAATGACCTAGTTATTAAATGCATTATCAAATGTGATTTTAAATATCTTATTGTAGAGATCATATTTCTTTCAGATTTTTGTTATTTACTCATATATGACAGACCATAATGAGGAATAAAAAAATCTCAGGAAATTTTAAATTTTTTTTATTAAGCTTTCATGTAGAATTTACATAGTGAGTGGTGAGGTATGCAAATGATGATTTATCATGATTAATTAAGATATCGAATATCATAGATATTATTCAACTATATTTCATAAATTTATTAATTATTAATTTTTTTTAATTTATAATATTTAATTATGTTATTTTGGCAAGTGGATATTAAAATTTTATTATATGCAAGTTAAAAATAAGTCTGTATTATATAATCTATTTTAGAATCCTTCAAAAATATAATCAAAAAATTGATGAATGTAATTAGTTTAACCATGTATTTTCTTCCTAAATTTTTGTAGCATATGAATGAGGTTAAAGAAATTGAATATTATCCAGCTTTAAATACTTTATCGCTCATGCTCTGTTAGTTTTATCTTGGATCTAATGCATCATATTTTTTTGTGCATTGATCAATATACTTTTTTAGATGTTTAGTTCCATATATACCCCTAGAATTTTTATTTTTTATAATCTTAAAGTAAGTCTAAATTATGAAAGTTTTAGTTTTTTGTTTTATAGGTTTGAGTTTGAGTTGAAAATATGAGAGAAATCATTATTTTGGCTTTAAGCATTTTCGTAGGATTATCATTAATTCATTATTATTCATATCTAAATTAATAATAATTTTATTATTATTTTATACATTATTAGTTATTAATTAATTTTTTTATTTATGTTTAAAAATTTAAACCAAATCTAATTTTTATAAATAACAAAAAAAATACCTTGATTCTGATACTATTAAGGATTACCATAATTGTAATTGGGGACGTCATTCCATTATAGTTTAAAATTCCAATGATTAAAGTGCAAAATGCAGCTACAGTTCCATAGAGAGAGTGAATTTAAGAAGAAAAAAATGCTAAAGTGTATTTTAAAATTTGAGAATAAGAAAAGGAATAACAAAGGAGAACACAAAGCAATGGAGAGGAAAAACTATAAACACATTTTTTATATTTATAGTTTTTTAATTAAAATAATGTATATTTTTTTATTTTTACATTATATGTATATATATAGTGGTAGCAACCTGACAACCATCGGATTTCTGTTCATAGTCATTGGAATTTATTCCAATGGCCTGTATGTTTAGTTGTTTAGATAATTTTTTTAACGTATTCACGTTGCCACACTTTGTATGTGCCTAACAATGACAGTGATTGTTTTCGCTTTTGGGTGCTTGTTCTTATTTGCATGATGTTGCAATATAGAAGTGCTTTCTTAGTTGTTGAGACTTTTATCTTAACGAGCATGTGGTAGATCGAATTTAATTAAACTTTAAAAAAACATGCTACGTAGACGTAATAGTTATAATACTTAAAAAATACTTATTTTTTTAATGTGTCGGGGTTCAGTTCCAATTCATAATTACCCATGATTTATGATCCATTCTTTGGTCATGGTCATCGTGCCAATGTGTGAGGCATGTGTGTCGTGCTTGACTTGATACGAGGCATAATAGCCTTTAGCCTAGCAAGGTATGAGCCATGCTTTAGGTTGGTACGACTAGAGGTGTCAAACGGGCCGTGCCGGGCCGACCCGGCACGTTTTTTTCAGGCCCAACCAGGCTTCCATGCCGGGCTAGGCACAACACGGAACAGTAACCGTGCCGGGCTAGGCACGGCACGGAACGGTAACCGTGCCGTCCCGGTCCCGACACGGTTTTTTGCGGGTTCAGCCCGACACGGGCCCGCGGCACGATTCGCCGGGTTCGGCCCGGTCGGGCCGAACCCTAAATTAAAAAAAAAATTTAGGGTTTCGGCGCGCGCCGTCGCGCTGAACCCTAATTTTAAAAAATTAGGGTTTTGTCGCGCTCGAAACCCTAATTTTTTAAAAAAATTAGGGATTGGGCGCGCCCGAAACCCTAATTTTTTAAAATAATTAGGGTTTCGATGCCCAGTAATCCTAATTTTTTTTAAAAAAAAAAATTAAGCACGGTACCGTGCCAACGAGCCAAGCACGACACGAGGCCCGGTTGGCCTCGGCACGGCACGAGCCCGGGCACGGGAAATCCAGTCCGGCACGGTTGACACTTCTAGGTACGACCCATGTCCAGGAATGGTTATGGACCATATTGTGGAGGGTCATGCACGACTCATTTGGGTTGTGCATGGGCCACCTAGTTCACTTGATACTTATACATAATCCTAAATCATATTTTCCTTTGTAAATTTATGATAATAAATAAATTAGTCATCGAATTTAAAGTTGATTCAAAGTTAATGACGTCACTACCTAGTTGCTCTTGACTAAGATTAGATGTAACACTTTTTTTGGTGAATTATTCAACTTGTTTCTAATGATGTCCAATTCTATCATTACTTTTACAAGTATATATATGTATATATTTTATTTTATATACATTCTGTTAAATATTCTTCAATGCCTCTAATTTTTATTTTTTATTATTCATAATGTGAGTTTATATTAAATATATTAATTTATTAGATTTTTTCGGTGTGAGGATCAAAATTCTCTGACTACGAGTAAGTTAGTCTTGGACCTTTTGATTGAGTAGTTATTATTTTAATTAATATTTGTCTTTTTTATAAAATTAATAATAATAATTTTTTTAATTTTAAAGAATTTTGAAATTGAAAATGATTTAATTATTTTTAAAAATAACAAGGAAAAAAAATTATAAAAAAATTATATACCTTACAAAAAGTTAGATTTGAATCTGGAGTTGAGAAACCACAAGTATCATGTTGATTATGGTGAATGAGCCATTAGGGATTGGTAGTGTCCTGGTTTATGCTATCGTGCCAGGCACTTGCGTCATGCTTGACATGATACATGGCTCGTGTCGTCCTGGGTTGGCACGAGCCATGCCACTTGTCGGCATGATTATAGTTTTAGCATAGATCTAGACCATGTAGTGTCGGGCCAGGTATGATTGAAATGAGCCTTACTTTGTGATGTTCTTGGGTTTCCAAAATTGCTTGACATCTCAAATGTGAATGTGATTTTAGTAGGATAAGTACATTATAATCAAACATTATTTGAATATCTATCGTACTTAAAAGATTGACAGAATATATAAATTAGTCTTTAAAATAAAATAAAAGAACTACAAATAGATGATGATATACAAAAAAAAATTATACTCAAATTTTAGGTTGTGATAATCCAAACTAGACAGAATGATTTTATGTTAACAACACAGCACTGACAATTTAATATGCAATTTATTTTATTTTTTTAAAGTATTATATTTATGTTTTTAGATGTTAGTGTAATTTTCAATATATATCTTTTAATATTGATACTAATATATATTTTATTTGTAGTTTAAATTTTAAAAATAATTTATTTTTTAAAATTTTTTTTTTTATACATATGGATAGAGCCCAAGCTCCCAACTAGTAAGATAAGGTTGGTGTGTTAGGACCTCTTCTCCTAGTTTAAGGTAGGCTAGGCTAGCACAATAACACTAGAGAGTAGCCTATGTGGGATGTAGTGGTTAACCTAGGCTAGCATGGGTTATTCATGTGTAGAGAGCCATGCACGATATAATGCCTGCTCGGTTGTGTTGGGGTTAACTTGGGCCAAACCTAACTCACCATTGCTCGACATGCCTCATTTTGACGTTTCCTCAATCGGGTTAGCATGCCATGTTGGGACTCTTTTTTTTTTCTCACAATGCCATTGCTACATGACCTAGTGGATACTTATAAGTGATCCTCAATTCATTATCTCTTAATTAGAATGACTTTTATATACATAATCAATAAAATTACTTTGCTATTATGTCTTTTATGAAAATATTAACAAAAATTTATAATATATTTATATATTTTAAATGTGATAATTATCTTTGAAAATCTTATAAATTATGATCTTGATGATTGTTTTAGATTATATAATGCCTTTCATGTTCTATAAATTATATTTGATTATACTATTCGAAATTCACATGATTGCTCTATATATTACTCTGACTTAATATCTTTGTGAAAAGAATATATATTTTTTATTTCTTGGTGATGTATTATTCATCTATGATATATTATTAGTTAAATAAGAATTTGTATCGAGATTATTTTAGTCACTAGAAAAAAATTTTCTAATAATCAATACTAAATATTTAAGAGATCAATTTCATAATAATCTCTGTTTTAAGGTGATATATTTTTTTATATAAACCTATCTTCACATTGATCACTTATCTACAACCAATAAAAGATATTCTTGTAGATTGTGATAATAATTCTCAAGTCTCATTGAAGTAGATGATATCTATCTAAATTATCTTGACCCAATATTATCCCTCTTGATAAGATTATGTATGAGGAGTTTTTAGTATACTAGTTTCATTAAGAGAAATAATAAATGAAATAATAATGAAACATGATGAGAGTATGATAAAATTTATGAAATTGAGTTTTGTGTATAATTATTTTATTTTTTTTGAAGAGTAATCTCAAGGTGAAGTTCAAAGGAGTTGATTGCATGATCATCTGGTTTCTTTACAAGAATTTTCTAACCTTTGTAAAAAAGACATCATGCTCAAAAATGCAATATCAATATTTACTAAAATTATATTGCTTTCAAATGAAAAATATTTGAATTTTCTTTAGGTGTTGCCGTATTTGGGAAACATACATGTCATGGCCCTAGGTGCCAATTTGTATTCTCTTGGGGAAATATCATGAAAAAAATAAGTATTCTTTAAAATTCTAGGAGGCAAAAAAAATAATCTCTGTCTAAGATGTATAGTCTAAAAATATATATGTTGAAAAAAGTTAAAAGAGAGTATTTGATTAATGAGATAATTTGTGATTAAAATTATTTCTTCCCAAAAATATTTTATAATATTTATTCTTAGTAGGAGTAATATAATTATATTAGTCATATATTTTTTAGCAATATCATTTTATGAGGATGTACCCATACAAAAAATCTAGTATATAATTTTATGATTTATACAATAAATATTGTATTTGTTTGACAGATATATTAATGTTTTATTATTTATATTTTTTTTACTATTTTTATTAAATTATTTCATTTTATTAAATATTAGAACAAAATAAAATATACGTGATCTATCATAAAAAGGTATATGTAAATATATATTATAAGTAATTAATAAAAATAATCAAATACATAAAATTCTTTTTGGTTGCATCTTAATTAGGTTCTCATTCGACATAGTGTATCAATTCAAATGAATCTTTAATGATAATAAACTAATGTGTATGATTAGAAAAATTGATATAATTTTATAATTGATATATCTCATATTCTAGTATAGAAATATACTTAAAATTATAATAAAATATTCTTAACTTGGTAGTAATGGGTAAACTAGTTAATAATGTAAAAGTAAATAGTCCAAATCACTCAAATATATAGAAAAAAATTTTATCATAAAAAATAATATATATAATAATACTTTATTCAATTTTAAATGAAGTCTACATTATAATCTTTTGATTTATAGATAAAAATTAGTACAAATAAAAATAAAATAAGAATTGAGTTGCCCGAAAAGATAAGTTATTAAAAATAGACTAACATGATATTAAAAAATATAACATGGTGAAGAATAAAAAAATTAGATGAATGCTTTTATATCTTATGACTTAGAAAATATATTATTGACTATAATGATATTTTTAGAAAGAGTAAAAATTTTGAATATTGACTTATTTGTTGATAATCTAAGAGTTGGAAATGTAACTACGAGTGAAAATTAGTAATAGAAAAAATAAAAAATAATGCCTTCACTGACAAATTAGGGTTTTGGGCAGCTGAAACCCTTTGCTACATATTATAAATTAGGATTTTCAGAAAAAATGATCTCATTTATCAATGATAGGTAGAGTTTCTGGTGAAACTGAACCCTCCATTCACTGCCAAACTCTAAAATTGTGAAATCATGATTTGAAATACAAATATGAAAATAAAAGAAACTTGAATGTTGGGATTATTAAAAAAAAAGCAAAATTTGAATATAAAGAACTTAAGTGAGAATATATTATCATGATTTTTTATGCAAAACAAGTTTAATTTTTTAAGCGAAATACTGAACACTAAAAACTCTTATTCGAGAACTATTATGGATGAGAGCATCTAGTGGATACACGTAAGTCAAGTCTATCTACTCTTCCATTCCCGTAGTAAGGAGCTATTCTACTTGTATTGTCACCTAGTAAGGTGCTTTATTCTATGCCTACTCAATGAGCACCTTCATGTTGTTAAAAGAGATATTTGTGCTAGTGAAAATGTCTCCCATCAGGCAGGAAGAAAATGGAGCATCACTATATCAGAAATATTTTTTTTAGTTCTGGAAAACTGGTCTGAATAAAATTTTTTTTCTAGTCATTTATCTAGGGGAATTCTGTAGTTGAGATTGGTCAGGTAGACCTTACTGAGATAAGAAATGGCGATGGAGCAACTTCAGGCCAACTCAAACTTCAATAAATAAGTTGAAATATGTTGGAGTTTGGTGTTTTTTTTTTTTTACTTTATTTTTTTTTCTATTTTTAGCTTTGTTTTTTTTCGTTAGGACCACCCACCTCGTGTCGGCTGCCCAAATCATTTTGCTTCCTGTTTAAGCAGTTCTTATGTATCCAATTATAATTTCAAGTCGAAGTTAAGTTGTGTAATGTTATTTCAAGCTGTCTGATTTTGTTTTTCATATTTCCACTATTCATTTCTTTTTTACTTTTTTGCATTAATTTGTAACAAATTAGAAATTAAAATAACTATATTTAATTTGTGACTGACTGCTTTTTCAGGTGAGATGTTCTTTCAAGCATACAACGATAAAAATTTCTGATATATCCTCGGATATATCTCCAAAATATTCATAAATTTCAAGTATCGATATATTCGGCAAAATTGATATTTTTATATTTGATTAGTACTCATGTAAAAATATACATCGATATATCTTCAATATATTCATGAAATTTAAGTATTGATATTTTTATCGAACTTGATATTTTAATCCTCGAGCTGCTATGTACCTAAACGTTAAGAAAGATGGTGACGGGGTCCATGTTTATGAGTTTCCAGTGACATTATTTTTCCACGAGAAAGGCATTCATTTATTTTCTGTTATTTTTTTTTTTCTTGATGTTGAAAATTGATATATTGTCTTGAAATGTAGATGGTTTCATTCTGAGTGACAAATTTGCATTTTGCAAGTCATCCTTTGTTTATTCTGCAGCTTCCGCTGATACAGTACTGCGAACAACTTCAGTCTACTCTATCGAGTCATGAAGCATGTTTTGTCCAGGCAGCAGACTCCCTATTTTTTATGCACGAGGGACTTCAACAAGCTCGCGCTCCTGTCTATGACGTTCCATCTGCCATTGAAATCTTTCTCACTGGATCATATCAGCGTCTTCCGAAATGCATAGAGGATGTGGGCATCAAGAACAAGCTGGCAGAAGATGAACAGAAGATTGCGTTGAAGAAATTGGATGTACTTTTGAGGTCCAAGCTGCTTGATGGCTCTTTACCAAGGGAGATATCTGAGGTGAAAGTGCATGATGGCACTGCACTGCTTCATGTAGACAGTGAGTTTAATGTGTTGGTTACTCTCGGCTATCGTGGGCACCTGTCCATGTGGAGAATATTACATTTGGAGTTGCTTGTTGGAGAGAGACATGGGCTTGTGAAATTAGAAGAATTTCAGCGTCATGCTCTTGGAGATGATATTGAGCGCAGAATGGCAGCATCAGATAATCCTCTCATGATATTATATTCAGTACTCCATGAGCTGTGCGTTGCTCTTGTAATGGATACCATGGTGAAGCAAGTTCAGATACTTCGTCATGGAAGATGGAAGGATTTGATCCGGTTTGAGTTCGTCTCGGATGGGAAGGAAGAAAGAGAGGCAGACTTGGTCATGCAGCAACAAACCCCGGCGTTGAAAATCATGTATTGGCTGCATTTGGATAAGAACTGGCGTGCTTCTGGCTCGGGAGGGTGCCCATTCATAAAAATAGAACCTGATCTAGATTTGAAGGTAAAATGTAGTCATAGCAGTTTCCTTTTGGATCCATCAACAGGGAGGGAGGTGGGACTTTCCCTGGATTATAGTTGCATTGATGTTGAGACACTCCTCCTTAAAGCAATATCTTGTCATAAATACACTCGGCTTCTTGATGTCCAAAAAGAACTAGAAAAAGCTGCTCAGATCTTTTGTGCTGAAGGTGATGTTATTCTGCAGGCACACACAGGCGAAAAGAAAATTGATCAAAACGAGGTTAGCTTTTGGTTAGTTGCTATTACTGTGCAGACCAAAACAATTCATGTGTGGAGTAGTGCAATGATAGGCTTGCAATGATAGGGCTAAACAGATTCTTGTTCTTATGCAATGCTGAGTTTGGGATGAAATGGTGAAATAATTTGCTCATGCCCAATCTCAATATGAATAGTACAATGGTAGGAGCGCCACTAGCCTATGAGCAGTCCCTTTAGCAATGGATGAAGAAAACTAGACTTTACTTACATAGATGTGATCGTATAACACTCATTCTCAAGGTGCATAAATATCTTGCATATCAAATTTTAGAATTACTTTTATGATGTCATGCGTGTCTCCAAGTATCAATGTTTTGAAAGGTGTGTAGCATGGCATGCCTTGACATGAGTTGATCGTGAAACATTAAATTTTTTAACAACATTTCTTATAATTTTATTGTTACATGTATATATTTTATGATAAAATATGTTATTGAACTTTTTGGTGAGAATTTTATGCGATGCAAGTTTGGTAATCAAAGTTGTTCGAGAAGGATAAGTCTAATTGTTCGAGAAGAATAAGTATTTTCATTTTTTTTTTTTGTAAAAAATGAAAAGAAATAAATTATTTTAAGAAATTGGCGAGCTTAATTCTGATGTATCATAATATTTTTTCTAAAACAGTAGATAATAAGAGAGAGTAAAGATGAAAGTATAAGTGAGAGAAATTTATGTATAAGGAATTCATGCATAAACATATTATTCTAGAACCAAGTTAAAATATTTTGGATTGTAAGGTAGAATCAAGAAGAAGGAATGATAATATGTAGAAAAATTAATTATTTTATGTATACATAATATTTATTTTATATTGTAAATGATTTTATTTTTGATAGAAATCTTTTTTCTTTTTTGCTTAGGATTTAATTCTTCATCTATGCCCAAAATAAGAAAATTAATTCTCAAAAAAGAAGTGATTAATATTAATGTTATTTAAGAAGTACATAAAAAAGTTTGGAAGTAAGATGAATGCGTGATTATGTCAAATGGTTGAATAAATTCAAATATATCTTACTAAATTTTGCATAAATGATGTTGCTGAGACATAATTTTGAATTGAATTGATAGGTCTATTATAATTTAAAAAGAAAAATAAATGTTTAATTAGCTCAATGATATGATAGAAGAAATCGAGGGTAATATTGTGCAAGTTGTTATTTATTTGCTGCTTTTCACATAAATTTGATCTAAGAGAAAATTGGAACATTAAATGCTTGTGCTGGTACATTTGTACAAGTCATACAAGTGGTATGCTTGGACATATCTAAGTTCATAGATTGATGAGACTATTTATAAAAAATGAGAACTTATTGGTCCAATAATTTCATAATTTTTGTATTATACTTGTCACTTTTCTAAGTTCATAAATAAAATAAGATTTCAAAATAATATTATAATTTAAAAAATTGGTTATCCATTACATGATAAAAAGGTTGAAGATGCAAATGCTATGTGTGTTATTGTTTGATATTTATTTTGAACTCATGTTATTTTTATGCTGGTTAATGTCTTGAGATATTAAATATAAATTATATTTAAGAGTTGGTGAACTTAATCATTAACTGAATTGTATTTGATTGTGGAGTCAAAAATATAGAATATGACCTAATTTGTAAAAGAATAAATATAAAGATATTCATAATTTTTTTGATATTTATATTTACAAAGATACCTGATTCTCAATTTCATTATGAATAGGTTTTCTTGAAAAATTATTAAGTTTGTTGAATTTGTAGATGTATTCCGTGGTTCAATATTAGAGTTACAAAAATAAGTTGTTCAAGTCCTTTGGTCTCAAGTGTTTCAGAATGCAAGACAAATTAAACTATTTTTGAGTTGGTAATATTATTCTTCTTTAGTACATATATTTGAATTTATTGTGAATTTCTAACATCAAATAATGTTAATGTAAGATTAACATATATATTTAATTTTTTATTATTCACCATTACAATTCATATTTATTTATTATTTGTTTGTACTATTTAAATGAAGTCCTCTTGTATGCTTATAATTGAGATTTCATTGAGATTTTATTGTGTTTTTTTATGAATGCGTAGTGTTGTTCGAAATGTTAGTGCCAACGAGCTTGTAAACCGTAAATATGAAAAGGGGGGGATGAGGCATGCATCTGTAACAACATGGATGAACATGTGCATTACCTGCTCAATAAGTGTGTGCACATAACATGTGTGAGTGACCCAACCCATTTTTGGCATCAACATGTTTGGAATGGTGTGCCATGGTATAACACATTTCATATGAAAAAATACACCGTAGTTACATACTCTTTAAACAGTCACCATATGGTGTGGCAGAATTTCATGCACAATGTGTGGGAGAGTGATGTGATATGGGCACCTGCATTCAATGGACAACACTCTTGGGTAGATTGTGAAGATTCATCATTTCAACAAGAAGCAGCACCTGTCATATACTTTATCATGAGTTATTTCCAAGAATTCCTAATTCAAATTTGGGAATTGAAGGTGAAGGTGATGAGATAATTGAAAATTCAAAAGGAAGTGAGGTTTCACACTCCCACTATGGTGTCCACCTGGTAGGACGTTTAATCCGAGCTAGGGGGCTTTAGAGGAAAAGAAAAATATAGGGGTTCACACTCCCACTATTATAATCCGAGAAAAAAAACTGTAAGTAACAAAGACTTTTATGTACATTGTTAAGATGATCACAAATAATTTTTATTTCAATTGATATAATATTACTTATACAAGATAGTTATATTGAATAGTTTCAATTTACATAAGTGCAGTTTTAATGTTAATATAAAGTCAAAAATGAAAGTAAAAAATTAAAATAAAATAAAAGTAAAAAATTCAAAAGTGATGAAATAAAAAAAAATGATTCAATGATATTGAAATATTCTTAGCACTAATATAGCTTGGAGTACTCATATGTAATTTGACATATTATCCAGAATTATCTAATACTTTATTGATATTGATCGAGTCATTTTAAACTAGAGCAATACCCAAATATGTGTGATCCAATTTGTGCTTGTCAAATAAGTTCATTTGGTACTTATTCTTGCATTTGATCCAATCATTAAAAGTAATTATTATTTTGAAGTTCTCTTGATGCTCATCAAAGAGAGTATTGCATGGGGTGGCAAAAAGTGTCACATGGTGTGGCAAAAACACGTGCATAATGTGCTGCTATGTGGTAGAAGCATGTAATGTGACTATTGGGATTGTGCATTGTTGTACCTGGTGCTCTTTTTCACATACAATGAGTTGCACATTGTGTCACGTGTGCATGAGCTAAATAGTGGTAGTAGATTATGTTGTGCATGCAATGCCCAAAAATCAAAGTAAAAATTAGTGATTCTCATGTGATTAATGAGCTAAATAGTGGCAGTTCACTTCATAGATTATGTTACTCTATGAAGGCTTTTATAGCAAAATCATACATAGTGAGCTATTGGAATTTTGCAATGATTTCTTGGATAGAAAATGATAAATCACCTGATAAAAGAGCCTCCTAGCGATGGTGTTTGAGGGTAATCGTCAAATGTCCTTGATGGGCTAGCATGCCTCTAAAAGTGGGCAACCTGGAATGGCCCATTGACACGCTCGCTGCCTGGCTCATGCTGAATCATTCATGATTGGGTCGGGTAGTTCACTTATAAATTGAGATTCTTTTGAGATTTTATTGTGTATTTTTTATGAGTGCTTGAAGATTTTCATTTCTAGATTCATATAGAAATAGAGGTGTCAAAGGGCCGTGCCATGTTGGCACGGCCTGATTTTTGGTGGCCCAATTGAGTCACAATTTAATTTTGTCTAGCTTTGCACAAATCATTGGCTTGGCTCTAGGACTTCAAGTTCTAGTCCGAGACCCTCTCTCACAGTTGCACTCATGACATGGCTCATCGTTTTAGCCTTAGAATGAGAATTGTGGATGAATTATTTAATTTTTTTTATAAATTTTATATTTTAAATTAAAATTTATGAGTTGTGAGTGCGCCATTATAGTATATTATTTATTAAGTTTACATAAATTACAAAAATTATCAAAAAAATATATTAATTATTCATTTATTATTCAATTCAAAATAAATAAAATAACACAAAGTCAAAAGTATAACTCACAAATCACAACATAAAATAAATCGTAAACACCATCAATCTCAATCATAATAATGGTAATACAACAAGTTCAACTGTCTCAATGACTCAATCATAAAATAACACAAAAAAAAGTACACATAAGTGTCTGATGATATCACTAGTTGTGGGCTCAATCTTTTCAAAATCTTATGAATTATCATCTATTAGTAATTTTTTCGCTCTTGTTTTAGTTCCAATATGATCTCGATCATGGATGCCCAACATTAATTCTTCTCAATTCTTTGTGCATGTTAGTGTCTCAATATTATTTTGCCGTAGTCTCGATCTCTTATCCAAAATTATATTGACTATAACAGAAAAAGTATACTTTGATACTACGCTTGATACCAGATGAGTAAATAGATCATGTGTTATCTTAGATAGCATGAGATATGTGAACTTATATGATTTTCTCAATTATAAAATATAAATATTTTTGTTATTGTTGTGATATGATTAAATAGTAATCGGTATCTAAGTATTGAGATAGTTTGCTCATATTCAATGGTCTACATCATCGTTTCCTCTTTGTTAAATTAATGAAGAAGGTTTCGTCTTTGAATAAGATATCCATATTTGTATTTGTAGCATGACTATTATAATCATCATACCTAGTATAGTAGTATATAAATAACTTAGTTAATTTCTCATGAATGAATCTTTTAGTTTGGTATTCCTGGTTCATGCACGAGGATACATATGTTAAAATATTTTTTATTCTTTTATCCTTAACCTTAGAGTCCATGTATGTAGTCAAACAATAAAAAAAATAAATAGTAGAACAGTACTTTAACTACTTAGTTTTCATCTCATGAGTTATATCATTAAATGTTGGATCATCTCTAACTTTTCTAAACATGCTACTAATTTTACATATGTACTTAAGTACATTGTAAGTCGTGAGAGTATAAACTGACGAACACATGTTTGTCATGTCATAAAAAATTTTTAGGAATTTAATATCACAGTCAGTGTTATCAATAATAAATTTGTTCCTCTTACTATTGACGTAGTTGAATATTATCTATTCGTATCTAACACATGACTTTAACATCAAATATGTATAATTTTAATGATGTCTCATATCTGTTGGAATTTTTTTTTCTTTAAACAGAGAAAAATAAAAGTTACTAAACTCTTGTTATCTACTAGGTTTCTAAAGATATTTTAGTGAGTTTTATATTTTTTCTAAATTAGGGGAAATAATCTTTATTCATGTTTGTATTATTAGGTTAATGATGTGATACATATATCTACCATGAAAAATCTCTTTTAATGACTCTTCTTTAATAGTCCAAATAAACATACTAATAGTAACTTTATTATTAGATATTTTATCAATTATAATACTAAATATTTATTATGAATATTATTTTTTTAAAGATCCTTATTAATTACTCATATATGGTTGGATCATCATAAAGATGAAGAATATTTGAAAATCTTAATATTTTTTTATTTATTATTCATTTAAAATCTATATAGTAGGCGGTGATTCATGCATAAAATTTATTATTGTGACTAGTCTAAATATTAGACGTTGTGAATATCACCCACTATATTTCCAAAATTCATTAATTATTTTTTATTTTTTTAATTTTTAATATTTTAGTATGTCATTCCTTGATATTGACCTAAGAATTCTATGATATAGCCTATCAATATGTGTGTATAATATTAACTATCCTTTGTAGCCTATTTACAAATTGACTACAAATAGATCCTCTAAAAATTTAATTAGAAAATTCATCGTGGCAATCAGTTTGATAATGTCTTGCTTCATTAACTCGTTGCGGCATATGAAAGGGCTCAACATAATGACCGAACTAGACCCAACCTCAAAGATTTTACTGTTCAGTTGGATTTGCTTATGATCTAATGCACTATATTTTTTGGTACATTATTCGCAATGCTTCTTTAGTTGTCTAATTTCACATGCATTCCCATAGTTTAATATTTTTTTATAATATTTGTATTGTATTGATTCTTCATCGTCACTCTTAATATTCTTATTTTGTATAATGTTAAAATGAGTCTATATCACAGATTTTTTTTTAATTTTTTTTAAATCTTTGACTCGAGTTCATGGGCAAAAATAAGGTTTCGGCAGCCCTGGCCTCGGATCTTTTTATACGGTTTTATTTATCAATATTAAAATTATTTATATATATGTTAATATTAATCTTATTATTGTTATTAAATTTAAAATTTATTATTTTATATTTTTACTTATTTATTAATTGTATTCTAAATTTTTTTAAATAAATAATATTTGTTATTAAATTATTAATAAAAATTAAAATTTAAAAACTAAATAAAATTTTAAAAATAATATCTGTTTGGCCTTTAGCTGTTTATATGGAATTCTAATTCTTGATTGTCGAAGTCGATGCCTGATATCTGAATATGATGTCCTCGATGCAGTCTGCACTTGAATCAAGAAAGGGTGAAAGTTTACTTCTCGAATGAAATTTAGAGCGGGCCGACTTAGAGTTAGACATTAAATATTTAAGAATTACGATTAAATTGAAAGAGAGAATATGATGTGTGAGATTGACAATATGATGAGTGAAAGAGATATATATATATAGATAATATAAAAATTTTTCTTTTTAAAAAATATTTTTTAATTTTTAATGAATTTTTGAGGGTAGAAACCCAATAGTCATCGGATTTTTTGCCCTAGCCATTAAGGGTGCATCCAATGGCTGGATGCTTTTCGGTATAAATATTTTTTTTTTGATTGTTGGGTTGGTTTGGCTCGATGGTTCCTGAAGGATCTAAAATTGGGTTAGGGCCGAGCTAGACTTCGAGGCACGAGCAGCTTCGAGCCTGACGGTCGATGGGTCATGCATCACGAGAGCTCGGTGCCCGAAACTTGGTACTCGACCCAAGTTCAGGAGCACTGTGCTGGGTTGTGCTGCGGGACCATGCCTTCTGTCCAGACAGCCAGGTCATGCTTGGCCCGACACAGAGCATGGCGCCCCACCCTCTATCCCGGCACAGCATGGGCAGTGCCTAAAGTCAGCATGACAAGGGCCCATGCATAGTTCTGGTCCATGCTGTGCCAGGTCAGACACAACTCAGTCGGGCCATGTCTCATGCCGTGTCTGGGCTACCTGACCCACTTGATATCTCTATATATTAAAGCAAAAGACAATTAGGTTAATGCATGTGAGAAAAATTTTCTAGTATGTATGTAATACAATTTTAGATTAAGAGATCAAGGTGTACTATGAAATCAAAATGTTCATTTAATTTTAGTAGAGTAGATTAATACTATGAAGAGATGAGTAGTAATTATGTAATAAAAAAAGTGAAAGTTGATTATAAGATAATACCAATGAAAGTAGATGGTGAGCTATATGCTGGATGATTTTGTGTTGGCATCATAATGATATGTGAGATGACTAGTCTATGCTTTTTGAGGGTAAACGATAAGGTTAGGGCTGTCCAACTACTAATGCTAGGACTCAGCAACCTGTGATAAATATTAGTAGTGATTTAGCTGAATCATAAAATTGAGAAAATTTTTGATTAAAAATTTGATTATTTTTACCTGTACAAGAATGAACTACTTGTTATGTTGGAAAGAAAAGAAAACAAGTAGATGTGGAAAATTTTTATTTTTCAAAAATTGACAGTATCATAGATAGCTAGTAGAGAAATAATATGTTTTGTTAGTACTGCAATCAACATCTATTGGCTTTGTGTTTTTCTTTCAATACTAGTTTTAATATAAGTGACTCTGATCAAAATAGGCTAAATCCTCAAAGATTTTTCTATCATTATCATTAAAAATGAAATAATAAAAGAACATCTCTATCTATCATATGTGACTTGCGAGTAATATTTATACTCTTTTTGATTATTAAAATAATCAATAGATTCATGTTTGATGATTTAGATGCTATCTTCTCACTTTTAAAAGAGGCCTTGTGCAAAATATGCTCCCCCAAAAACATGTTGATCTAAACAAAAATATTTTTTTTCTTGGACGATGGATCTAAAATTGTATCTGATCAATGAGAACAATAAAATACCTATTGATCAAATAATTTATGACCCTCTAAATATACTTATGAACACCCTATGAATACCTATAAGAATTGGTATGTTGAGTTGGGATTTCTTATTATAGAATTTAAAATAATATTTGATTAGAGAGAATAAAGAAAAATTCTTGATTGATCAAATATTTTGTAGTTAAATCATATTTTTTTTCCGAAATATCTAAAAGTATCCTTGTTTATTTGCTAATAATATTACATGATAAATAAAAATTTCTTGTATATTTTTTTATCGAATATGTCTTATAGTTGGGAAAAAAGATATATTTATGCAAAGATTCATCTGTCTAGCTTGACTATCATAGAATAATTAAGTTGTTGGTGAATAAGTAAATGGTTAATAGATATCTAACATCTCGTGGTCCCTCACAATTGAGCAAAGCAAGCACAAGACCTATTTTGTTGCAAAGAAATTTTTTTTTAAAATTATTTAAATTTTATAAAAATCTAAAAAGGAAATAATTTAAAATTTATGTTTTGTAATTAGATGTTTCTGCAAGTAATGACAATATTTTTAGTTTTTTTATTTTTTTTTATATTTTTGATGGAATTACCTAATATGTGGTTAATTCAATTTGTTTTTGTCCATTATATAAAGGTATTTGTTATATGGATTTCACCAAGTATTATTTTTATTTTTGTTTTCAATATTTTTGTTTTAACATTACATGATATCATGGTTTAAACGATATTTTTTGGTAAAAATAATACCAGCATGCATGCATGGTGGTTGCATCAGAGGTATGTGTGGTAGTTGTGGTAGTATCAGCACATGTGGTCGTGGAAGCTAAGGATAAAGGGGTGATGGAAAGCAGAGGCATGTAGTTGAGTAGAAGCAGTAGGTGTGTGATGGTGTTACACAATGTCACTCGGTGGCAATGGTTTTTTTTATAGGCAGTAATCTTTTAGTGCGCTCAGTGGTGGTGCATGATGGTGTGCAATAGAAAATTGGGCAGAAACCCTAAATAGGTCTTTTAGAATTATATAAAAAAAGAAATTAAAGGTGCAAAAAAAGCTTTAATTTGATGCAATTTTATTTTTTCTTTGGAGGAATCACAATTTTGTGATAGAGTATGGAAAGACATTATTGCATCATAGAGAAATAGAGGAAAATCATAGTTTAGTCTATTCATTACATGAGGATGAGCTACACCAAAGAGTCGTAGGATATTATATCCAAAGAGGATGCCAAAAATTTTATATATTATTGGGAGAGAGAGCTGATTACTGAAGCTATCCAGGGGTTCTTATAGAGTTGATTCATTGATATATTTATATTTACTAGAGAAAAGTATAAATATTTTATCTCTAAGATAATAATAAATTATTTAATTTATTTAGGTATTATTAATTATTTTACTTATATACTCACTATATATTTGTGAATTATTGACATAGGTTTTAACATTCATATTACTAGTAATTATATTTATTATATTTTTTTCATGTTTAGAAAATTGTATTCTTGCCAATGATGTACATTTGAAAGTTAATGGATGTTGTAGTATCAAACTTATTTTTATTATTTTTTATATTTTATTTATTTTTAATTGTTCTCTTAGTTTATTCTATGTGAGTTGTTTATTCAGACAATTTAATTTTAATTTTGTTTTTATTTTTATTGGTCTTTATTTATATGATTAAAAGATTTTGAGAAATTTTTTATTTATGATTGAATAAGGTGAATTATATATTTTTTCTTCGATAGTAAGATCTTTTAGATGTTTGAGGGTGTTGAATATTTTCTTGTGTATTTTCAGTATGATAACTTATCATTAACTAAGTTAAAAATATTATATCCTAATTTTAAGGATATTTTGACTATAGAGTTTGAGGTATGTCATTTAGGAAAATTTGCTAGGGCTTCCTATCATATATATAGTGTGACTTGAGTAAGGACTCCTTGTTCTAATATACTCAAATATTCAAATACATAGTAGAGATGTGATAATAGAGAAATCTAGGTATTTGATTATTATTTTTTTTGATAATAGCTCGAGATATATATGTATATCTTTTTTGAGGTAAATTATAAATAACTATCTTTTTTTTTTGTTTCATATATTTATAAAATAATAATAAATTAATTTGATAAAAATATTAAAAATTTAAAAAGTAACAATGTATTATAGTAATGTCAGATTGATTAAATATTTATTGTATAGATCATAAGAATATGTACTAGGCCTTCTGTGTTGGCAAATCATAATAGAATAAAGATGATGAAAGAAAGAATAAATATCTGATTGAGATAACTTGATTAGTCTTATTTGAAAAAAGTATTTCCACATATTTTTAGTAAGATCTCAGATATGATTTTAATCTTAAATTATGTTATTATTAAATATTCGTTTCTATTATTTTTTTCGTATATTTTTTTAGATCTTACATATTGGAGTTAAAATTATCTAGCTTATCTTCTAGAGTTTTTCGTTACATTTGTTTGTCCTTGAATGATCTTTATGGTGAGACAAGTTGATAATTAAAGCTTTTAGATGTATTTTTTCTTAGATATTGAGTAGCAAAAGAGGTGAAAAATATTTTTTACTAGAGTTTGATTGAATTTTTATAAGTGTAGATATTATTTTTTTTATTAAGACTTTTTTTTTAATGATCTGAGAAAGTTTTTAATCTATATGTTACACCTAGATGTATCACTCTTCCTTCCTTACATATAGCTCTGCTTGGACTATTAATTAGTGCAGAAAGTCAACTGTAAGTTATATTAGAGGATATTATTACTCAGTATGATATTATTCACATGAAATTATCATATTTACCAATAATTTTACTTGTTAAATATGAAGAAAATTAAGTTTCATGGATAGGAAGATTTATTTGAGGACTAGTTAATGCAATATTCTATAAGTTTTTTTTAATACAGACTCATATTCAGTATGTAACTAGGAGGCTTGACCACTCTCTACTTAGAGTGTATCTAAGGAAAGAGAGTGATATACCTAGCTTGCTCAGATCAGAGATGAACTTATTTAGGAGACATATGATCCACTACCAGTCTCTTTGATATTGTACTTCCAATCATTTTTCAAAAGTGTCTTATTCTTGTCATGTTTGTTGTTTTGTTTTTGTTTTGTTTTTTGATGGTACAATGATTTTAAAGTCTCATTCTAAGACATTAATTTCATGTATGATGATATTAGATTATTATGTAAGAGATGCATATCCTTCATTCTAATATGATTTAGGAATTATTATCATGATATTTGGGAAAATATATAATTAATTGCATGTGAATATTTACTATGAAGACTAGTCTAAATAGGAAGGTAAATCACATTAAAGTGAAACTTATAGTGAGTGGATTCACTCATGCATTTAGTTTGGACTATGAAGGTATATACTCTTTTATTTTCAAGATTATCTTAATATAAATTCTTATTTCTCTTGTAGTATTTTTTTAGCTGGATGATATATCATTTAGATGTTAAAAATATGTTTCTTCATAGTTTATTTTGAAAAGAGGTTAATATGAAGCATTCATTTGAGTTTCAAGTAGCACATTTAAATATAATTTCTAGATTATTGAAAATATTATATGATATGAAACAATCACAGGGAGTTTGGTTTGTGAGATTTTGATACATTGTCTTCCCTTTTGGGTTACATAGATGTATTACTAATTTTTTTTTCAAAGAAGACCTGAGAACTAATGGCAAGATAATTATGCTGATTGCTATCGAGGATGATATTATTATTATTAGAAATGTTGAGTTGTAGATTATTTAACTCAAGGAGTATCTTCAGGGATGGTTTTTAACGGATGACTTTGGGAGACAAATATTTTTTTTGGTATAGAGCTGATTTATTAAACGAGAGTTATTATCTTATCACAGATGATATATATATTTTATTTTTGAGTTGTATTTTAATAGATAATATTTTAATTTAAGTATAATTTACTTATGATATGATGTTCCTAGTTGACTCTATTACATATAAGAGAATTCTAGAGAAATTAGAGGTGTCGAATGGGACGTGCCCGGCTGGTCAATTTTTTTCAGGCCCGACTGTGCTTTTGTGCCGGACCAGACACGACACAGTTACTGTACCATGTCATGTATGGCCCGGCATGGTTTTATGGGGGTTCAGCCCGGCACGGGCCCGCGGTATGATCTGCTGGGTTCGGCCCGATAGGGCCAAACCCTAAATAAAAAAAATTTAGGGTTTCAGCGCCCCCGTAACCTTAATTTAAAAAAAATTGATTTCGGCACGGTACCGTCCTGGGCCAGGCACGGCACAGGCCCGGTTGGCCTCGGCACGGTACGACACGAGCCCGGGCATAGGAAATTTCCATGCCAGGCCGGGTTGGCCTGGTTGACACCTCTAAGAGAAACTTAACTATTTGAAATATGTTCAGATTAGATATAACACATAAAGTCAGTATAGTTAGTCATTTCAAAGTAAATATACAAATTATATGGAATTAGTCGCGTCCTAGTCGTATTCATATCATAGTTTTTTGAAATTTGCCGTATTCTCGTATCTTGTCGTGTTATATTATTGTATCCGTGTCTGTGCTTCATTATCCAACCACAACTAATTTGGGTTTGGTCGGTTAGGCACGGTCCATGGACAAAACCCCGTGACCCATGGCTTGGCATGAGTCATGGTCATGAGTCACAAACTAATGGGTCCCAACCCAATTTCATTTTTAAAAATGGTTTTCTATCATGCTCGTGCCCATTACGTTTTCACTCAATGGGCCCCAACGCGAGTTCATGGACTATTGGCCTTCTGTAGCGTCACCTTAAAACAATTATATTTTTTTGTAAAATTGGTAGTCACCATATTTGTTTTCAATAACTATAAGTAGAAATCTGATATTTATTGGATTTCTGCTCATTTAAAATTTTAAAAAATTAAAAAGTTTAAAAAAAGATTAAAAAAATGTTCTTTTAATATACAAAGTTATATAAATAAAAAATAGAAAATTCTTAAATTTTATTTTGATCTATTATATTCTAATGCATTCATTTCTTTTTTTTTCTTTTTTTTTTTTAGTTTAATTTTTGATGTTTATATAAAATATTTATTTTTTTATTAATTATTTGTACAAGCAATTGCCCTAGCCTAGAGGTGTCAACCGGGCAAGGCTGGTCCAGCATGGAAAAAATTCCGGGCCCGTGCCGTGCCCGGCACGGGTTTGTCCCGTGAGCCCGACCCCACGATGACCCTTCCCGCAAAAAAGACCGCGGGTCGGGTCTGATTCGACCCGACCCCCCCCCCCCCCCCCCCAAATACCGACCCGTATTGTTCGCCACATTCACACGGACTGTTCACGTGATGAGAACTACAGACACGGTAAATCAAAGTCTCCTGCGCTTATGGGGAGGAAAAGCCTTACTTAGAAGTTGTCGCTCGATCGAAAGGATATAACACATATGAAACCTTAGCTTCGCATACAAGCCCGTGCGGGCCAGGCACGGCGGCACGCTTGTGCTCAAAAAATTCGGGCCGGCCCAGCCAGTTTGTCACCTGTACCCTAGCCTGGCAAATTTAGAAAAAGAGAAGAAATGATTGAAACCAGAATACATTTATAGTGCACATGCTAGTACTCAAATAAATTAACATGGTTGCAGTTACTATACACAAAATATTGCTTTATTTGTTTTTTATATTTTATAATTAAATAATTTAAAATTTGAAATATAAATAAAAAAATGATAAATATTAAGTTTAATAATAATGAATTTGACGTAAATTTAGATAATAATGATAATCTAATTTAAATGTCCAAAACTAAAATTAGGTTATTATCAATAGTTTTTATCTAGATATGTCAAATGGGCCGGCCCGGTCCGGCATGAGGCTCGGCACGGTTCTGTCGTGCCTGGCCTGGCACTGCACGCTATAGTGCCCATGCCTAGTCCGGTGCCGGGTGCACCTACTGCACGAGTAGTGCCGTGCCAGGCAAGGCACGACACGCATGACCACGCACCTAGCGTGGTCACAACGAGCCAACGCTCAACGGGTGAGGCTCGCTGAGCCCCGAAAGAGCAAAGACGTGAGGTGGCGTGCCGTTGAATCCTAATTTTTTTTAAAATTAGGATTTTGGCCCAACCTGAACTGGGCTGAACCCGACAAATTTTATGTCTTGGGCCAGTGCCGGGCCTGCCCTCTATAGTGTTGTGCCGTGCCTGGCCTGGCACGGTAGCCCAGTTGGGCAACCTAAAATTGTGTTGGGTCGGCCCGGCACTGCCCGTTTGACACCTCTATTTTTATCCAAACTTATTTGTCTAAAAAAATTTAAAACTAGATTTTTTATTTATATTCTTTCTAAAAATTCACAAATGCATCATTTTATCATCTTGCTATTCAAATTTGATTTATTTCTTTGAACATAAAATAATATTATAAATATAATTTAAAATAAAAATATATTGTTAAAAAATTGAGCTTGAGAGAATGTGAAAGAGAAATAAATGAGTTGATAAGAGAAATTACAACAAATTCTAAAAAATAAAATATGTATTTATATTAGAGGTGTCAAATGGCCCGGCCCGGCACGAGCACGACATGCTACAGTGCCGTGCCCGTGCCAGGCATGACACACTATAGTGCCGTGCCGGCACGTCGGCATAACACGCATGATCACGCATCGAACGTAGTCAATATGAGTCGATCCTCGACAGGCGAGACTCGCCCGAGACTCGAAAGGGGGAAGATGCGTGAAGGTGCGGCGCCGCTCCGTCAAAACCCTAAAAAAATTAGGGTTTTGTTAGATCTGAACCGGGTCTTGCACGGTACAGTAATCATGCCGTGCCTGGCCTGCCATGGAAGCATGGTTGGGCGGCCTAAAATCGGCTTGGCCCGGCCCGGCCCAACCCTTTTGTCACCTCTAATTTATATTATTTATAAATTTTTTTATTAAAAATTATATATATATATGTGTGTGTGTGTGATTTTTTAAGTTAATTTTTAGGCAACAATTTGACATCCATTGAATTTTTCCTAAGGAGTCGTTGGAGTTCATCCAACGGTTTAGATTCTTTAATTATATATATATATATATATAAAATTTTTTTAAAACTCTGTGATTTGTTTTTGTACAATAGGATAGTGACATGTTGTTGTCCGTTTGTTGTAACTTCATAAGCAATCATTGTAAAATGGATGCAAAAGGTAAAATGCCACATGGGCCATGACTAGTATGGCATTGCATGGTCTGTGTCATGGGCTGGGTTCGGGCTACCCGACTCACTTGATATTTTATTAGATATTAATTACTATTTTATTTTATCTCTAGGTGATATAAACTAATTAGAAATAATTTGTTCGTAAAATTATAAGAATTTATATTTTTCATATTATTTAAAATAATCTGTGATCTATTGATTTTTTTAGTTACAAGCATAATATTATAGTTTATTATTGTGATTGTGAATATGATTTTAGATAGAGGAATCATACTACTATAAGATGTTATTGAAGATTTATTATTTAAAAGATTGAGAGAATTCATGAACGAGTCTTCAAGATAAATTAAAAAAATTGTAAGTGAATGATGACATACACAGATTCAATGATAAAGTAGATGTGTCAAGCAGGCTGGTAGCTTGGGCATGACCTGAGGCACGACTTGAATTTGTCGTGCCAGACCTGACATGATCCAGAATTGTGCTTGGTCTCTTACCTTGCTCGCCCGAAGCATAGTTTGTGCCTTGCTGGGCTAGAGCTGGTTGTGGCTCATGTCGAGCTAGACATAATCTACGTGCTTGGTCCAGTGCCATGTTTTTGGTCCCGTGAACTGTGATTGGGCATGATTGGGTCTCTATACATGGAAGTGACTTGCCTATGCTCTACAAAGTCCTTTGCATTTTCATGCAACTGGCTCCGACAATGACAATGATAGACATGACTTGTCGTTGTCGTTGCCTTTAACAAATAAAAAATATTATTTTTTTTATAAAAATTCATAGCTATTGGATTATTTTTTATGGTTACACACTAAGAAATTTGATGGTTGTCATTTATTGTCTAAATAAATAAAAAAAATAGAAAGTTTGTCTTTTTTGTTATTTTCAAATCTATATAAATAGAGTTTATGAAATTTAAAATTTGTATTCTAAATTTTTTTTAATTCTTATACTATTCTCTTCTTTGCTCTCTTCTCAATTGAATAAATTCTTAAATTTAGTAATGCTTCTTTTTTAATTTTTTTCATTGTTGTATTATTTTTTTATGGCTTACTTTTTTTGATACGGGCTATGACATATACAGTGTAACTTTCAAATTGTATTTAGAGTCTTGAAAATTTAGTTGAACATTCAGGTTAGAAGTAGTGTAGTCTAAATAATAATTTTTTTTAACAAAATAGTTATGGTACACTTAATTTTTTTATTTTTATTTTTGAGTTTTTATTTTTAATTAGTTTTATAATTTATTTAATAAATAGAAATATGAAAAAAATGATAAATGATAAATATAATAATAATACATTTATAATAATGATATAGATAATAATGATAACTGTACCAAAAGATCTGGTGTTGAAATTTAGTTTTCTTTAATGATCTCGACTTAAACTTATTTATTATATAAAAAACAAAAAATTAGGTAAATTTTATTAGTATGAACATATTTTAAAATAATAAAAAATAAAAATTTTAGGGGTATTGAAGAAAAATTGACACATGTGTATTATCAAAAGATATATACATGTATGGATGTATGTGACACTGGTCACCTTAAGAGACATATTGATTAATACACCAAAAAATATAATACATTAAATTTTAGATAAATCCAACTGATTAGTGAAATCTATTAAGTTAGATCTAGTTCAGGTTGAAATTTATTGACCCCTTTCATATGCCACAATGATTCTGGAAAGAAAAATATAATCAAACTTATTATGAATATTAGTCTTTCTATTTAATTATTGGAGAATAATAAGGTAGTTAGTATTATACATACTTATTTTTATCTTACTTTTTATATTATTTACATACCTATAAATATGAATGACATAATAAAATATTATAAATTAGAAAAATAATTGATAATTAATGAATTTAAAAAATATTATAGAGTTGTATCTATGATATATAATATCTAGGATAGTCATGATAATATATCATTCGCCTGCCTCACTGTTTATTATATATATTCAAAATTTTAGGATTTTTTGAGATTTTTCATCTTAATGATTTAGTTATATATGAGTGAATAGTGCAAATCTTTAGGGAATATGATATTCATAATAAAATATTTAATATTACTTTAGATAATATTTTAAATATTGGAGTAACTATTAGTATATTTGTTCAAATTATTGGAGACGAGCTGTTATGTGAGATTTTTTTTGTTAGATGCTTGTGTCACATAATAAACTTGACAGTATAAGTTGGAATAAAGATTAATTCTTTCACATTAGAAAAAATAAAAAATTTACTAAAATACATTATAACTTTTTGCAGACAATAGGTGTTTAGCAATACCTGTTTGTCTGCAGGCCTAAAAAAAATGATACGTGATCTAGTCATGCTGCCTGACTTGTCTGGCCATACAGGCTAACCACCCATATTTGGCCTGCCTGGTCATGCTCAGATAGCCTGGGCACGCTTCGGTATTGGTATAAAAAATAGCACTGTTGTCAACTTGATACAACAGGGAAACACAGATTGTTCAAAGTAATGAGTTAGTCAAACGAGTGGAAAGCAAAGATTCTATAACAAAGTACTGCTGTCACTAGAAGGCCCCTCTTGTGTCCCCAAATCTTTTTGGATAGCATAAAAATACCTTGTTTTCTTTCCAGACAGTATTGTGCCCTAAAACTGTTAAAGTATTACCACGCCATTCAACTTGCTTACAATTATTTGGTTCCTTAAGGAAGAACCGAAGGGGCTTTCTCTTCCTAAAAATGGTGGAAGGGTAGTAGTGTATTTGTACTTTTTAGAGTGAAAGCAGTACCCATTGCACAAGTATCTCATTTAACATGGAGTCTGTGAGAAGTTAATATCTCAATAAACTTATCTTTAAAAATCAGAAAAATTCTGATAAGTCTTTTACCTGAAATTTATTATTTTTTGATGAAGAAACAAAACATGATATCTAATACACACATGCAATACGAAGATACTAAGCATGACCTCTAATACATGTATGCAATATATAGATATTAAGCATGAACTCCAATACATACATGCAATATGAAGATTTCTTTGATGATCGATCACTCATCTTAATATTATTCTCGTCTAATTTTTTTTAATTTTAGAGTTTTTATGAGATTTTGTGTATTATCCTTTGTGTAATTGCATACTTGCAAGACCTTTAGTGACGGCTCAAAATTACTTGACAGTATCTGACATGCAATCATGTAACAGAAAAGAATGCATGAAAATCACTAACTTGATTATTGATTTTAAGAATGCTGCTCAAGTTTATCAAGTTCACAACCTTAGACTTGGATTGTATTTTTGAGTTGTGTTTTTTCCTCTGTGTAATATATCTTTGCAGGATGAAATGGTGGTTGATGATATGGAATGTGAGGGGCAAGAAGTGCTGCATTTTCGAGCCTATGGTTCTTCATTTTTCTCCCTCGGAATAAATATAAGGTTTTCATTCCATGCTTCACTTATGCTTTTATTAATGCCTTTGTATATTGTATGTGACTGATCATTTGTGACAAGCCATGTTTTCAAAAGTGGTGATAGAGGCTGTCATTGTTAGTCACTCTTTCACTGTCTATTCAAGTTTATGAAAGTTTAGGAAAATAAAAATTGTCGCTAATAATAATATTGTAGTTGTTGGCTGATTTCTTTCGACACTTTATGTTTTGGAGGTAGTAATACATTTTCTTCATTTCACAATCTTAAATTCTTGATGATTGTTACTTATCATTTTTCCCTCCAATTTATGTTTCCTGCTTTTGTATGAGCTGCATTAGCTGCTCTATGATATGTTTCACTTTCTTAAATTCTTTATCTGTTATCACTAAATTTTTTCCTACCAATTTGTTTTTTTTTCTTGACTGGTGCATTAGCTGCTCTTTGATATGCATGTCATTCTTTACCTACCTTTCTCAATTTGTTGTTCCTAGTAACTTTTTCATGAATAATTTAATAACGTATAACAGTAGAGATAATTCTCTACATGATTATTTTACATCTTAGCATGTAGTTAAATGGATTGTTTGGCGTATATGTAACACCCCATTCCTAGGGGGTCCCATTCATTCCATCACACAATATAATATGTAATAAAATAAAATTTTCTTAAATATATCATATATATTTTTTATTTTATTTGCTCAACAGAATAAAAAAACACACAACATATTATTAAAGTCACAATCAGCTTCTCTTTACATGTGCGATCTCGTATGTGAATTTGTCATCTGCCCTGGACTAGTACTTGAAAAAGGATCCCGCAACGGAGTGAGCAAAGTTTAGTAGAGATAAACTCTTACAAAGTTATTTCCTATATAAGTGTATGTAAAATGTTATGAATATATATCAACACCCATTCAAATACAATATTTATATGAATATAATTATGGATGAAATATTTATATGCTCATATTCCTGAGTCTTATCGATCCCCCCACACATGCCGAAGTCAAGTGTAACATATTATATATTTAGATATATATATATATATGTATATATATCCTGTGTTGCACGGATACGGCTAGGAACTGTCGTGTCCACGTGTCGGACACGTGGACACGGGTCGGATACGTGTCCGATACGCCACGTGGCGTATCAGACACAAATCCGTATGGGATACGCCATGTGGCGTATCAGATACGCGTCGGAGACGTATCCGATGCGTTGTTTGGCAATAGTTGTCATTGCGTCAAACGGGGAGGGGAGGAGCACATCGCCGAGCCGCCGACAACACCTAAGGTAACCTAATTCTATAAAGGGAAGGGGGGGTTTTTGGAATCTGTATCGGGAGGGGGAAAGTTCGAAAATCGAAAATCGGGTGGGGGGGTGGGTTCGGGAGGGGGGGGGGGGTTTCGGGAAGGGGGTTCGGGAGGGGGAGGGTGTTAGAGGGTTTAAATTTTTTTACATTATTTTAAAATACAGAATTTTAAATTATTTTAAAATACAGTATTTTTAATTATTTTAAAATACTTAATATTTATAATTAATAATTTTTATTTTTAATTTTATTTTTTTTATCATGACTTATCCTAGCCGTATCCGTATCCTAGTTTTTTAGAATTCGTCGTGTCCTCGTATCTTGCCGTGTCGTATTCCCGTGTCCGTATCCGTGTCCGTGTAACATAGTATATATCTATAGAAATATTTATTTTTTTGGAATTATTTCGAAAAATATCGATCTCATCCGAAAATGTATTGGATATTTATCCTAATAAAATATGTTTTTTTTTGGATTTACTCTGAGAAATATAGACATTCTTCGAAAAACATATTGGATATTTCTCCAAAAAATATATATTTTTCCTTTGATATTTTTCAAAAATTACCGCATAACTTAGACTGGACGTTGTCCCAACTCAAGTTCTCAAATTTATAATAGCTATATTCTATAAAAAAATTTTGTGCAACTCAGTCTGGATGTTGTCCCAATTCAAGTTCGTTAAAATATCATCTATATATCTTTATATATATATATATATATCCTGCACCAACCCATATATATATAATATTCTCATGCATATGAAATGCAATTATGTCATTTCCAATTTTTATCGATATTTCAGACACAATTATAATAATCCAAACCCAATTCGTCTTGCACCAACTTTTATTAAACAAAATACAAAAATTTTTCACTAATTAATTATTTTCAATAAAATTTCTAATAATTTGAATTTAAATATAAAACATGATCATTTATGACTATTAAATAGAAAGAAATATTGTTAAGAGAAAGTCACTATCTTTCGGAAAATTTCATGAAAATTTTATAAATTTAATATCAAATTGAAGATCTCGTCGTGTTGCGTAACTTTAGTTCTTGGATTCTTTTATTTCGACTCCAGAATAATCTGTTATGATCAAATGAAAATCAACGGATTTTTTATTTTTCTTTCATTATGTACTGTATCTCTCTCCCGTTGTCGAATCATTTTTTTAGTGTTATCTCGTTTTTCGGATTCCTGACATTTTTTTTTACTTATAATTATTATTAATTAATTCATTAATATTTTTTTCTTTGCTTGACGCCTGGACCGCTGGCTGGACCGTGTCTGCGCATGCCCAGCCACGTGCTGACGTCTGACGTGGTCCTTTGGTTGTTTGTAAATTTTTTTTTTCATAAATATTCTAATAATTATTTAAATAAATAAAAATATAACTAAATTCTGACTTTCTAAGAATTTAATGAAATTTTACATCGTAACTATATTTTCAAGACGAATTCGATAACGATATCCATTTTATCATTAGGCTTCTAAAATTTTTAGGGTATTTTTTTTTCCTTATTGTAAGATTATTATTTTGTCCATTTTTCCCAGATATCAAATCATGTTAATTATTTATTCATTTTTTTTTCTGGGATTTCACAGTATATCAACTAGTTCTCACATTAATGGAGGACCTCAATAATTTTGTACAAAGACTTTTTAAGCATTTAAAGAGGCATCAAATTGGTTGGGTTGAGTGCCACAGCAGTTGAGTGACATTGTATACATTGTTTTTTTTTGATGATGCATTCAGACTTTTACTTGGGTTAGGTGGTTGTTTGAGGAGGAACAAAACATGTATACAAATGTTTTATACCTAAAATAAATGAAAAAGAATGCCATCTCTTTATTATTGAATAATAGAATGAGTTAAATGCATTTGTCAACATCTACAATGAAAATGTTTATAAACAAAAGTAATATGTTGGAAGACTCACATGTTCTGACTTTTGAGAGTTCTCCTCTATAATATATATGTAGAATTCTAAGTTGAACATCACATAAACCTCAAATGAAACTTAATAAATCTTGTTGAAAATATGTGTATAGGGAATAAGTTAAATTTATTTGGCTATTTGCATTGGTGGAACTCACTGGTTGGGTACTGTAATTCTTAACACTATAGAAATGGAGATTCTACTAAGTGTACAAAGCCCTAACCCCAACGTGAGGCTTGAAAGTTTTTAATATCTCAACATTCTTACTTATGCAATCTAGAGAGATTTTGTCTGATGAGTTTCAAATTTGAGACTCATCACTTTTTGACGAATATACTTGTTATCACATTTATGCTTGATCTTCAAATCAATAACACAATAAAATGATAAAATAAAAAAAAAATAAAATAAAATTGTGAACTATAATAATATGAATAATTTAATAGTAATATGTTAATAATTTCAACACTTGTCAAGCTAATTCTTATCTAATACACCAATCTTGATAGAAGCATATTTCTGTGTAAAATCCATCATACCTTGTCTGCATGACTTATTTTTTTAGGCTCGATTGGACCATTATAATAAAACTAGTAATAAAAAAATCACAAGTATGATAAATTAGAAGAACACTAGTATGATAAAAGAAGTAAAAAATCAGAAGTATAATAAACAAATAATAATAGTAAGACAATAGTTTAAAAAAAGATTCGAGTATCATAGTATCATCAAGATAAGTATTAAAAGAAGTAAAAAATCAAAATATAGAAATTGTAAGTGTGATAAATCTTGTGATATTGAGTATTAAGTATACTCTTTTGTTCATTTCAGAATGTGATTGAAAAGGCAAGATCAGATGGGATGATTGTAACATCATATAGTTCTTTAGTAAACTTGTTTTTGATTTGAGCAGATTGCATATATTTATGTTTCCCAATATAGATTTTTTTAGTGGTCAAATCTTTTAAGTCAATGACTTATTATGAGAATGAACTAGAGTAGACTTGTGAATTATTATATCATAAAACCTAAAATATTTTTTCTTCTAGAAAATTTTGTTATCTTCAAAATCAAAATGACACATATATGTTGGTAAATATGATGACATCATAACAATGTTGTCATATTGTAAATCAATAAATATGGATATAATTAATATGTGACTTTTTCTCTTAGTTGGAGGTATAACTGGTACTATCGAGGAGTGAGAAAAAGTAATGAGTCTAGATGTATCCTCTAGACTCTTACTTATTTTAGGCTCATTAAAAAATAACTCTCTTTGGCTAATGATTTGAAGGCCCTATGTGCTATCTTGTTTTATTTTGGAAATAGATCATATATAAAATAAGTATTTCAAAAAACTTTGAAAGAGATATTATTAGTAGTTTATAGAGAGAAGGATAAGAGTGTTGTCGATAGTTGTGATAGACAAATCATTTATTGAATTTATTTAGGAGTCATCAGAAAGTTCTGCTATTGTAACTTTTATTAGAGAGGATTATTTGTGATTTCTCTCTTGTAAGACATTGATTTTCTTAATTTTTAAGTACTATAATTTTTATCTCTTATTCATTGTTCACAAACTCCTATATTATTGGCTTATGATTCAATGCTTATATTATATGTGTTTTTTTTTATTTCATATTTTTTTTGTTTTTTGAATATTATGATAGTTAATATCAATCTTTCAAAAGTCATTGAGTATTACAATATTCAACTTGATTTATTGTTTATTCTTTTTATTTGTTTATTTTTGATTGTATTAGTTTTTTTTTTCTGTGAATTATATTTCTAAGCAATTTAACTTTACATTTTTTTCTAATATTTGTTTGTAAAATTAAAATTTTTTAGGAAAATTTTTTCTAGGCTAAATTAGAGGTGTCAAATGGGCCAGGCGGCCTGACCATTACCTGGGGTTTGGCCTAGTTCAGCTATGTTGGCCTAACATGATACAGTTTGAAACTGTGGTACGGTTGGGCTGGGTCGACTCTTGGCACAGGTTGTGCCATGTGGGGTCGACATGATATGTGCTTCGTGGATGGGCAAGACACGACCTGTGTGCCTGGCCCGACTGGATAGTAAATTGGCATGGGGATCTAGCTAATTTTTTTTTTTTTAAATCTAGTTGGAAAAATCAGGTACGAATTAGTCCGACTTGGCACGACTTTGATATGAGTTGGGTAGGCGGGTCATTCTGGGCCGGCATTTCTCACGCCATGCCTTGCCTAGCACGACATGGTGGTTTGACTGGGCCACCAAAAATGGGACGGCCTGTCCCGGCTCGATCCAGTCCGTTTGACACCTATAGTCTAGACTTAATGGACTATTTGTTTTCTCTCACTTGATATGATATCATGATAGGTGTTTTATTCTATTGGACTATTTTCTTGGTCATTTCTAATTTGATCATTTATTATTGGTTATGTTGAGAATATTTTTATTTTAAAGTGCATGACTTTTAATTAAGAAAATATATCATAACTTTTAATCTTGGATGTTAAATTGGTGTGAGTTTGAATTCATTTTATGTGATATGTTCAGATTAATGATAAAAATTTCTGATATATCCATTGATATATCTCCGATATATCCATAAATTCTAAGTATCGATATATTTATTAATATCAATATATCTATCCTTGATTGGTGCTCATATACAAATATACACCGATATATCTTCGATATATCCAATATATCCGTAAAATCAAAGTACCAATATATCCGTAGAAACCGATATTTTAATCATTGGTTCAGATGCATGAAGGCTTAATAGAGATTAGGTTTGAGAGAGCTTTAATTATTTAATTATTTTTTTTGATTATTATTCATAATTTACAAAAATATTTTTATCAATGCTAGATCATCTCTATTATTTATTTTTTTAGAAATTTCATAAAATGATGAAAATTAATTTAATAAAAAAAATAATAATGTATTAAAATATTATCAGATTAATTTGATATTTATTTTATGAATTATAAAATTATAAATTAGACTTCCTATTTTAGTATACTTTCACATAATAATATTGTTGGAAAGAATAATAAATTTATGATTAAGATAACTCAAATATTTATACTTGATAGTAGTGTTCTGAAATATTTTTAGAGATATTCATTATTAAAAATAAATAACCTTATTAAATAGATATATTCTTATGTTATTTTTTATTGTGTGTCCTTTGAGAATATTTGTTATATTTATGATATATTTCTAGGATGAGATAAAGATAATACCTATGGTCTACAAGTGTATTTTTTTGGTTACTTTAATATTTAAAAATGATATAAATAATTTTCATTAGATTTTTTTAGGGTGTTAGTAAATGATGATATTTTTTGAGCAAACTCATTTTTTAAGGAGCTTAGGAATGTGAGTCAAGAAATTACACATGGTCCCATTGCTTTTCTTTTTTGTTGTTGTTGTTGTATATTGGGTATGTTTCTAGAGTCCAATTAATATACTAACTCATAAGTCTGACTAAGATGAATGAGATTGATGCCTTCTATTCTAATGAAATAACTACGAATTTTGGGAAGGTTTGTTATTGGTTGCACAGATTCAAAACTTATAATGAGAGGTTTTTTATTTTATTTAGTTTTAATTATTATGATATTTTTTTTTCTAGTGACCAAAATAATTTTTGCATAAATTTTTATTTCATTGACAAAATTTTATAGTTGAAAGATATACTAGCTAGACATAAAGAATATATTTTTTTATGGAGAAACTGAGGATGAGTTATTTATGGAACAACTATCTGGTTATCGAACAACATTGTTATACATAATTTCTAAATTATAAAATATATGATGTGTCCTATAACAATCAACAAGAATATGATTGTTAGGTTTATACATGCATTTATCTCGTTTGATTCATATATGTGTATTATAATTTTTAAGAGTTATGATAACATGATGGTTTTATTCATATACATGACGATATTTTGGTTATGAGTGATTACAAGATGGAGATTGTTCAATTCAAAAATTATCTTTAGTTATAGTTCTAGATGAATGACTTTGGGAGATTAAAAATCTCTTTGGGATATAAATAATTTACTTTAGTAGAAGTATTATATTGTCACAAGGGATGTATGTGCTAGATAATTTTACGTCAATTAGACAATTAGGTTATGTTATATCAAATATGTTTGTTGATCTAGTTATTGATTTTTTCATCTTATGCAATTTCTATAATTAATTCTATTACTAACAAGAGAATCATATAAAAAATTATTTTTTTAATTATTATTGAATTATATTTAACATATGCAATTAATAAAATTAGTTATTTCATAGATTTATATTGCCAGATTTACCTAAATGTAACTCTCACATACTAGCTATGTGGAAAAATCTAAGTCAGGATCTCTTTCAGTGATTTACTTGTAGCTAATTAGATATTTCGATTTAAATTGAGCACAATCTTAAATCGTGAGAAAATTTATGATAAAATTTTATATTTTTATTAATGATAATCTTATCTTATAAAAAAATAAGTGACATGTGATTATTTTGAGATTTAGTATAAATATATAATTCAAGTATTCTACGAGATATTTTGAATTCAGTATTTACTCGAGGATATTGTGTATTAATTTATTTCTCCAACAATTCTTTGCTGTGACCTTGATGCCATGAGAAAAAAAGTGTCTAGGTTAATATTATTATATCTCTTGATTTCAGATATTTTTCATTAATTATGATAATATTATGATTTTTAGTACAAAATAAAATAAAAACATTTGAATAGTTATCTATAACATTTATAGTAGCTTGTAAATCTTTGAATTTATGAGTTTGAAGTATGTTATATGAAATGAAATATTAGAATAATGAGAAAAAAAATTATAGATGATCAAGTTAAAAGTTTGAAATTTCTTATTTTTAGTAATTGATATTATTTTAATAAGTAAACTCTGTAATAAATTCTAAATAATGATAGTACTAATAAGCTACATTTTTACTTCTCACCTTCCTTGGCCATCTCTATTCTCATAGGAGGAGGGTGTGTTGTTATCACTAGCTAAACCCACATTATTTTTTTCTAGTGATTGTTGTAAGTAACTATTTCAATCATTAATGTATGTAAGATTATCATGAGGGTGGAGCCTCCAAGAATCGGATTCATAACTATTTAATATGGATCTCCAAGGTATTTTAAATAAAAATGATAGATAATTAATTTTGTTTTTTTTATAGTTATCACTTTATTAATTTTAAAATAAAAAAGCTAAGTGAAATTAATTGATATTGGATTAGAGTGCACAAAGTATAGTGTCGCTCCATCTAGTCAATCTCAAACCCATTAGATAAGAGGTAATTTCATTAAAATGAGTCATACTAGTGGAATGAGAGAAAATAGTAATGTACTGCAGTTCTTTGTAATTTGTATAGGTGATAACAATATGAATAATATGATATTCAATAATCTATCATAAAAATAAGAGTAGTCTTTTGTTTGAGTTCATTTGATGCTAGTGAATTCCATGGATTCGAAGTGAGATGTTCAAATTTTTTTTGCTCATAAATTATTTCTTAATTAATTAACCTTAAATCATTATAATTATTTTTATTTCATTTAATATTGAAATAACAAGTTATTCTCCCTAGTTCAATGTGCAACAAATTTACAATCTAGATAACTAATATCTAGAAGTTAAAGTTCTCATAAGCCTGATTGGAATGATTGAGAATGAATTGTAAGACATGATGTCTTAGGTTCAAATCTCACCGTTGACCAACCTAAACTTTCTTGGAGGCGGAACTAGTGAGAAGACCAATCTTCTCATGGGATTAGATAAGGCGTGCCATGTGTGCTAGCTTGCCTAGATTAATGAGGATATCATCAGTCATAACAAAAATCTCAAAACTGAAAAAAGTAAAGTGAAAAAATAAATTCAATTACTTCGAAAGATCATTGAATCACTATTGAATAATTTTTTCAATAAAATTATGGGGTCAACTCAATCCAACACTACTAGGTTATTGAACAATATTGATATTGAATGGGATGAAATGAAGTCATTTGCCATATTTTTCAAAAAAAAAAAAAAAAAAAAAATCAACTAATTTAGACCACTAAATTAAGCAAGCTAATTTTGAAAATTTGAGCTACATGGGTGAGGCTACATAATTTTAAACTGAAATGATCCTTAAGAAATGGAAAGCTAAAGAGGGGTTTGATATACCATGTTTTTGTGCAAACCAATATTGATACAGTGGGCGGAACTATTTCTTAACCATGTCTAAAAAGAAAAATGAAAGCTATTGATGAACAATGCCAACATACAATTTTTTTAAATACTTAATAAAAAGATGACTTTTACATCATGTTGACTTGTTGAGTAATAAATTATTTTTTAATTGTGAATAAATAATAATATAACAATGAAAGGAAGTAATACATAAATAGAACTATATAAATTAAAAAATTTATTGGAGTGCTGTCACATGTACAACGAACACTTCCACAACATATTATTGAAAATCTAAGAGGTTATTTCTGATGAGTGTCAAATCCGAAACCAACTATACTGTACAAAAATTATTGTCATTGTATCAAGACATGTCTTAGAAAATATAGCAATAATGTATCAATAATGTATCAATAATATATCGATAATATATCACTAATATATCAATAATATCAGGAGTCATTATTGAACAGGAAATGACATTAATGCTCCTATATATTTTTGTATCCAATGAAGGGAGTCTCTAGCCAATATCTTGACCAAGTCTCCTTCTGGCAGGCAGCTGTAGTCTTTTTGTCTCAATTTGTACACGTTAGATATATGTGTATAGATGTGTGGTAGCTTGTTGGAGGGGGGCTGTTGTTGGGATTGGTGTTATCATGTATTTGTCTCAGTAAAATTTGATCATGTGTAAAATTTGATAATCCTGCCGAGAAGGGGTTCTAAATGGGAGGCTCCATTTTATTCTCTTTATGCAGGAATGGTCGTTTTATTTTAAGATCTTCTGAGAATATACTTGCACCTTCTACCTTGTTAGACTATGAAGAAGCTTTTAATCTAGGAAGCACCACTGCAGCTGAAGTTTTTACTGGTTTAAGAAGAAAAAGCATTTTGCATTTGACTGCTTGTATTGGCAAGTTTTTGGGCCTTAAGGTGCATTTTTGTTTGCATATAATTATGTATGGCATACTGAAAACATAATTATCTAGTAAATTAGGGTGTTTCAGAGGGATCTAACTTTATTTTTGCAGGCATATGAAGATGATTTTGCTGCACGACAGCTGCCTAAAGACCTTGTGAATAATTCTGCAGCATTGTTAATGAGGTTTCCAGACAGCGGAAACTTTTTTTTGCTAGTGCAACTCACTAATGATTTTAAGCCTCTTTTTAAATTGCTACAAACTCAGGATGATCCATCTGGAAAAGTTTATCAGATTTTACAAATCATGAATATTGATCTTCCTCAGATTCCGGTGAGTGAAGATTTGCTGAATTTGTGTATTGTGGATCAGTTCTAGGCAAGTCTTTTTCTTTTTTTTTTGTTCAACAGGGTCAACTTTCTATAGTTGCTCCGCAAGGTCCTGCTGAACTTGATCGATCTTCTCCATCAAGTTTCGCTTCTATTGTTGAACAAGTGTTTCAACTTGAAATTGGGCCGTCTGGCACTCTTCATCAGGATCATACTCTTGCACCTAATTTGCCAAGCTCACTTTCATCTGTTGCTGCTGGCAATCTGCCCTCCTCAAAACAGTTGTCACCAAGTGTCTCTAGTGATGCGCCCAAAATTTTTTCTATCGAGCATCCCACTACTCCATCCGTATGTAAGATGTTCTCTTTCTTTTTCTTGGTCATGATTAGGTAATTTATTGTGGGATTGCTTTTTTCGCTATGTGATGAGTGTGCACGATTAAATTTCATTTTTTTACGTATTAATGTTATATTTATATATCGGTCGTACCCAATGTACAAGGCTTCCGCTTAGTATATGATATGCGATATTTTAATATTTTGACATCTTATCTCTGAAAATTAGAAAAGTATTTCTTTGACGTGTCTTGAATCCAAGACCTATTACTATTGGACGAAATTACTTGTCATTACACTAATATATGACATTCAATACATTCATATGATATGATGACTTTCCATGTGATTAATCATCATAATATTATTCTTGCCTAAATATTTTTAATTTTAGATTTTTAATAAGATCAAATGTGTTATTATTTGTGTAATTGCATACTGAATATTATTATTTTTTAATTATTGTGGTTGATTCATGCAAGTGAATATGAATTTCATGTGAAAAATGATTAAATATTCAAATTTCTTTTTTTGGTTGTGTTTAGCTTCTAGCCATGCTAGAAATGTGTTGGTGCTCGTTCTTTTACATTTTTTTTTGTGTGATGCAAGTGTGAGCAGTGTTTTACTTGGAAAATGGTTGTCTGCAGCTCAGGAAGCAGGTTACTCTGTTCATAAACATGAAAGAAGTGCAAGAAAGCATATGATTACCTCCGTGCTCACTTCTTTTCTTCCATTTCATGGTGGATATGTAGAACAAGGATCTCATAAGAGAAGGAAAGTGTCTGAATCGGTTAATGACAAACTAATAACTGGGTTCAGCAAAGGCAATACTTTTTTTAAAATATATGTTGCCACGCTTCTTCAAGTGGTTGGGCGTTGCTCACTGTGCATTAAAAATGCAAGATTGACTGCTCAGATGAAGGAATTGAAAATTCCATTTGTCGAAGGTAGGGACCCAAGAAGTGTTTCTTCAAATATATGGTTTCGGATACCTTCTGCTCAAGTTGATTCTTGGGAAAGCATGTGTCTGAGGCTTGGGAAAGCAGGAAGCACTCATTGGGATGTTAGAATTAAAGATCAACACTTTAGGGATATGTGGGAGCTACAAAAGGGAAACTGTAATACACCATGGGGTTCTGCAGTTCGCCTGGCTGAAACATCAGATTTAGATTCGCATATATGTTTTGATTCCAAAGGGGTAATTTTGAGTTATAAATCTGTCGAGCCTGATAGTATAAAGAAACTTACGGCAGATGTTTTGAGGCTTTATAATGCCCAAATATTTTCTCTTAGAATGCGAAATCTTCTTGGAGTAAGGACAGATGAAATATCAGGAGAAAGCAGTACAAATCCTGATGTTAAAGTACATGCTGGGGGAAGAGGTGTTGTTTCATCAGATATACGATTAGAACAAATGAGGAAAGCATTTAGAATCGAGTCTGTTGGAATAATGAGTTTGTGGTTTGGCTTTGGGCCAGGTGACCTTGCCCACTTTGCTGTTGAGTGGGAATCCAATAAAAATGGTTGCACAGTGCGTGTTTCTCCTGACCATGTTTGGCCCCACACTAAGGTGCTGTTAGTTTTTTGCTATGGCCTTTTTTTTTTTATAATTTGACTTGAAGTTCTTTCTTTTTCTTAATAAGATTGCAACCCATTTAACTACTTAAGCCCACCCCTCATTGCTAATTCTGGATATGCTTTATGTAAGGCAATGCCAAAAAGTTTGAAGGCGTTGAGGAGCCTTGCCTCCATGCAAAACATTCACTAAATGCCTCTGTGTATGATATCGTAGATTGCACTAAATGTGGACACCTCTAGAGGTGAGGCACATACAACTTGTTCTACTGGGTGCCTTCCACACCTTGTGGCTTGAGGTGTCCGTATTGTCTGGAAAAAAACTGATTGGAAAAGAATACATTTTTGTTCACCCTACATGAAAACAAGATACAAATACATTTTATCACGGCGAACACATTTCTCATTGTTTTGCAAAATAAAGTGAAAAACATATTATATGATAAATTACCTACCTTTATTTCTTTGTTAATATTTCTTATAGTTCAATTATATATTGTTTAGTCAACTGCATCAAATAAAATACTAGTAAATAACTCAATAAACATATATGTTATAGTGCAACCTAAACATTAATTTGTGAGAGAATATCTAAGATATACCTTATATATAATAATAAAATATATCTACTATTATAAGTTATTGTAGTCATGAGGAATTATTTTAGTTTCTCAAGAATTTTTATTTAACTTATAATTGGAAATATTTTTTGAGTTGAATGATTTCTAATTTATTATTCATTGTAATAAGAATATCAACCTCATATACAATTAATAAAATAAATTTGTCATTTGAATTTATTTGATAAATAATGAATAATTCATAATAACATATATGTGCAAATTAAGCGAAGTAACTTTGACTAAAAATCTTTCAAAACAAACACTAGTGCGTGTGGGCAAGGGCTAGGAACCTTAAAGGGAAGACATTTTTTGTGCGTCAGCCCTTGCTATCGCAAACCCATTATGTGCGTTAGGATGCACGATGATAGGAGTTTGTTGACGTCCACTGCATTGATGATGAAGGAATTTCATCATTGGAACTTTGGTGATGGTGGATCAGAGGAGTGTCAGATGCGTGGTAACAGGCATGATTGACTCGCAGTGGATGATGTGGCAGATGCATGGTTGTTGTCGATGATGGCAATGCTTTTATGGGCAAAAATCTTAATTATGGCTTTGGCAGATAATTAAGAAATGCTGCATTAAATCCTTATTCAGTTTGACATTAATTAAAAGCATGTAAAAATCTTAATTTGATGTGGTTTTATTTTTTAAAGAATTAGAATTTTGTAACATAATATTAATGGAGATTATTACAACAAAGGTAAATAGAAGAGAGTTTCAGTTCAATATACATATTCCAAGAGGATGAGTAATATAAAAAATAATTTTTGGATATTTTTTTCAGAGACAAGCTTACTATTAGAGCCATCCTTAGATTCTCATAAAGCTCATCCACTATGAGGGTTAAGTTTACTAGAGACAAGTTTACAAAACATCTATTTAAGATAGTAGGATTATGATTTTTTTTTTTATTTTTATAGGTTTCATTGGTTGTTTCACTCATACTTTTATTTTAGACTTCTAAATTATCAATATATGAGCTAATATTTATGTTACATGTAATTTATATTTATTTATTATATTTATTTATTTTCTAAAAATATTATTATAATTAATAATAAATATTTAAAGGTAATTGGATATGATAATCTTAAACTTAGATCTTTGTTACTTCGCTATATCATGTTTATTCATGGTTATCTTATTAATTTATTCAATATGAGTTATATATATCTATACAATTCAAATATGATTTTTTTTGTCATCATTGATATTTATTTGTATGATTCGAGATTTTGAGAAAAATTATATTTGAGATTGAGTAAGGTAGATTATTTATTTTTTCTTTGATATTAAGATTTTCTTCTAGATATTTTAGTATGTTATATTTTTTTATTTTGTATTCTTTTTGTTGGTCATCCATCATTAGTATAATTGAGAATATTTTATCTTATATGATAGTATGGTTTGAGGAATATCTTGTTCAATTTGATATGCTTGAAAGTATGAGGACGTAATAAAGATCAGGCCATATAGAGTTTTAGTGATTTGGTTTTTTTTTGTTGATTACTGTTTGATATATATATGAATATACATTTTTCATGATAAATTATAATTATTGATTATTTTTTAGATATTCTATAAAATATTAAATAAATACTTGATAAAAATATTAATAAAATAATTTTATAAAAATATTAAAAAGTTAATATAATAATTTATTAGAATATATATTAGATAAATTTAATGTATACTTTATGAATCATATAATTATATATCTTATTGTTGAAAGAAAAAATAAATATTTGATTAAAAAAATTTAAATACCTACTTGAAAAGAGCATCCAAAATTATTTTTGGTAAGATATAATTTTAATCATAATTAATCTCATCAATTAAATATTATTTTATAATTTTTTTTAGTGAATATTTTTTAGATATATATTTGAAGTGAAACTATTTAGATTGTCTTATAAAGTTTTTGGATACATTAATTTGAACTGACATATAGGGTTCTAAGATGTGTTATCCCAAAGTATTATAATATCCAAATAGGATACATTTTAGTGAGTTTAATTTTTATATTTTTGGAAAAAGGCTTATTTTTTAAAGAATCTAGGAAAAGTGAGTAGAAAAATTTCATATGGATATATTATTTTTTCTTTCTCACCCTTGGTTATGCCCAAAGATTAAAATATCAGTTTCTACGGATATATCGGAACTTGGATTTTACGGATATATCGGATATATCGAAGATATATCAGTGTGTATTTATATATGAGCACCAATCAAGAATAGATATATCGGTCTTAATGAATATATCGATGCTTAGAATTTATGGATATATCGGAGATATATCGGTAGATATATCAGAAAATTTTATCATTGGTTATGCCTAAACCACCTACTAGTAGAAAAAGTCACTTATTAGTTATATGTGAACATGTTTGTATGTAGTATGATGTTATTTTCATAAAAATCATCATATCTAGCAACAAATTAGAAGTGTCAAATTGGTCGGGCCATCTGGGCCCGACTCGAAGCTTGGCCCGACATAGCACGGTGCATGATAATGTTTGGGCTCGTGCCGGGCATACTTTCATCACAATTTGTCATGCCGTGCCGAGGGAATTTGGCTTGGGTATCATGCTAGGCATGAACCAGATGCTTGGCACATGGGCAAGACACGAGCAACAATGCAACAGGTGATGCCTGAAGGGAGACGAGACGGTGATGCTCGACAAGTAACGACTCGGCGATGCTTGACAGGTAACGACTCGGCAATGCTCAATGGGTAATGGCATCATGCTATCCTTATTCCCAATTCTAGGCTAAGAATTATTTTAACCTAAAATCGGCTCGAATCGGGTGAAACTGAGCTAATTTTGGACGGTGGTCTGTGCCGGGCCTGCCCTCTAGTGAACTATGCCATTCCAAGCACGTCATTGTTATTGTAGCATGCCGTGCTTGACAAAGAACTTGGCCCCATATGAGCATGAAAAAAAATGGGCCGTGCCAGTTTGGTTCGATCCATTTGACACTTGTACAACAAATATAGATAATGATAATTTAGGAGAGAGTAATCTATCATGAGAAGGGTACGATGATATAATAATTTCCGAGTCCTTGTTAGTACAGACTCTTATCAAGGCAATTATTAGGAGATTTGACTATGTAAGACTTGAATATATATTGTTTGCTAAGTCCAAAGACAAGCTTATCGAGGAGTTAGAGGATCTTGCAGCCAACTTTTTTAATCTTGAGTTTCCTATCGCTTTTTAAAAGGGAAAAAAGCTTAGTACTCGGTACATGATTTCATAGATTTTAATACTTCATATTATTTTTTCTCTTGTTTTTTTTATTATTTTTTTTACTGACTTTTTTTGAGATATTATGATATCAAGAATGATGTTTGACCAGAATAAAAGAGATGCATATTCTTAAGTTTAATGTGATTTGTGAACTATAGGTGTCAACCGGGTGGGCCGGCCTGGCCCGGAACAAGGCACAACACGATTTGGCCGTGCCTGGGACGGCACGACATGGGTATTTCCTAGAGGTGTCAAATGCGCCGGCCCGTCCTGGCCCGTCCCGTTTTTTCCAGGCCCGATCGGGCTTTCGTGCCGGGCATGGTTTTTTCCCGTGGCACGATTCGCCGGGTTCGGCCCGACAGGGCCGAACCCTAATTAAAAAAAAAAATTAGGAATTGGCGTGCCTGAAACCCTAATTCTAAAAAAATTAGGAATTGGGCACGCCCGAAACCTTAATTTTTTAAAAAATTAGGGTTTCTACACCCCAGTAACCCTAATTTTTTTTTTAAAAAAATCGGCATGGTATCGTGCCAACGGGCCACGGTACCGTGTCAGGCCAACCACGGCACGAGGCCCGGTTGGCCTCGGCACGGCACGAGCCCGGGCATGGGAAATTCCCGTGCCGGGCCGGGTCGGCCTGGTTGACATCTCTAGTATTTCCCGTTCTCATGCCGTGTCTGTCCATGGCACCAACCGTGCCTATCCACAGCACCAACCGTGTCGTGCTGTGCCGAGTCCAACTGGGCCTCTGTTGTGCCTGGCCCGGCAAGGTACCTCGGCACAAGCCGAGAAACCCTAATTTTTTTTTAAATTAGGGGTTCGGCTGCGCAATGGCGCGACGCCAAGTGCCGAAACCCTACTTAAAAAAATTAGGGGTTCGGCCCGACCGGGGTGAACCTGGCAGATTCGTGCTGCGGGCCCATACCGGGCTAACCTCCACAGAATCATGCCGAGTCAGGCATGACATGGTATAGTAACCGTGCCGTGCCTGACCCAGCACGAAAGCATGGTTGAGCTGGCTAAAAATGGGCCGGGCATGCCTAATACGTCCCTTTTGACACCTCTATTGTGAACTAGTATCATGTTATTTAAGAAAACTTGTTGTTTGATGTATGTGAATGTTTACTGTGAAGATATCTCCTTGTAAGAAATTATATTATTTTTAAAGTGATACTTATTGCGAGGATATTCATTTTGTTTATGATAACTTAGAGGAGGATATGTATATGAAGCAATCACCTATGTTTTGAGCAGTATAGTTAGCGTAGTTTGTAGATTGTATAAGATTTATGATTTGAAGTAATCACTTAAAGCCTAGTTTATTAGGGTTTTAGAGGCAATGATATATTTTGGGTTATATTGATATGTTATAAATATTTCTTTGTTTTTTAGAAAAAGCATGATGATAAATATCTTTGTTGATTATTTATTTGAATGATATTTTGATTATAGGAATTGATGAGTTGAAGATCACCTAACTCAATGAGTATTTTAAGACATAATTTAAGATGAAAATCTTAGGAGATTTATATATTTTTTTTTGTATAGAAGTGATTTTTTATAAGATGTATATCATTTTGTGACAAATTAGATTTATACTTGATACCCTTATCAATGTTGATCTTTTTGATAATGTTCTAGTGGATATTTTTATTGATTTTAAAACTAATTTTATTTTTGATATGATCACTTAAATTGTCTATTATTTATTGAGAGAATTATTAATAATATAATTATCTTTCTATGACTAAATCAAATATAACATATATATTTAGTTTAATTTGTTGTTTTTTATTTTTTTCTAGGGTTATTTACCTTGATTTAGCTTTTCGTATATTGAGGCATCTAATGAAGCTTTTAGGACTTGAGTTCTCTTTCAAGGATTATGTACACTTATAATTGATCAAGAATTCATATTTGAGTTGGACACCAATATAAAATGAGAGGTCTCATAATATTTTGTAACTTTCATAAAAGTAATCTAGTCACCTAAAATAATAAGAGAAATAATTATTTTAAGATTTAATATATATATATATAATTTATTATGATGCTAAAAGGTATTTGTGAGATATTTTAGATATAATACTTGTTTGAAGATATTATTTTTGTACTTTCTTCTCCTAATATTATTTATTGTGATAATCATACATCGAATTTTATATAATGTTTCATGAGCTAATATAACCCAGATATGAATGATTTATTTACGAGAGAGAAGATTAAGACTGAAATCATTTCGACATCATATATTTAGATAACTGAGTAACTAGTAGGTGAATATTCTTTACTTTGAAGATGTCTCAACTTTTTTTTTTTTAAATTTAGTATCTTGGACCCTTATGCACTAACTTGATTAGGGATGTGAGAGATGTATTTTTACTTGTATTATTTTATGCTTTATTTTATAATTCTTATTTTTGATGGGAGCATTTGAAAGTGAGTTGTATATTATTTTTATTGAGTGTTATTTTATTGTTATTAATTGCCTTGGAATTTAACAATGTGTAATATAAAGTTTTCCACATTCTGCAAATTAAAGCTAAATATTCTTTGTGAGCTTGAAAATTAGGTGTCTGCATCATATATATAGAAATACCAAATGGGTGGAGTGTACCAAGCTTTGCTAGGCATGATTGGGGTACCCCATGTGTTGTGCTGTGCCTGGGATGCCTGACTCGGTTGATACTTTGAAAATTTAATTTAAAGTCTTATTGTGATGATCAATTTGGTTATATATTCTCTCTTTAACTTGGTATGGTATATGAAAGAGGTTAACATAGAGGCTGAACTGGATCTATTCTCAAAGATCTCACCACTCAGTTGAGTTTGCTTATGATTTAATATATTGTATTTTTTGGTGTATTGTTCGATATGCCTCTTAAGATATTCAGTTCTATATGCACTCTTACATGTTAATAATTTTTTATAATATTTGAATTGTGCTGATTTTTTATAGACATTCCTAATATTATTATTTTATACAATATTACAGTGAGTCCAAAAAATTGTCAAATGGGTTGGGTCTGCCCAAGCTTGGTCCATGCTTGGCATGCTATAGTGCCATGCTCGAGCCCGTGCCGGGCGCACCCTCGACATCGGTTGTGCGGTGCTAGGTTGAGGGATCGGCCCGTCGTGCCGTGCCAGGCATGGCACGAGTGGCTGGCACTTGGGCATGGCACGTGTGACCACACATTGAGCGTGGTCAAGACGAGTTGATGCTTGACGGACGAGGCTCACCTAGCCCCGAAAGAGCGAAGACGCGCGGTGGTATGCTGTCAAAACCCTATTTTTCTTAAAAATTAGGCTTTCGGCCTGTCCCAAAGTGAGCGAAACCAGGTTGAACTGGGTTGATTTCGGGCCGTGGGCCCCTGCTGGGCATGATTTCCACAGGACCGTGCATGGCATTTCACACCAGCCAGGGTGGGCCCGAAAAAATTGGGCTGGCTCTGCTCGACCCGTTCGACATATCTAGTTCAAATTATGATTTTTTTTTTCTAATTTTTTATTTTTTAAATATTTGAGTAAAGATCACAGGAAAAAATAATGTTTTGGCAATCATGGACCTTTCTGTATGATTATCGTTATCCATTTTAAAATTAGCTATATTTATGTTAATAATAATTTTGTTATCGTCATTAAAATTATATATTTTTTTAATTTTTATTAATTTATTAATTATATTCTAAATTATATTTTTTAAATTAAATATTCTTTTATATAAAATTATTAATTTAAATAAAAATAAAAAAATTAAGCAAAATTTTAAAAATAATACTCATAAAGCCTAAGCCCGCTTGCTTGATGATGTGAGAATGCGTGCCAGATCTGAATTTGATATCCGCATAATAGTTTGCTCTACAAATGATTGCCTAATGAAGAAAGAAAGAGTGACGATATGAGAGATAGAAAAATAAAAATATGATAGAAATTAGAGAATGAGAGTAATATATTTATAGATATGAATTTTTAAAAATCATTTTTTTTGAATTTTTAATAAACTTTTTAATATTTTTGTTGTGTAGAAATCCAACAATCGTCTAATTTCTGGCCTTAGCCATTGGGAGTGCATTCAATGGCTGAAGGGTGAATCTTTTTAATTAATTAATTTATTTATTTATTTTGATCGTTGGGTCGGTTCGACTCTACGATTCTAGAAGCTTTGGCTTTTCGGCTTGGGGTCGCTTTGAGACCCGATGGGTCTCGAAAGTTGGGTAAACGGGTGTAATGGGTGGTCTGGTTCTAGCCGCTCCCGAATTCAGCCCAAGATCCGAGGCATGGTTTGGATCGTGCCGAACAATCATGCTTTCAGGCCAGACAGACGGGTCATGCCTAACCCAGCACGTGGCCCGTGAAACCTTAGCACGGCATGGCATGAACCATTCCTCAAGGCAGTCCAGCACAGGCCCAAGCATGGTACTAGATTGTGTTGGGCTAGAAATGACTCAATTGGGTCGTGTCTCATGCTGGGCCTAGGTTGTTTGACCCACTTAACACCTTTATGTAAAATATTAATATTTATATTGAAATAATTGTAGAAATAAAAATAAAACACCCAAAAAAATTAACGAGGAATTTACAATATTTTTGTTTAGCTTTTTGTATGTACCTGAGAATTTTTTTTTTTACCAAATATTAATAAAATAACTCCAAAGCCAACCACTCTAACTCAATAATGCATGATTTTCTGTTCCAATAGATTTTTGAAAGCTTGTGGGGATCGAACTTGTAATCTCAAAGAATGTGAGCATCCATCTCACCAATTAGACTACCAAGCTGTTGGTTGTAGGATCAAAAAATTAATGTGGAAGACATAAAAAATATTTAGTGATTCATAGCCAATTGATGATAAAATTTAATTATAAATATATAATTTATATAAATATTACAAAAACAAATATGATAATGCTAGTACGCCTTTGAGTATTATGAACTAAACAATATTCAGAGACAAATTTAATTTAGCTTTGTTTTTTGTTTATTTTTTTTTTTTACTTTCTTTTATGTTTTTATGGTAGCATAGCACCCAAGGTATTGGATGCCTCAATCAATTTGCTTTGATATAAGAGCTTCTCATATATCTTATTTGAATATGAGTTGATGAATTTTGTTTTGTGAGATCTTATTCTTTAACATGATGTTATAGCTAATATCCTAGGTAAAACAAATCTTATGGCATATGATGTTATGAATTTAAGAAAGAGAATCACATGCATTATACTAGCACAATGCATGTGAATGTGCATGTTATTGAGCATTCACATGCATTTTGAGGTGTCAATTAGGTTGGGTTGCCTTGATATGGTCCTGTGTCACGGCCTTGTGGCATGACCCATGACACTACCTGCGACACTGCTCGTGTCATGTCCCATAGAATGGTCCGCAGAATGGCATAATTTAGCTCTGCCTGACCCGACATGGCAAGGTTTGGAATTGTGCCTGATCTTGGGCTATGCTGCTTCATGGCATGGTTTGTACAGTGTTGGGCTGGCATTAGTTGTGTCTCATGCTGAGCTAGGCATGATCTGTGTGCATGGTCCTGTGGCACGGTCCATCGGTCTGAGGACTCCGGATCAATTAAGGTTACAGGTCAACTCCTATGGATAATCACTCGACGGGGCGGGTTATTATTTTTAAAAAGATCTGGCTACGTAAGTTGGATATTGCTTACGTGGTAGATTGTAATTGACCGATCATGTAAGTCAGTCACTTTTTGTGTTTTTATACAATGAGTTTTATTAGATTGATACGATATGGTCCTGCACATCCCTCCACTCGGTTGTGCCACCATGCCGTGCTAGGCTGGCCACATGATTTCTTTTATGTGCTTGGCACAACAGGGGAATCATATCGTGCTGTGTCTGACAAGGTACGTTGACACGGCCATGCTTAGCAAAAATGGGAATGTTGGCATGACACTGCCATGTTGATACCTCTATTTTGGATTCTTAATTTTTCAAGCCAAACAACTTTAGAATTTGAAAAATTTTGGGTTTTCCCCAAATTAGAATTTTGGGATAACCCAAAATAGGTTTTTTGGATTGGGAGAAATTCTAATTTTTTATGTGACTAATTTATTTATTTTTTTGATCAATTGATATCTAAATGTTAAATCTTTTATACTATGCATATATTGTGGGAAGAGTTGTATAAGAGATAATTTTTGAGATTTATTTTTATAGATAAGATTGAGAATTCTATATAATATTGAGAGAGAATTCAATTGCCTGTGCCATTCATATTTTTTATCATGATACTTACTAGAGATGAATATACAAATTCTCTCTTAGAAAAATAGTTTTCATGATGATTTATGTTGTGGTCTTGTGGTAGTGCAATGGGTGTGTTGTGGTGTTTGGCATTTGGTTGTTGAGTGTTTTTTTTTTTTTTGTGCCATTTGGTTGTTATGTTGGTACATACATATCTTTGTAGTTTTGGGTTTGTTTGTTGACAAAAAGTGATTGTAGTCAGTGGGTCACTATCAGACACTTGCTGGATGAGACACGAGATTGAATCAAATGCTTGGTTCATGGTTAAAACTTAATTATTACTTCATTTGTAACAGTTGATTGATTCGAATATGACTAATATATTTAATTATTTTCATGTGTAAAAAGGCTTGACACTTATCTACATAAATATAGTTTTCTTAGATGTTTCATTTATATATCATTATCACTCAGCTATTGACCTATAGATTTAATGATCAGAATAATGCGAATAATTATATGGTTCAGACACATCAACATGAGAAAATTTATATGGTGATATTTGTATTAAAAGATTTCACCGTGCTGAGGAGATTAAATGATTATATTCATATTTTTTTACACTAGTATTCATCGCATAGTAGTATATTTTTTTTTAACACAAGTCCTTATTGAGAGGATTTGTTCAATTCTTCTTTAAAATTTATTAGTGGGCAATTCAAATATTTACATGTACACTCATATTGAGTAGAATTGTGATGATCAATTAGACTTATATAATAATTTCTTTGTACAATGGTCAAGACAAACTTGGAAAGAAGCTGATTGTAACTTGTTACTTTTGTGGGAGATTGAGACACACTTTTGAGAGTTGTTAGACTTTGTATTCTAGCTTATGAAGGATGTTTTGGGGTTTAGAATCTGTATACATATTGTCAAATCTACTCAAGTTGGACCTTTTGCTTGTATACCAATTGCTCTGGTTACCCTTATTTTGAAAGTGTATTTCATACTTCTTTTCATAAGGGCTACAAGTTCTAGCTGAGATACTTCTATCATTATTAGATTTTTTGATATTTTTGTGACTAATGACTTTTGTATGACATATGAGCTTTAAAGTACTGTAATGTCAATGGTTAGTCCTTTATTTTGACTTGTATTTTGTCTATTATGAGTTTTATCATAATTTATTATTAATTAGTTATTCTTTTAAATAAATAGGTTGTGATTTTTGGTCTTCTGATATTTTTGTGCATGATTGATGGTTAGAGACTTGGTGATCCCAACTAAAAAATATATATATACTTGGTGGATATATCCACAATCCTACATAGGTGAGCCCCCTATCGCGTTAGGTAATGTGGTATAAAGTGCTTACTTAGACTCTCTGATTGTTTTACATAAAGAATTAATGGTATATTTTACTTGGCTTCTTTTTTTACCATTATTCTCTTACTCTCATTCTGACATTAACATGTTCAAATTCTTTGTTTTATTTTGATAATTGTAATATTTCTAGCACCCCCTCTAAGGTGCATAGTTTTCTAAGATGTTAATAATCTATATTTGATGAACTAAGAGTAGCTGTAGATAATGAAGACTAAACTTAAAAGAAATGCTGATTGACTGAAGATCAGGTTGAAGTGATTGATGATTATTATGAAAACTTATGATATGATTTATTGAAATATTTTAATTTTGTTGTGACCAAAGCATTATTATCAAGTTGTGCCATCTATTATTGTTTATTAAAGATGGGATATATAAGAGTATGATGTGAGAAACAAATTTATTTACGGTGATCTTGAGGATGAGGTATATCAAGCATTATTATTAGGTTGCTTGACCTGATTTGGAAGATATGCCATGTTGGGCTAGCATGCCTAGAAAATGAGCAGCCCATCACAGGCCGGTTGTTTGCTGGGCAAATCGTGTAGTGCCTGGCATGTCTGATGTGCACCAGATTTGGCATGAGCTGGTTCATGCTGCAGGCCTTACCTGGCACAAGCCTAGGCACAACTCATGCATGGGGGTTGCCCGGCATGGACATGACACCATCCCATGCCCCACCATGGAACGAGTATGTGACTTGCTCATGACAGCTTGGGTTTCGTTTTAACTGTTGGGCAATCGTGCTTCCACGGGTAGTGAGATTAAGAATAGAAACAAAAGAAAACACAGAAAAAATAAGCAATATATATATCCCAATCCAACAGCATCCACGACAGAATCAAAAAAACACGAGAAATCAACACAGAAAATAACGTAGTTCGCTAGTCGCTCAGTACGTCTAACTACCTCCACTAGAAAATGTTTATGTGTTACAGATTAAAACCAAGAATATAACCTCTTACAGTATGCAGCACGGAGCAGTCGCGAAATCGTGCAGAGAGAAGAAGAGAGGATGATGAACAGTTCAACCGGATTAAAAAACAGCCGCCCGAAAAAATAAATACAAATCATTTTATACAAAAAATAAACATCCGGTTCATTTAACCGAAGCGGGTCGGATCATGGAACGGGTCAGGCTCTGCTCTAAAAATTTCGGCCTGCTACCCGGACAGCGAGACCTCCGTGATTGTGCTACTGCTGCATCCCCGGGCTTTTAATATTTCTTTTCCTGCACTTACATGAAAATATTAAAATAGATTATTAAGTAAAAAACAAATTACATATACAGCACCAACCTACCTCAGGCTTGGTCTAACACTATCCAAGGCTTGGGCTACTAGCTAGCCTTCGTGTTGAAAAGACAACGATTGTTCTTGAGTTTGGGTTTTACCCTCCTGAGGCATGACTTGAGCATGACTCTTATGCCATGGGGACCCAAGCCAATTTCTATCCAAGTGGACCTGCAAACCTTACTGTGCTGTGTTGCATGCACGGGTGGCATTTCAGCCCTGATATGCCACGCGCCTTTTGACAGTGTCAACCTACTTTTCTTCTAGGCCAGATCTTTTCAGGTAATGCCATATGTTGTGTCGGGTCATCCTGACTCACTTGTCACATCTAGAAAACTTGTTATGGCATAAAGTAATTTTTTATGACATGATTCAATATATTTTCTTCAATATTTATTTTTTCTGTTCTCAAGAATTGTGTGTTAGATTATTTTATCTTTATTGATATTGGTTAGAAGGCTAATTTGTGATATTAGTTGTATATGTCGATGTTCTAATTACTAAAGATGATCAATTGAGTATATTTTAAGTTTAATTATAGTTATTTTATAAATAAAGTTTTACATGAATAATTTGAGATATTTTAGATATTTTATGGGTGTTAAGATTACTTATTTAGGATGTATGATTTTTCTTTTATAGAAGATATATATTTTAAATGTTTTGTTTGATCTTGAAATATTGAGATGCATACTGATCGACTCTCCATTAAATTTAAGTATAAAATTATTCAAAAATATTGATCTTTTGGTTGATTCTTTTAGATATAATAGAAATATATGAAAGTTCAACTATTTAATAATAATTAAATTAGATGTCATTTATATTGGTGGTATAATTAATCATGGTTGTGAAAGGTGTGCAATAGGCATGCTTATGCTCAGGTATAGGTGAAACTCAGACATGGTGCCTCGCTTGGGCCAGGGCAAGGCTCGTTCAAGGAAGTGCACGAATAGTAGAAAAGGCACATACCTTTAATGAGGCACAAAGCTCTCCTCAGGCACATTAAGCTCTAAACCCATACATTCTCTTTCATTAATATATGATGAAAAAATTAATTATTAGGTAAATGAGGAGGATGAGGAAGTCTATAATGATGATGATGATTTTTATGTGAATGTTGAGGATGAACGAGGATTGATTGTTCATTGTTATGAACAAATTAGTTATTTTAATGTATTTTGTTTGAATGATTTATGAATTTAAACAAAGAATATTTGTTTGCGTGTTGGCATATTTTATTAACAATTTTATGGATTTTAAAAAATTCTAGAGATGAAATTTGTTAAATTTATTGACATGTTTTAGAAATCTTTATGCTTAGAGGTATTATTTATATATTTTTATTGATTGGATTGATATTTTTAATAATTTTTGATGATAAATTATTATTATATTTGATTATATTTTTTTAAAAAATATATATATAATAGAGTGCGTCCTACATAAAAAAAGATCACTCTTCAAGGGCGCTTTCTGCCTTAAGTCTCCAGGAGACATTTGCGTCTTGGTGCGCCTTGCGCATTTCACAACTACTTAATAAATTATTTGTTAGTTTTTGCAAGATAAATGTTTTCAAACATAATTATTGACATTCTTAGATATCTTAAGAAATTTCTAGAACTTGAAATTTCGTTTAGAAATAATGGACATAGTCGAGTGGAAGCATGTTCATATTCCAAGTGAACTCTCACAGTCTTAAAAAGATCCAACATCGATTTTTATTTTTTTCTTAGACATGATTCTGTCTCATGCAAAAATAATCGATAGATCGTTATTTTTAGATTAGGTGAATAAATATAATATATAAATATGATATTGATTACTTATGAGCTTTAGTGGATTAATCATTTTGTGATAGATTTGAGCCTATCACTTTAGAAATCGTTGATACTTTATTTTGATGGTTGATTGTTATTTCATATGAGAGATCTATGATAATTATTTTATAATTAAATGAAATATATTAAGGTTTATTATTATTTTATATAAGAGAATATCTATGATTGTTCCATAGCTACTGCATATATGCGTATCAATGAGCAGATTATATTTGTTTTAAGATTTAATTTTATTTGTTTTAGAATATATTTTTATCTATCATAATTTTATTATGTGGGAGCTCCCGGCACCCTGTTATCTTCCTTCTCCTTCCTTTTGTTTCTTCTCTCTCATATTCTCTTTCCGGAACCTAAATTATTTGGATCACTCTTGTATTGTCCCAAACTTGCATTTGGTATTCACTATGTAAATTTTTTTTTAAAAAAAAAAATAAGAAATAAATATGTCGTGATTTTGTCTCATTAGAGTTTTCATAAAAAAATATTTAGCAGCTAATTTGAGGTAGAAATACGAGCTGTGACAATAAAAGAATACAAAATCCACTCGGCGAACAATTGTTTTGTAGTAACATAATATTGACCTAATGGGCCAAAAACATGAAACATAAACACGAAATCAACATAAACAATTGCTTCTAATTATGTATGGTAATGATCACAGTTTCTGGAAGATTTCATAAATGGAGCTGAGGTTACATCTCTTTTGGATTGCATTCGGGTCACCACCGGACCTTTACACGCTCTTGCAGCTGCAACGAAGCCTACTCGATCTGGTCCTTCCCAAGGGTCCTTCGCCGCCACTCCTTCCACACCTAGGCAAGGCGTCTTCCCTGTCAATGCCACGAGTGCTAATTCTGGTCCGAATCCTTCTGGAAGCCAGGGCCTTCCTTCTTCAGCCTCGAGCCGAACCAGCACCCCTAGCTTTAGCCTCAATTCACTGTGGCCAACTGACGTGTCTATCGTGCTATGTGGCCCATACTGGATCCGGATTATCTATCGAAAGTGCTTTGTGGTTGACATGCGATGCCATGCCGGAGATCAGGTCTGGCTGCAACCAGCGCCGCCGCCCAAGGGGGAGAATTCATGTGGCGACGGGTCATTACCCTGTCCCCAATTTCGCCCTTTTGTGATGGACCATGTTGCCCAAGAACTCAACGGGTTCGACTCGGGGCTTGCCGTTTCTTTGAACCGTGCTACCACCGCTGCTCCCGGACCCTCGAATCTGGTTTTTGGATCCTCCAGCTTGTCGGCGCGCAGACCCTCTCCTGCCGGCACGTCTGCTCACGCGAGAGGAGAAACAAGCAACACAACTATTGGTGTCGCTGATGATGGAGGATATGCTGGCGCATGGGTTCCCCTTCTCGTTCTTAAGAAGGTCTTGCGAGCTGTCCTTAAGTTCCTCGGTGTGCTATGGTTGCTCAACCAAATGTCAGATATTCTTAAGGACGTCCTCGGGTCCATTCTCAAGGAAACTGAAGGTTCATTCTTGAATCTGGACCAGGACCAGCCTGCTCTCCGTTTTTTCATCGGGTAAGATCGAGCATCCTAACCATGAGCACGCACAAATACTTGACGGCACTTTTTTTTTTGAAGATTTGAAGCCATCTTTCTCTTTCTCTCTTGTTTTTTTGCAGGGGCTACGTGTTTGCGGTCACTCTTCATCGAGCACAGCTTCTTCTACAGGTGCTGAGTGTCAAGCGAGTTCATCATCAGCAACAGATCTCTGGCACAGTTCAAGATGAATTAGCTCAGTCTGAGATTGGAGAACTATGCGACTATTTCAGTCGGCGCGTAGTTTCAGAGCCTTATGATATGTCTCGCATTGCATCTTTCATTACGCTTCTTACGCTGCCCCTGCCAGTGCTGAGGGAATTTCTGAAGCTCATTGCCTGGAAGAAAGGGCTGGCGCAAGCACAGAGCGGAGAAATATCTCACACACAGAAGCCTCTGCGAATTGAGCTTTCGCTAGAAAATCATAATGGGCAAGGTGCACACCACGAGAACGCCAAAGAGTATCGGAGCAACATCCATCATGATCGGGCCCATAATTCTGTTGAATTTGTACTGACGGTGGTTTTGGAAGCTGCCTCATTGCCCCTCGTCAGTGTTGCTGGCGGTGCTGCCTGGCTGCCCCACTGTGTCTCTGCGAGGCTGAAATACTCTTTTGGGGAAAGTGTTGGTTTCTCTCTCCTCAGCCTCGAAGGCAGCCATGGTGGCCGAGCCTGCTGGGTTCGCATGGATGACTGGGAGAGATTTAAACAATGCGTGATCCGTGCCGTCGAGCCATCTGCCGCCGCTGGTTCTCAGGGAAGCTTGATTGCAGTTGCGGAGAACTTGCTCAAAACCATAACCACATCTCTGCAAGCATTGAAAGATAACTCTGTCACTGAAAGCACTTGAGAAATGCAATGATTCAGAGCTCATTTGTACAGAAAACATGACTTCGAGTTCTGCCTACAAAACAATGATTCAGAGGCCATTTCTACAGCATTCAACTTGTTCATATAGGAAGAGTATCATGCAGAATTGGGCTTTTAGAGTTGCCCACATGAATCGTTTAGGGGTAGTTCTTCTCTTTTGCAATTTTTCCATATAGAAACAAATTAAAAACAACAAAAAAGAGGGCCAATTTATGTATTTAGTTCAGTTTGTTTATTAATGAGTAATTATTATCCGAGGCTTTGTGCCACAACAATTTATGTATCTATTCAATGTTGAAGGTGCTTTTCAATGACTTGTTCTGAAAACGTTTTGATGCAAGCTATCTGTTGAATGTGACTTCTTGAGCGAGTTTAACAAATCTTGCTGTGTATGTTCATCATAAGCAGCAAGATTTCAAAAATTATGCTGCCTGTGGAAAATCACTTCTCCAAATGCTAATGTTCAACGAATGACAAGAGAGTGCCTGTTATTGAAAAAGAGAGGTTGGTTGGAGAAATTATCTTGGCACAAATCCCTTTGTTTGATGAAAAGTTCATTCACAGGTTGAACTATTCATATGTTCCCAATAGGGGTGTAACCGAGCCGAGTATTAGGCAGGCTCGGCTCGGTTTTAAAGTAGTAGGCTTGAGCTTGTTCACGAGTCTGTTTACGAGCTGACGAGCCGAGTTTGAGGGTGCTCGGGATCGGCTCGTTTAACTTACGAGCCTGTTCACGTGCTTGTTCACGAGCCTGGCTAATGAGCTTGCTCACAAGCCTATTCACGAGCCTATTTATGAGCTGACAAGCTGAGTTTAAGGGTGCTCAGACTCTGCTCGTTTAACTTACGATCCTCAAAAAGATGTTCGGGAATTAAACAAAATGTTCATCTAAAATAGCCAACATATAACTAAATTAAAAAGATAAGATAATAAAAGTTCAATTACCTTGATTGAAGTTCAATAGTTAAAATATTCATCATGTTCATTTGTAGGAAAAATTTGTTGTGTATCAAGTATTCTTCATGTTCACGAGCTTGGTTCACGAGCTTGTTCACAAGCCTGGTTAACGAGCTTGCTCACGAGCATGTTTACGAACTGACGAGCCGAGTTTGAGGGTGCTCAGGCTCGGCTCATTTAACTTACGAGCCTCAAAATAATGTTTGAGCTTCGGCTCGTTTAACTTAATAAACGAGTTCGAGCGAGCTTCTAACTAACCGAACGCCGAGCAGCTCGGCTCGGTTACAGCCCTAGTTCCCAAAATTGTTGTGAAATATTATTCGCTACAAGGCTGTAATATCCATTCAAGTAACAATCAAATTGTGTTTCAAGAAGTTGATCCTAGGAGGATAGTTAAAATCAAATTTATAAGCAACAAGACAACAACAATAGGGTTAGGAAATTAGGTTTAGCTAGGGCTCATGTTTCACTTAGAGGGGAACTATGGTTCGTGTACCATTCATGATAATAAAATTGTTTTTGTTGGGTACCAAATACTCTTAGACTCACGAGGAACCTATTTCGAACAAATAAGTTATGCCCATCTCTATTAGGGGTTGAAACATAGATGTGAGGCCTACCTAGTGGCCCCACAAGCAAAAAGGTGGCTCTCTAGGTCTAGGACCTTTCCACTTGGGCGGCTCCGTCTCAATTCAATGCAATGTGTGCATCATACTCTGCATTACATGCTATGTGGTGTACATTCCATTGGACATTATCATGCATTATGCACTATAAAAAGATAAACTATGTATTCTATCACCATACAATATTTTAATTTTCTAAAAAATAGAAATTGCAAGAAAAAAAATAAAATAATGTCATTTTAATTAAAAGTTTATAAATTATATTTTCAAAATAAAATATTGTAAAAAGTAAAAATAATTTAACTTTTTCCATGACATTATCGACCACTAATTCATCAGTCTAGAAAAAAAAAAACTCTTCATTTTTCATCAAATACTTATTTCTTTTAATTTTGTTCTCCGAGCATCATTTATTTTATCAATCAAGTTAAATATTGATTTAGACAAAAAAAAAATCATTGAAATAAAAGTTAAGAGACCACGTGCTGATAAGGAATGTACTAGAAAATTTATCGATTGCAATCTCTTCTATTTCAAGATTCTAACATCATCACAACTCGTAGAGCTCATCAATGGAAAAATTAATTTTAAATACTTAAGAAGATTTGAGTATGTCATACCCCTACTTCTTTGGAATGATGTAGCTTGTTGAGTTTCCGTTCCACTCGAATTAAACATCATGAAGAAAACATATTTTCTTTTATGGAACAACAAAAATATTAGTCTTTTTTTTCCGGTCAACTACGAGAGTATCCTTGAGTTACAAGATTAAGTGGTACATGCTTTAACTTGGTTTCACTTGTTAGAGTCACGACCTTTTAATAAAATATTAACTTTTGAGCTACAAAAATTTACAGAGTTACAACTACTCATATCAAAGCTGTGACAATTATTCAAAGTCATGACTCCTAGAATACTAAATATCATAGAGAAGATAACTTGAGTACGACTATTTCTAAGATCATGACTCTTGTACTCAAAGAAAGATATACCCATAATTTATATGCTCAAGCTAATTGCTAGTGTCATGACATCCTCCTAGTACTACAACAACATGATATATGAGAGAAGAGAATGCCATGTCATAATAACTCACAATGCTACAGACACTTGAATAATATGAAGGGAAAATTATATGACATGACTATTTCCCAGCACCCTGGCCACGACCAACACACAAGATTACTTCTTAGTACCACAATTATTTTTTAGTGTCATGATTATATAAAATTCAAGAAAAATTATTACCAACTCCATGTATTCTACATAGTATCGTGATTATATAACAATATGCGAAGTCATTAATTACTCCGTGGTAACTTTATGGATAAAAAGAGGACAAGGATACGAAACCTTGACCACTTTATAGTAAAATGTTTTTGTGTTACAAAGATATTAGGCTCAAGTCATGGTCATTCAGCATTGTAGTGCCATGACTTTATCTTATATAAAGATCAAGATGCAGATTTGACTAGAGGTGTCAAACGAGATAGGCATCTTAGTTCAATAGTGCTTGGCTCGGCACGTCAAGAACCATGCCTCATGCTAGGCTGGGCAGGAGCCGTGCCTCAGGCTAGGCTAGGTAGGAGCCATGCCTCGTGTTAGGCCAAGCACGACCTATGTGCCTGGCCTGATGAGGCCCTAGATGGCGGTCATTCGGGCAGTCGTGCTTGGTGATCATGTGGCTGATTGTAATTGGCTGGCCATGCGGACAATTTTTTTTTGGTTTTCTTCTTTTTTCCATTCAGCATGGTGGGCATGGCAATGCCCATTGTGCTGTTTTAGGCTGGTGGACTACACCACCATGCCGTGCCTAGCACGACACATGATTATAACCATGCTATGCACGAAACGACACAATCCATTTGATGCTTCTAGACTATACTCTTGACTATTTTTTTATAGTTGTGATCTTAAGTCAAAGAGATAAAAAGCAAAGTCGTGACCTTTTTCTAAAAGTCACGACTGTCTACTTAGAGTAATAAAAGGTTACTTGAATATAAAAGTGAGACAAATTTCATGGGATCTCCCATTTTCTCTTTTTCGTGCAACAAGCAATAACTCTACAACTACCAAACCCCAAGAGTGAATTTAACACTCCCTAGGAGTTCCAAAAGTAAACATGGCATGTAAGATTATTACTAATCCCGATAGTTGAGTGGCATGACTATCAAACCCCTCTTCTATAAAGTAAATTCAAAATTTTCTATCAAACTAGTATGGGTACAGAGTTTGTGTAAATTGAGATACGTGATGTGAATTTGATTTATAATTAATCAATGATGAATTTGATTTATTTTATGTTTTGGTTATTGATAGATGGTGATTAAATAGAACATGAACTAAGATTTTGATTATTGATAAGTTTATTTAAGATTATCATGATGAACAATGATAGTTAAACTATGAGGCTCATTCATACATATGGTAAGAAAAAAGTGAGCTGTTTTGAGTATGATGTATGAGAAAAACCTTCAAGTTAAAACCTAAATTATAAGTATGTTAATCATCACAAATATGATACTTATGAAGCAAAAAGTATCATGCATCACCTTAATTCACCTTAATAATTAAACTCTTATGCATCACCTTAATTATGGTCTTTCTTCAACTCTTATGCATCACCTTAATTCACCAAGTAATGAATGTAGACATCTCTTGTAGAAGTTAAGGTTTGGGGCTACACCACAATGGGGATCAACTAGCCCAGTCAGGTTCTAGGGAGCATCGCCCATGAAACCTAAATGAAATGACGATCTTTTTATTAATGATTTTTTGCTTTTCAGAATTGGTGCCTCTGCATCTCCATCTTGGAAAATTAACATTGTTATTCTGTGCCATTTTGATCATGCACCACCATGAACTTCTCCAAAAGATACATAATACAATACATCCATCAAATAGTTTACAAAATATCTTCTAATTTATTTCATCAATCTATACCTCCATTATGGAGTTCACAAACAAAATTGAATAAAAAATAAATTACTAATTATACAACCCAGTGTGATCACAAATGTCACAAAAAAAATAGAAATCAAGAAAGCAATATTAAACAAATATTCATCCACACATAACATCATCCATTCATGTGACCATAATAGTGGGATAGAATACTGCAAAATATATGTTAGCACACCCTACATTTTATCTATGGTTGATGTGCATTCCTTTATTCGGATTAAAATGGGTTAATTCACATATGCAGTATCATAACTAAGCTCTAATATTGTTGATTAGAAGTAAATTTCTTGCTCATGATCTTGCATGTGGATTGTTAGAAAGATGAAAAATAGTTAAGATGCAAATGTTGCTTACCTAGAATTTTTTTGGGATGATTCATCTACAATCACTAGAAATATTTTGGGTTTCTACCACAATGTTCGTAAAAACTAGAGAAGAGAGAGTGAATCTCTTTCATCATATTTCTAATGTATTTAAAAACTCGAGAAGAGAGAGTTGTTCTCATCTCTCATTGCTCCCTTTTCTTTGATGACCACTACTTGAATCAAACAAAGTGATTTAAGTTTTCAAAAGTGACTTTCATGCAATGCTACGGTGTGGACCTAAAAGCTTGAATAATATTTGAGCTCTCAATACAAATAAATAAACCTATTTGAATTAATTATAAATATAGTATATTATAGAATTATAATTATACTCTCTCACTTATTTAAAAAGATAATTTGAGGACTTTATTATTAGATACTTATTAATTTTCTCACATTAAGATTATAGATATCTATTGATTAATTAAATTTCTGATAATTTTATTTAATCAACATCTAATTATAACATTGAGATATCCTACTTAACTTATTTGAATATGTCGGATAAAAATCTACATGCAGAGTTTGACATAATCAAAAATTTTAAATATTTTCAAAAAGGTATAATTAATCCAAAATTATAGAATGTGGATTTTATTAATAATCTATATTCACTATACAATTAATGTATTTATCAAACTCATTTAGGTTATTCAATATATATTTTAGATCTTGTTATTTATGAATCAAAATAACAATAATAAATACACATGTCTATTAATTATCTTGAAGTTAAGAATAATAATATTTATAATAATTATGAAGTATTAACCAACAATAAATACACATATCAGTATAAAATGATTATCATAAATTAGTCCCATTCAACACACAAAGTGCATTAATATAAGAAGTTGGAACTTAACTAATTCTCATAGAGGATTTGATCTTCTACATGTAAGTTAAAGTCTACCCACCAAATTATCTATTGTATAGAATAAAAGATGCACATGCATAATGTTTGAATGCAAACAAAGCTCATTTATATTCTCATTGAAATAAAATAATCAAATTTTATTAGAAATAAAATAAAATAAATACTCATAACAATAAAATGACTTTTATTATATATAGCTCTAATATTCATTAATACACTTATAATTTTCATTTATCTTTTAACTTTTTATTATGATTAGTGTACAAGGTTTTCATAACTCTATGATTTTTATAAATTTTCACTAAGATTTATAAGTTAATTTCTAAATAATGTTTCTATATTTGATAAGTTATGAATGGATAAACAATAAAGAAAATGAAAATATAATTTTATCGGGCATAAATAAAATAAAATAAAAGTATATCTTTTTTACTTATTTTTCACAAAAAAAAGTAGATTTGTTTTAGAGTTTAAAATTTTCAAAAAGTCTTTCATCCATGAGACATGTATGGTACAATGACTTCTCGTGCTAATAACATGTAATAATAAATAAGAATAGAAAACATGTATATAAACAAAATTCTGAAATACTTGTAAAAGAGATATATTTCATTAATATGGGAATCCTATTTATAGAAGTTTTAAAATATCATAATTAAATATAATATTTAATATTGTACAAAAAAAAAAAAAACAAAAAGTGTTGAGGATTGAGTTGAGTTAGTGATTATTCCAAAGTCATTAAAAAAGTTGGGAAATATATTTTTTGGTTGGTATAGTGGGAACTTTTAAAATAACAAATCAATTTATTTTTTTCTACTTTAAAAAGACCCAATTTTAATAACATAAAAATTTGTAGAAAAGAGTTTTATGTTCTTATGTTTTTGATTGAAAATGATACTAAAACATTTCTAGAAGAAATGTTCATAATAGTAAAACATATTTGTAAAAATATTTATCTTTTTTCCTGCCACTTGTTTCTTGTCTTGAATAAAATAAAACCTTCTTATTATGTTTATGAAAATCCTTCTTATGCTTCTCTTCTTATAAAAAAAACCTTCTTTTTTGTCTTGAATAATATAAAACCTCATGTCCTTGTTTCGTTTCTGGTTCTTATGTCTATGAAAAATAATTAGCCTGATGCTTTTCAAAAAAAAAAAAAAAACACTACCATGTTTTTTTATTTAAAATTGATGGGGTACTACCTATAAATTTTTGTTTTTGTTTTTTTTTTTTTGATTTGTGAAACCTTATTCAATTAAACTTCGAGAGTGGGAAAGGTGGGTAGGTAGGTAGGGAGGGAGGGAGGGAGTGAGGGAGGGAGGGATGGAGATGAAGGGAGAGGACTAAAAAATATGTAATCAAAATATGTTTGATGACATCAATTAGAAGCAAAACAAATCTTTCATTATATGTCTGATACACCTTTCACGAAAATAAAAAAGAAAATAAAATAAAAGAAAATAAAAAGACATGACATCTTGATGCATGTCCCATACACTTACACAAGTAAGTCTGACAAATCATTAATTTAAAATTACCAATATCACATTACATTTAATAATTCTCTTATTTATTGTGATATCCATCAAGTCCAAGTAGAATCCACAAGTAGACCTATTTCTTCATATGCAAAGCTTTGATTAAGGTATTAGTGAATTGATATTCAGTCATGTAGTAGTTTAAACATGCTTGTTTGGCTTCTAATTGTTTCTTCAATGAAGTGACACTTCAAAATAAAATATTTTTTTCGGCAATGAAGAATACCATCTTTTGTAATAGATATAATTGACTTATTATCATAGTAGATCCTTATTGCATCAGTATGTCCTTCACAATCCTAATCAAAATAACTTGAGCAGTGGCTAGTGAGACAAAAAAGCATTTTACCTCTATAATAGACAATACAATAGAAGTTGAGGTCCAATATACATCATAACAAATAAAATATACATATAGTAGTGGGGCTTCTATTTAATAAGTATACTACAAAATTTACTATGTCAATCTTGAAGACTTTGGGAAGATCTTTCTCATGCAACATTGCTTTGGTCATTTCAACTACCACTTGAATTTTTCTTTCTACCACAATATTTTGTTGAAGAGTATATGGCATTGAGTATTGTCTTTTTATACCTTTATATTCACAATATCTGACAAACATCTTGGAAGTAAATTAATGCCTCTATCACTCCCTAAAACATTAATTATATACCCACATAATTCTTGGGCAATTATTCACAAACAACATAAAATATAACTTTTTTTTTTGCATATGATGGTATTGACATAGGTCCACATATATCAGTGTGGACAAGTTCAAGCATAATTCAAACCTTCCAAGATACACTTTTGGAAAGGGATTCCTTTGGTGTTTACCTAGTAGATACCCTCAACAAACTTGTTTAGATTCTTCGATAATGACAGACAAGCCATGAATCATTTTCTTCCAACAAAGAGACTTGAGAATGATGTATTTTAAATGACCATACATTTTGTGCCATGAATCAGATTTATCCAAGCCTTGCATCTTCATGGCAAGATCAACAATAGTAATGTGGAAAACTTTCTTTCCTTGTTATCTCAACCTTCTTTAATATATTATTGTGTTTTGTATCATGAATGATGTATTCATTGCCCTCAAATCCAAGTTTATTACAACTCTAAATCAATTGATCTGCACTCAATAGGTTTGGATCTAGTTTTGGAACTAACACATCCTCTTTGATGCTTTTAACTTTAGAGTAAGTTTGCACATGTATAGTTCCCTTCCCATTAACTTTGACTAATTCTCTATTTCCTAATCTTCAATTATGAATTAATTGATGTTTTCATTTCTATTGATAGATTCTTGTATCTAGTCATATGATTTGTAAATCTACTATCTAGGAACTATACATTTGAAATGTGTTGTCTCAAGCTTAGTGAAACATAAAACAGACCATATTTAGTATATTGTTCTTCAGCACAACTAGCTTGTTGCATTTGAGCTTGCAATCTCTTGAAAAGTGACCGAACTTCTTATAATTGTAGTGTTAAAATTTGGTCTTTAACCAATAATTGCAGTGTTATAAATTTTCTTGTATATATTACTTTGTTTTCTTGAAAAGCGACCATATTTCATATAATTAGTATTCTTGAAAAGTGACCAGACTTCCCAACATAAAAAAATAACCCTCTTCGCTTTTGCAAGTTTTACTACTAGACAATCTTCCTATGCATCTTCCTCTACATCTTCCTCTAAGCCTTCCACTTCAATGACCTATAGATAAGCTCTAATTACTTTGTTTAGAGTTATCATGAGTTTACTAGTCTTTATAATTTAGATAGAACTTTGAATTTAAGACTACTTCTAGTGAAACTTTAGAATACCATAGTAGGCACTGCTCATAAGTCTTCAGTGAGCTTAAGAGATTTTGTATACTGAGTTGTGTGAAAACCTTAGTTTCTTCAATTACTATGTTGGGATCAAAATTCTTGGGAACACTAATGAGATCTTCTCCACAATTCTATTATCATAAATCTCCTCATCGTGCATTTTCATTTGATTGATGAGCTCCATGAACTTTGAATAAAAATTAGTAAGAGACCTTGCTTCTTTCATTTTCAAGTTTTCCAGCTCTTTTCTTAAAGATTATAGCTTCAATGGCTGTATCCTTTTATTATATTGGAACTTATTTTGTAAGAGATCCCAATTTTATAATTTTTTGTTTATCTCATAATTCTGAGAAAAATATTGTTTCTCATTGGCTTGCTAAATGAAAAAAAGAGATTGGCATCCATCTTCTTCAACTTCTTCAACTAGATTTTTTTTAGTTTTTTTTAGTGTAGATTTATCAGATGGTTAATCAAACTCATCTTTCACCAAATCAAATGCATCTTGTATAAATAAAATGTTCATCTTCACACTCAAAAAATTATAATTTTATGCTTCAAATGATGGAATCAAAGTAGATCAAAGGCTGAAGTTAGTGAAAGTTGAACTAAACATGAGCTTTTGTTCCAAAGTTGAGATTTCTATTATTGATTTGGGGATATAGGTCACTTCTTACTTAGCATCTATGACCTTCTTCAAATCTAACCCTTCTCCTTCAGTTCATGTTTATTTATGTTCATTTATGAAGGTCACACTCAATTTCAAAATTGATTTGATAGATCAAGCATTACTTTTATGTATAAGAAATCTCATAGACTCTATTGATATTTAGAATAATAATAATAATAATAATACAACATTTAGGAGAAGAAGAGAATCATGGTTGAGGCTTCTAGATCAGCCTTTTTGATACCTAAAGTTAGCCTTTTGTGTTTGTTTCTTTGATTTGCAAAACCTTGTTTTATCAAAACCATGATTTGCAAAGCCTCTTTGATCCAACACACCTTTTAAGAAAATAAAAAAAATACATGAGACATCTTGATATACGTCCCATACAAATGCACATGTGCAGGTACAACATATCAATACAAAAATACATGCGACATCTTTATTTTTTATTTTTTTCTTTAAAGAACATGAGAGATTATCTCATGTTCTTGATCCATCATGCATCTCGCCTAAAAAAAAAAATAACAATAACTGGAAAGTAAAGTATGCAAGATTAAAGATAACAATTATATGTTGATATTTAAATCAATACAGACCAAACAACAACTCAAAATGAGTAAAACAGGTCCGCCTAACTCAGGCAAACCCAACAAATCCCCCCCAACCCTAAATGAAAAGACACATACTATCATGCATCTTAAAGAAATTAAATCTTAATGAAGATAGATTTTGTTAATATATAATGATATTTTTATTGGTCCATATTTTTCAAGTATAATTGACTTTTTTATCTAATATATCACATATCTAATTATACATCACATCATTGTGTTTTGACCTAATAAAAAAGATCAAATTTTTGGATAGTTATACTGTACTCTGACTATTGCACCTAATAATATATGTATCATATCACAGATTCAAGTTTAAACAAAGTTTCACATATTAAGTTTTTTTTTTGTAAGTTTTAGTAGTTGTAGTAAATCCAGTCTCAAAGATTAATAGTACTATGCACTTTAATTCCTTGGATTGCTAGGATACTACTCATCCAAAGGCTATTACATTATTTGAGATGGATTTCCACGAATTCAAAATTATCAGCTATATCAGAATAGTTTATTCGAGAAGTACAAGCTTTCTCTCACCTAGGCACAAAAATAGCTAAGATGTCTAACTTAGATAACTTAGAATAGGTTTCACTACAACCCACTAATATCTATCCTATTTCAAGAGAAAATAAGTGACAATACTGATAGTATATGCTATATCTAGCCTAGTCTAGATCATAGCATCATAAGACTATCAATAGCTAAGACCTAAGAAAAATGACACATATTTCTACTTTCCTTTTTAGCCATGGGAAAATGCTTGGTGCTCAAAATATTTGACTAAAGTGGTTAAGACGGACTTAGCCTTTTGCATAAATAATCTCTCAAGAAGATCATTGATGTGTCATTCTTGAGATAACTAGATATGCTCAAAAGATCTATTTCGAATAATGCTCATCCTTAGAATATGGCTCACTAGGCCTAAGTCTTTCATAAAAAAATGTTAACTTGCTCCCCCATAATCTTGTTAATTTGTGCTATATCATCAACTTAAAGTAAAATTATATGTCACTTGTCACTCAAATGATGCTTGAAATATATGGTGGTTACAAAAGGTGTGTTGAAAGTCATGAGACTTTATGAATGAATAAAATTTCTTATACCATAGCTTTAGTTCATACAAGTTCTTTTTCAAAATCAAATATGAGATTTTCTCTCCTTTCCAAAATGATTTCCTCAAGTTGATCCATGTACAGAATATCATAAGGTCACTATGAAGAAATATTTTCTTTACGCCAAGTTAATAAATTTCCAAATCCAAGCTAGAAGCTAGACTAAAAAAATACTCTAATAGAAAATATTTTTACTACTAGAGAAAATATCTCATCAAAATCAATTAAGTTATTTTGACAAAATCCTTTTATTACTAACCAAGCCTTACACACTTAGTTGGGAGTCATTTTCTCTATGTTTTAGTCTGAAGAGTCATTTATTTTTCTAATCTCAATTCTCTTTAAGCAAGGGGGTACCATATCATAAGTCTGGTTGATACGAATAGATTCTATCTCTTCTGGCATAGCTTGAAGTTTTTCTTCTTTATTTTCAAGAGAATGACTTCATGAAAAGTCTCATAATCACTGATATCCATGAGTAACACATAATCATGGAATCTACTAAATATTTGATGGAACCTAAATGATCTTTTCAACTTAAGTTGAGCCATTGAGATGTATAATTAGGAACAATTATATTACTTAGTTCTAGCTAGAATATCATACATCATCTCCTCAACAAGCTTATCCTATGATTCAAATTTATCAGGTGAATCTTGTGGCTCAGAGTCATCATGCGACTGCTTAATTCCTTCATATTGATTTGTCTAATTTATGAAAGAAAGAGCCACCAACTCTATTTGAATAGTAATCTCTAAAGTTTTACTTTCATAACTACTCAAATGACTACCATCAACTATTTAGTCCTTTAGAATAATTTCTTTCATGACAACTCTCTATGAAAGAAAGAGTCCCCAACTTGGTTGTGAGGTCTCAATCTATTCCCAAATGCCTTTTGTTTGTCATCAATGAAGATATATGGAGATGTAGTATCATCTAGTTTCGAACTTTCATCTTTAAAAATGTGAACAAATACTTTACGACCAAATACTCTCAAGTGATCATATAAGATATATTTCATAGTCTAGATTTTATTGGGAACACCTTCAACCAAGATGGAAATAATGTACTTGAAAACTATACACATAGCTTCTCCCCAAAATTCTTTGTAAAGATGCATATGAGAAAGCATAACATAGACTATCTCATCAATAGTCTAGTTCATCCTCTCAGAAATACCATTCAATCAAGACACATAGCTAGATTTTTTTCAAGTTTAATACTATGCAATAAATAGTAGCTTAATTTCAAATTGACTTATATATTGTCTCTTGTTATTAGGATATATGTAAATCAATTTCTTACTAGTCTCTCTTTCTCAATTTTAGTGTAGAAATCCTTAAAGACATTAAAGAATTGATATTTCATTTTTCATATGATTGAGCACACTTTCCTAGAGTGATCATCAATGAATATCATAAAATAAAGGGACTCATTTATATTTTTACTATTCATAGAGCATACATTGATATGTATAAGACCAAGACTATTTGATCTCCTTGAATGAGGAGAAGATTGAAATGGTACACTATTGCAATTTCTAGTCATATATTTTATATACTCATCAAGAGATAATCAATGGTTAAATAGTAAAATATTTTCTCTAGCTAGTAGCTGAAGACCCTTCTCACCTACATGACAAAGTCTTCTATGTCAAGATTAATATTTCTTTTTTAAGGAACAATAATTATCTTATCTCCAAGCACTCTTATTTGAGTACCATACAATCTTGATTATATCTTATTCTTAATACAAGTTAATTATACCAAATCTTTCACTTATTATTTTTAATTCTAGTTTAAGTTTATTATATCTTATTCTTAATACTAGTTTATGCTTAATATATACCAAATCTTTCTTGATATTGTATGTTAATTTTCTTCTTCCAATAAATTTAATAATTTAGAAATTTATAAATACAACTATTTTTGATATAGTAATACTTGTAATGTTCTAAATATGTTTTTATTTATATCTTTAGATATGCTTTACTTTTGTTAATATGCTAATGAACTATGAGTAACATTCAATATTTTTATTGCAATGATTTAAATGAAAAGCTGCATTTTTATATGTAGTGTACCATTAGTTGTATCAAAGATATTAAAAATAAAGTGAATATATGAAATAATTTTATTATGTTAAGAAACGTATAATATTACAATAAAATTAAACAAATTTAAATAACTAACCTAGTGATCTAGTTTTTTTAATATTTAAACATTGTTATACTTTCATAGTCCTTGTTCCCTTTATTACAATCTCTTCCTAGATAACATTGAGTTACTACTAAAACATTAATTACTAATTCATTAGATTTTTTATGGTATCCATTATGCTATTTATTTCATCAATAAATAGTTCATGTTTTCATCCATAATAAACTTAAATAAAATTTACTCTTTTTCATGTCCATTTTTGTTTTTGTTTTTTTTAATATATTCATACAGAATCTCTAGTACTAGTTTATAATATTCTTAGTTTGTTTAGTGATATGTGATAAAGTTATGAATATACAAATAATAAATCAACCCTACTCAAATTATTTAGTGGGGCAACCTACCATATAAGAAAAGATATATAATCTACCATGCTCAATCAATCAATCAATCAATCAATCAATCTCAAAGGAAGTCTTCCTCGAAGTCTTTTGATCCTATAAATAATTATTATTAGAAGATAAAATAAAGTTAGGGCCAAGTTACTTGAAAAGAAAATTCAGATAAAAATGACAAGTAAGACCATCAAAATAAAATAAAGTATTTGAAAAAAATAAGGTTCAAAATTGAATTCTACTATAATCAATGAATTTGAGAGTTGTCATTCACTACCATTATACTCAAATAATAAAAGAAAAATGTAGTAAAAAGAGAACAATTATTTATAATATAAATATTGGCTCATGAGTTGACAACCCATGAGTCTGAAGTAGAAGAACAAGTTGCTAGAGTTGTAGCACCCAAAGTCTAAGAAGAATCTACTAATATTGTACAATGGAGGAATCATGAATATCCTTCTTTGGTAGGGACCATGGTGAGAAAATTATATGAGAACTCCTGGATGGATCTAGACATCTAATAGATGATGTGTCCTGTGTCCTCATGAACTATATGTAGTTCTCTCGATCTTCTCTTTAAAAATAATACCTAACAAGTATCTCTTCGACTAAATTGAGGCTCCCATGCCCCTACCTTTGTGGAAACTAGTATCTCATAGGTTGCTACTATATCTTGAATGAGGTGTCTATATGGTGGCTCTCAGTTGATCACATATAAATTGAATTTCTCAATAATATAACTTTGGTTTTTTGGATAACTCTTTGTCACTCAAGATATGATAGTGAAATGCTAACAATTCATATGGAAATAAATATAGGAATTCATGCCAAGAAGCCACTTCATCAATCTCACTCTTTCTGAAATAAAAACTTTTGCTAGAAAAACCTCCAAGAGGTATGTGGTTAGTCAAGTGGATTGTGTAAAGCGAGTAATAACCTGATTAGTCTTTTTCATTCCCTCAAATCTCATTCTAAGAAGCTATGAAATTACATCATATATCAATGTCATATGAGATTAGTTTAGTAATTCTGCTAACTCTCATAGAGTCTTACATGTCATTAGAGATTTCAAATATGTTGTGTTTGCTTAGCATGCCTCTAAAAGAGGTATTCCGACATGGCGCAGTGGCGGATATCAACCTAGGTTGTGTTAGCCTAGCATGCCTCTAAAAGAGGGAATTCCAAAATGGAGCAGTGGCTGATAGCGACCTAAGTTGTGTCATGCTAGGTCGAGTTGCATGAAAACCCAATATGAACTAAGCACTAGGCATGGGTCATGCCTGGCTCGACATGGATAGAGCCCAGACAAGACTAGGTTAATGCTAGGCTAGCACTTGTCTAATCCATACTAGCTTTGGCATGGGCTAATGGCTAGGTTTGGCACAACTCTGACCCGATTATAGTCATTTAAAAAAATGGCATGTGAGTTTAACATGCAAACTTGGGTCAGAATTTCTACCTAACATGGGGCATGACTCATGTGTTTATTGTCACCCAAGGCAAATTTGGCCCACATGTTTTGGTTTCATGGGTCGTACTATGATGCATGTTTTCCAACAAGCAGGCCAAACCTCATGGCCCAGCATGGTCTGAGCCATTCCACCATGTCAGTCCATGTCTATACTTCTTGTCATGCCAGGCCATGCCATGGTTGGCTTTCATGGGCCATGACATGGGCCCTCCATCCCATTTTCAATCTCTACTTCCACCTAGCAATCAAAAGGCAAGAATCATATGGCTACTTCTCATGTATCTCATCATTGAATTGTTCAATTCTGAAGTGATCTATCATCTCATGAGAAAAAAACTATGTCATAACTCTTGTTATTAACTACGACTAATTCTAATTTTTGAGTTTCCATAAAATAATAACCAAAATTTTATTTTCTATAAATAAATATAATAAACCATGAGCAATGCAATAAAATAAAAAAAACCACCCTTGTTGTAGTACCCACACACTTGTACCAAGATATTGATAGTAACCCTAACTATACCCATCACATCACGTGCACACGTCACTCTAGTTGCACCCAAACACACACACACACACACACACACACACACACACGTAGAAACTCTATGGTTTGCAATCCTTAGTTCTGATTTCATTATAAAATTAAATGCTGAAAAAATAATACAACAAATATGAATAGAACTCATTAAACATATGTACAAAGGTATGCCCTTATATAATAGGTAAAATAGATTAGGATAGCTCATGTATCAGTTGCTCTCATCCATAATGAAATAAACACAACATATTAAATAAGTTGTAAACTTAAAACAAACTGAAACTACAACAAGCATATTCATTATTTGTTTGTTTATTTGTATATAAATATCAACTTATTTATGTTGAGAAGTACATAAATCTCACATACCAATAACATTTTTATCAGTATAAATTATGCCCTAGTTATAACTATGTCATTCCATGCCATCTAGTAGCATTAGAAATGCTTCATAATTTACATCTAATTGGTTTTTTCTTTGAACATGTTTGCATGAAATTGTTTTAAATCATTACAAGTGTTAGCCATTACTTGATAGGATCTTTCAATTTTTTTAATATTTTTTATTCTAGTATAGATGATATCATACTCAATGGTGGAATCTAAAAAACTATTGAATACATGAGTTTTTTATGGTATTCTTTTAATGAGTTGATTGAGAAATAATATAATTATTATTTTATTTTTTTAATTGATGATGTCTTGTGAGATTTAATAGTGTATGGAATGATCATATTTGTAATTGAATAAAATGTATTTTATGTCTTTTACACAACTATGAGAATACTTTTAAATATTTGGCATTAATGATCATTTACTAATTTATTCATAACTTCATTACCTTTCTTTAGTCATGTTGAGTCTAATGAATTATATCATAAAAGTTGATCTTTTTTTTTTTTTGATTATTGTGAAGCCACCTAAAAAATATGTTAGAATTTTACTATATAGCAAGCTAGGATATGACTAATAGAGATATATTCCATTTAATTCAGATAGATACTCAAGATTGATTTTGATATTCTTTTCTTTTGTATTAATTCTAATTGATACTCAAGGATGATATTTTCTTTTTTATTGATTTTGATATCTAGCAAGCTAGTATATGACTTGTTTGAGTATCCAACAAGATTGATACTCAAGATTGTTTTGATATTTTTTTCTTTTATTTTAATAATCACTCTCAATTTATTTGGTTATATTTGCATAAAAAAAGATTATGTATTTTCTATGTTTATATATTTTTATAAAATATAAAAAAACAATTTAAAGATGAAATTAAAATTAATAGAATTCAAAATATGATTAATTATAATTCTAATCAATTTAGTTGATACTGTTTTGAGCATAAGATATTCCATCAAAATTTGTGTACAAATATCTCACTACAAAAATGGGGTGACAAAGAAGTGTAGGAATTTGATGTATCTTCTAGATCATTTCTATTATATAGAAATGTTCTTAAATAGCTTAGACATATTCCATTTTAATGATAAATTTCTAAACAATTTCATGTCTTTTGTATTATCCACGATTAAGCATCATTTCATATTTTATATCTAGAAGAGAAGTTTAGTAGTTTTTCTCCTAATGATTTCAAGCATACATATTTCGGGTAAGACCTCTTTCTTGAGAGTGATGAGATGGAACTTGAAGATATTAAGTATGAATTTATTTTTGTTTTTATACTAAGAGAGGGTTTAAATGTTACTTATGATAGCTGAAGTTATAATTAGTATCAATATTATGTTTTTTTTGTGACACAACTCCCCTTTATGATTTCATATCTCAATTAGTGACTAAAAAACTTTTAGTAATTCAACTTATTCTACTAGAGTTTCTATAAGAAAGTAGACGTGAGCTGTGATATGACTTCTTCTAGATTGTATGTTCTCATAAAGATTCATCATTCAGTGACATACTTGGAAATCGGTGTCATGATACAACAATGGAGGAGTTTTATGGGATTCAATAGTCTCATAGAAGCAAATCAGCTCTTATAAAAAAGCATGATGATGTTGGTAGTGGGATAGCTCCGTGTTGAAAGATTTCTCATCAGTTGAGTGTAGTGATCCAATTCTTGTGGAAACAAGAGATGCAAGGTTAGATACGTAAGATTTATATGTTTATGTGAGATATTCTCATTCTTGGTAGTTTCAAACTGAATTTTCAAAGGCTAGCTAATCCAATTGAGGATTGTTTTTAATTTTTTTTTTGCTCTAATAGAGATGCTAAGATGATATACTACGTAGCATCTAATGTATTATGTTTTCTTAATTTTTTCTATTCTAATTTTTCATATTCTACTTAACATCCCATGTTTTATATATTTACTTGGAATTTCGTTCATCTAATATGGAGTCATGACATATTGGATGAGTTTCATATTGTTACTATCAATTGAACTTGAGATCTTGATTCTCATCTATTAAGGAATCTTATATAGGTTAGAAGTAGATGTTTATTGTGAAGATTAGTTATAATGAAATGATATATTAGTTCAAGGTCAATTTTAGTGGGGGAGACAATACTAAATATATGGAGCTGGTTGTTCAATTTTCTTTTTCTAGAACCCCAAATAGTTTTAGTTAGAGTATATCTTTTAGTTGTTATTGCTAATGGATGGTTGTTTTACTCATCAGAGTTAAAAAAATTTATATTTTACTTGGATCTGAATCATATTCAAATGAAACAACCATTATATTATATGTTTATAAGACATATAGTTTTATATTTTGATTATGGGAGATCTTATATGAGTTAAAGTAGTTTCTTGGAGTTTAACATAAGAAATTTTTTTAGTTGTTACATCTTTTACTATACGGATATTTTTGATTTTTTTTTTATTTTTACCAACGTAGTTTAGAGATAAGATTTTTAATTACTTGGAAATCGGTGTCATGATACAACAATGGATGAGTTTTATGGGATTCAATAGTCTCATAGAAGCAAATCAGCTCTTAGAAAAGCATGATGATATTGGTAGTGGGATAGCTTCGTGTTGAAAGCTTTTTCATCAGTTGAGTGTAGTGATCCAATTCTTGTGGAAACAAGAGATGTAAGGTTAAATATTGGTTTATTACTAGCATATGTAGAAAATATTATCAATATAAATAAGAATAAGTTGGGTTTCTCCCAATTTAAGCATTTTTCATATAATATTTTAAATAAAGAATCTCACATATTATTAGGGTAAACCGGTCAATTTGTGATTTATTTGAAACTAAAAAATATGAGAGATGATATTTAGTTATTTAAGCAATAAAATTAATAAATTAAACAACCCAAAAATTTAGAAAATCATAATGGAAATCGAATAATGTGTGCTGTGAAGGTTTCACATGTACATGAAATCCATAAAACACAACATCCAAAATTATATTTTAGATAAAAATATATTTATCTAGAATATAAAATTCTAGAAATCTCAAGTCTGTTATAAACACATAAACTATGGATTTTGAGTGAATATTCCATATATCTTTTCATATTATTCTTTAAGTGTTAATGTTAGTTAATCAGCTTCTAGGCTTGAAATCACCAATATGAATGCCTCCTAATTTTTGGACAGAGAAGATTAATATTCTGTCTAGTAGCTTTTCAAATCTCCAAATGTCATCCAAGAGGACACCTATGTGCCCCCATACAAGAGGATACTCCCCCCCATACAAGATGGCACTAAAGTGCCTTTTTTTTTTTGTGAAAAATGAGAATATTCTCGGATTTTGATGTTTTATTTTATTTTTCTTTTAAATTTCAGAAAGTGGAATTTTATCCCACATTCTTAGTCCATCATGCTCCACACCTACACACAAAAAAAAAAAAAGCAAAATGGTATAAACCAAAAATAAAATAAATAGGTTTTAAAATAATAATTAATTTATTGTTATTAAATAACCTAAAACAAGAATATAACTAAACAAACTTGGTATAACCAACTCGAGCATACTTAACACAGTTTAATATTCTTTTAAGATAACTTAAATATGCCAACAAAAGTATGCAACAAATATTATTTTAGTATTTGTAGTTTTGGATTGTGCTAGAGGTGATACACAAGACATGGTGACTTAGCTCGCCTCAAAATTGAGGTAGTCTTGCATGGCATGACACATTATCCCACTAGTTAATACCAAGTGTGTCGGATTGTGCCTAGCTAGGTTGGGAAGGCAAGACATAATAATGGTCATTTTCCATTAATAATTGGCTCATTGCTTGTGGAACATGGGCCTCTAGACATGCACAAGATGATGACATGGCTGAAGTTGGAAAAAATATTTTCAAGTATTTTTGTATTCTAGAAATATATCAAAAAAAAAAATTTGTATCTATGTTACAATAATTACCCATATTATTTTATATAACATGGGAAAGATAGAATCATGAGATTTCTATTATTTCATCATTTCAAAATTTCATGACTTTATAATTTTGTAGAGTTGTTACATCTTTTAGACTATATGGATATTTTTGATTATTCATGTTTTTATAGATATAGCTTAGAGAAAAGATTTTTTCTTACTATTATATGTAGACAATATTATTAATACATATAAGAATGAGTTTTTCTTCTCCAAACTCAACCAATTTTCTAGAAACTATTTTAAATATAGAATCTCACATATTTAAATATATTTTTGGGACGACTTAGAGGAAAGATTTGTTTGGGATATTTAAATCATCTCACAAAAAATATGGGATAACCATTATTTTAGTATTTGTATTTTTTTTGGTTTTTAACAAAATAGATTGTAAAAACATTCTTACACCCAACTTAAAGCAATTGAGATAAGATTTGATTGCTTATATTGTAAATGATTTTTTGGATTATACTAGAGGTGTCAAATGAGCCATAGCGACTCGACATGCCACCAATAACAATAACAAAGTGACATATTATCTTACTATTGCAATGATTGCTCACCATTTTATATAGCTGGAAACATTAAAATCATAAGATTTCCATTTCATAATGTAAAACTTTTATAATTTATTAGAGTATGTATAAAAAATAATCATCATGGATACATTTTAAAATGCCACATCTATTGAAAGGAATAGTTTATTTCTTTTCCTAAGTCAATTGTACAAAAAATGACATCAATAAAAGATTATTAGGTATTGAGATAACTATGTTTATCAGAATTTTATCTTTGATATAGATTGTGCTTGATTTTATTATTTTTTTACTTATGCTTTATGGATGAGAATACTCAACTTGAAGGTTGCCTATTTTGGAATGCCAAGTATTGAATAATTCTGACTACTTTGTATGATTTTTATGATCTATTTTACTTGAAAGAGAGATTTATTTATAATAATTTCAAAAAAACTTTGTTCTGAAGATTTTTGACAAATATAAATGAAATTAGAAGTTTTTAGTATAAAATATGTAGCTTGGTTGAGTTGGTGACTAGAAGCAGAGCAAAAAATCATGAAAAATCATAATATCTGACATGTTATAACTTTATTACACCATTGAATATTTATGAATTAGTTTTGGCATTCATTCTTAACTGAAACTCTATACAAATAGTCATAGTAATCTTCATGCGTCATGAATCTATCACCTTATTGACACAATTATTTCACTATATAACATATTTTTTTGGTTGTAAATATTTCTTTGGAGTCACATCGAACTAGCTCGAAACAACTTTATGATAATAATAGTAATTTTGAATCATATTAATCAAGTATACTACTAGTTCTAAAAGCCATAGTAGCCTTTATATTCCATGATGTTTTCTTTACCAAACCACTTAATACTCAAGACAAAGTCATGACTATAATATGGAATCATGACTTTTTGTTGGGTAATTGCGCTTCCACGGGTAGTGAGATTAAGAAACAGAAAACAATAGAAATACAGAAAACAAGCAATATATATATATATATCCTAATCCAACAGCATCCACGACAGAATCAAAAACGAGAAATCAACACAAGAAATAACGTGGTTCGCTAGTTGCTCAGTATGACTAGCTACCTCCACCAGAAAATGCTCATGCGTTACAGATTAAAACCAAGAAATAGTATGTATTACAGTATGCAGCATGCAGCAGTCGCGAAATCACGCAGAGAGAGGAGAGAGATGATGAACAGTTCAAAAACGGGTCAAAAACAGCTGCCCGAAAAATAAATACAAATCGTTTTATATGAAAAATAAACATCCGGTTCATTTAATCGAAGTGAGTCGGATCATGGAACGGGTCAGGCTCTGCTCCAAAAATTTCGGCCCGCTGCCCGGACAGAGGGACCTCCATTATTGTGCTACTGCTACATCTCCGGGCTTTTAATATTTCATTTCCTGCACTTACATGAAAATATTAAAACAGATTATTAAGTAAAAACAAATTACATATACAACACTTTTGGTTATTAAATATTACTAAGAGACAAACTTGAGTTGCAACCAAGATAAGCACTATGATTCTTGGAGTTTTCTTAAGAAAGAAACTAAAGCCATGATCATTACTCTATCACCATGGATGTGTTATAGAGACTAAATACACAAGTCATGGCTACAATCTAGTATCATAACTTTGTATTATAGAGGTTAAATGGGTCATCATGATTATTTTCACCAAAGCAACCATCAAGCAGAGGAAAGTTACTAGGGTCATGGCTCGTACTCATTGTTGTGACTTTGTGTTACAAACCAAAAGATAAAAGCTGCAAGTTAAATTTAGTGTCATGACTTCCAATTAAAGAAACTCATACTAGATGCTTGAGTATATAAGAAAAACATTAAGAATTCAAATAGGATTCACTAGAGGAACAAGGAAGATGACCCAAGGGACTTCACAACTCTATATTTGGGACAATCTATGAGAAACCATAATAATACATGGCAGAAGCATAAACCCTAGAAGGTAAGCATGTATTCCGACCCCCACCTATGGACAAATCAAAGTGGAATTAAGTATAGTATGTAGGATTTATGTTTTTAAGCTTAGATTTTCTTGAGGGCTAAAATTATGGATTCATACTAGATGAGTTACAACTTATCTTTTATGTTATTCTCTCCAATTTTTGACTAAAAAAAGAATCTAGGGATAGTGTTATATGTTTTTTGTGATGGATACTTTATTTAATATTTTAATATGATATTTTATTGTGATATTGTTTGATTATGGATAGTTTGGTAATTAAATATAACTAAGACTAAAATTTTGGTTATTGGTGAATTAATACATGATGATAGTGGTGGATGGTGATATGTAGGCAATGAAGCATACTCACATATATGATAGGAAGACAGTGAAAGTCCTTTTAGCTATGATGCAATATGTAAACTCTTTTGCTAAGATGCAAAATTGAGATATATTTGATTATTATGAGGATGATACTTATAAAGCCTAAAACATAAATACTTTTATAGGTTACTCTATTATATATGTCTTAGAGGAACTAACTCTTAATTAATGTTGAGTGGTAAATATAATGTTCTCCTAATAGTTTCACCTTTAGTGTGACATTCACATATCTTAGTGGGTGATGATGATAGGTGACCCATATGACACACATGGGCAGATATGATTCATATGGTAGTGACAATCTTATGAGTTGCATTTGGTCATATGGCTTCCATTAGTAAAACATGAAAAAAAAATCATATGTTAATTATGCAAGTATAATGCTAGAATCCGAGAGTAAAAAAGTTATTATTACTACATTAATTATCATCAAGAAAGAAACTAGAGGTTAGAGAATAAGAAATCATATTCGAAGAAACCATTTAAGGGTAGTAAATGAGTTGTCTAAAATGTAAGGACTTGTGAATGACCTCAGAGTAAAGATAATATTTTATCTTAGAGCCAGTAAATGGGCGTGTATGTATGATAATATATACATGTCTACAAATAAATATATGCACCCACTTATGTATATACTTGTATATACATACGTATGTACTCAGTATTTTTTGTGATCATTAATTTTAGTTATCTTGAATTAGTACCTCTAAATCATTGTTTTCTAGAAAAAAAAGCTCAGTGAAAACCCTCTTGGATTTCCAAGGAGGGCATGTGTGGAAGAAAATCATTTCCTATGAAAAAACACAAAAAGATAAAATCATCAACTATAAGCTCAAAGTTGATCTCTTTCAATTTCCCTGGAAGATCAGAGATCTTCATATCAAGCTCCAAATATTCTCTTAGGATCCAGACATGGAGAAGCTGCCGATGTAAAGAGAAATGGAATCAAATCAGTATTTACCATAAAGAAAAGTAATATTCGGGGTGATATTTATATACGTCTCTAAAATCACCATACCTGATAAGGTCTTTTAATGTAAGATTTACTTTCTTGCTTATTGATGAAAAAAATATTTTTGTAAGTCGTTACAACTTGTTTAAACCACCCTTTTGACTTCGCCAAACTTGAATAGGCTCCTAGAGGCCTGGTTTTGGCTTCTACAATTGATTCACAACAACTTCTCTCTCTCTGCTCATGTATGAACACATCCTATTGGAAAATCCAAAAATCTCATTTTGATTTCAATGCCAATTAATTCTGAAAGCAAAAGGAACTAGCTAGAGCATTTTAATACATGTTTACCTCTCTGAATATTGAAAAATGAACTTTATGGTTTGCCAAAGCTAGCATTATCAGATCAGCATCTAGCGCACAAATATTCATTACTATTTAGAAATTAAAAGAGATTCAAAAGAACAAGATTTAAGCATGTAACAATTGAAGTTGCAAATCTTCAATTCCATTATGCAATGAAATTCACATGCCAGACCATATCAGCAGTGACAACAATTTGGATTATAATCAGGAAGTTTGTGCTGTAGGCAAATAAAAGACATTATCTTGTGTTCGCCTTCCCCTGGGACATTAGAATCATATAGAATGACATGTAACACGCCAATGTAATGCTAGGAATGCCTTATAGAAGAAGATAAAAGGGCCCGAAACTAAATGCTTAGACTAATTCTATATCATGCGAAAACACTGAGATAGAGTTCAAACCTTCAAATCCTTTCACCCTGCATCGTGCTTCATTCACGAACAAATATATTGTTGGAGTGCCTTGGACACCTCGTGCATAAATACAATTCCTGGTGTGATAACGTTGGAGTCTAAAACTTCAGATTCATGCTTTGGAACAAGGGGTTTACCTTCCATTTCATATTGCTTTTTCAACCTCTCTTTCCTAGTTTCCTGATAAGCATAAAATCACAAAATCACCCAAATACAGCCAAATACAGTATGGGGGTGGGAAGGAGAAGCATAGGTGGGAGAAGAACCCCATGGCAATTTCATTGTCTTTTTGTGTTAGGAAGCGTCTTCTTCATTGTTGATTCATTTTATCACTGGGTGCAACCCTATTTACAAATGTAATTTAAGCCAAAAATACTTCATAAGTAAAGGACATAAGATAAAAGATCGATTAGGTGAGACCAAACCAATTCAAGCTGATGCATGGGCACATGGCATCCATGTATGAACACAAAAACCATACTAAAAGCCATATATAATAGCTTGCGAGGTCTTATGATGCTGAAAAGCCTATCAATGTACTCATACATGCTGTCGAATACTTCTTCAAAGGATGTCAGAGGAAGAATCTGAATCACTATAATAATGAAATTAATGCAAGAATGAAACTAGGGCTTAAAAACACACATATAGGTCTTTCAGGGATGGTCATCATCTTTAAGTTCTTTGTCCTCTAGTAATCCACGCAGATAGAGAATATTGTTATACATGTGCATGGAGCATAACATAGTACATTTACAAACCAATAAATAATACAACACCATGCCATCGATAAATAGATAGATTAGCGCATACAATACCAACTATCATTTGCTAGAAATTTCACACAACGAGGTAAGCATGAGCATTTTTTTTTTAAATTAACAAATCAAGATTACTCCAAGATTTTTAGTGAACTACCCATCAACATATTCTTCTATCTTTCTCAGCTTCACGCATCAGTCCATGGTTAATTATAAGAAAGTTAGAAAGTACCAAATAAAAGAGAAATAAAAATTGAAATGACAACAGGCTGTGTGGTATTGAATTTTTGCATACCTGTAGGTTCATATATGAATCCACCGAAGCAAGAAAACCTGAAAGAAACAAAGAAAAAAAATGAGAAAAAAATGCAATGCACATGAGGACATAGATCTGCATGAAATAAGAGTGTCAAGAACAAACCTGCATTTGAGTGGGACCAAAATTTTTTCATTCATCTCACAGCTTCAAAAGCCAAGGTGCTTTTCCTAGCACCATGAGGACCAGCCAAGCCTTTTACATACCTATTATAGGCTAAAACTCTGCCTAAAATATTCGGGGACACACAAACATATTCACAAATATATAAAAATAGTAATTATAGACATGAACAAACACAAATCTAAGTTGATAGTTATACAACTTCAACAAATATCTAAAAGATATCCAACAATAATATTTAGAGAAAAAGTGAGTGCAAAAATAAAATGTTTTAGGAATAATGAAGATAATAGAAGCTCGACCTCCTTTTGAACTAGCTGAAATTGGTAAATGAGACCAATGCATTGGAAAGACCATGAAAATATCTGAATTCTTTGAATTAGAATTTTTTCATGTGTCACACATCAGATGTCATGCAAAGATTCATTATTAGGTTAATCGGCAAAGCAAAGAGCAAAACCAGAATAAAAAAAATTGAACCCTCTAAATAAATCTGATCATGTTTTGCTACACATACAAAAATCAAAAATAGTTCAGAAATAATTCTGGTAAGAAATCATCATCATAATTAGTTGGGATTTTGTGCTAGCCTCTCCTATGAGGTTTCGTAGCTGGATCTCGAAATGCTATCTATCATGTCAATGCCGCTAACTGTGACTCTATATAGGACATCTGTTATTGCATTACATTCTTAATATCTTTCATTTCATCATTAATTTCATTAATTTCTTGTATTTCTTCCATCAAATGAGTAATCTTCTCATCATTCTCTTCTTTCATTTCCGGCATTTCTTCCTTCAAATTAATAATCTACTTATCCTTCTTTTCTTTCATTTCATTTATTTCTTCCTTCAAATAAGATATCTACTCATTATTCTCTTTCTTTTTGGTCTCCATAACTTCAATACGTTCAATTGCTTCAATTACTTGTTGTTTGACCGCCTCATCCACTATTGCTCTGATAGATAAATTAGAAGCACGACTGCTACAAAAAAATGCCACTCCCTTCGAGTTGATGCCGTACACTCGCCGCTTCTTATGACCTTCTATGGTCTCCAAATAAATAGTATCATAATCAAATGGTTGAAGATTCATATAACCCTCAACTTGTTGATAAGCATCTGCCACACATTCCTTCATGAGTTCCTGAGATAAAACAGAGAAATATACCATTCTAGATATACATAAAATAAATTAAATATATTGCATTCCAAATAATTTTCAAAATGTACTATAGTATTATAAAATTTTATTAATATAATAGATTCTTACAGCAATCATCTTAGACTTGTTGTCAATAAACTGATCATCCACTTTCTTTACATGTATATTCCTGAAAATCTCATAAAAATTAGGATCTTAACCCAATTCTCTAGCCAAGAAAATGTATTTATTAGGTCATAAAATAACAAATGATAAAAAATTTTAACAAAATTAATAAAACCATGCATAGATTTGATTTATTTGGACTATTAGGACAACCAGTAAATATATAAATATTTAAAATATTAAAATTGTACCAAATCTTGAGCATGCTCAATGCTTGACTTTGACCCTTCTGTGTGTCGAGAGATTCTTGTACCTAGTCTGGCTACCTTAGTTCGTCAATTTTTTTAGTAATCTCTGATTTTTTCTTCACATCTGGCTCCTCCCAATACTTAAGCCACTCACCAGTCATCCTTGGATATATAATCAGGCCTTTATTTTTTATTCTTAAATTTATGGACAAAATCAGAATATCATTCAGCAGCTTTACTCTCCCTTAATGACTTTATCTTTCCATCAAATTTGGGTGCCCATGTGCACTGATCTATATAAAGAAAAATCACAAAAGAATTTATATTAATAACAAGAACATAATTATTTATTTCTTGAATAATAACCAACGTAATAGTTAACTAATGATATAATTAATTTTCAATGTTATTTTTTCATTATTTTTACCTAAAAGTCATTAAAATAAGACTCTTTTGTTGATTCAGAAACTTTCTTCCATGAGAATGTTTTAGAATCAACCATTTTTTGAAAGTCTTTGTAATTAAAGTCGAACACTTGTGAGATGAAATAAAATTGTACAAATAAATAAATAACATTAAAAACAAGCAAATCATAACTATATATAAAAAACCACTAATAGTAACGTCAAAATTTTTTATTCAAGTCATATTTACATATTTCTTATACCTCCCATCCAAAATCTCAATTCTTAACTTAGCACTGAATGCATAGGAAGGCATGGAATTTGATGATGTCGATGATTTTTTAAATGGGGGAACTATCATTGTAAAATACTATCGGTGGTGTAGAAGATAGAGATGAATAAAAAGTGTGTGTAGGAAGGACAGTGGGTGGTGGGCATATATCTGATAAAGGTGATAGTAAATTTCTTAATGATGGTGATGGTGATGGAAATGGAGGTGGTTATTGTGATGTTAAAGTCTGGATATGACGGGTATGAGATGGTACTAAATTTGCAACACGATGTAATAATACTAGATGAATTTGGTTCATTTCTAAGTCTATGGCCACGTCCTTTAGGTGCCATCTACTATACAAAATAAACATAGAACAAATAATAGAGATATGATGAACAAACATGCATTTTAGAATAAAACACATCAATAGATTTCAACAAAATCTAGAAAATCTTTGATAGTTTAATATTATAATAGAATTATAATAGTTTAATTATCAGCATCACTATCATCCTCCAATTGATCTTCTGACATTTCATCTGATTCCAATGAAAGTTCTAACTCATCTTCAGGTAGAAATTGATAATCTTCAATTTCTATAAGGACACAATTTGAGTCACATAAATTTTCTAGATCTTCATCTAGATGCATAGAATCAATATTATTTATGTCATCTTCTTGGAATGCCAGTGCAATAGCTAAGTCTATGCTTCTTTGTTGAGATGTTGGTACTTCAAAATTTAATCGAGCATTAATTTTGCAAATCACCCACCAATCACTCTTATCATGAGATAAACTTGGATATGTACAATAATATACTTGAGTGGCTTGAACTGCTATAATAAATGACTCATATCGATTATATCTATATTTATGATAAACATCCACTAGCTTATAATCAGAATGAATCTTTGTACCCACATTTCATGTAGGATCAAACCACTTGTACTTTAATAATACAATCTTGTTATTTTCGAGTCCAGGATACTCTAACTCAATAACTTATGTGAGTTGACCATAATAATCAATCTCATCTACACTATAACATGATCCTTTAATGCATACACCACTACTCATTGTTATTTTAGAAGAATCATGCCCGATTATGTGAAATTTATATCTATTGATAAAATACCCAGGATATGTTGCCACATATCTAAATGAGCCTTTACTTAGATTCTGAATTAAACAAATGATGTTAACAAATAAAAGATACTAATAAATTAAATAATTCAAAAATTTAAAACTTAAAAATTCTTACATAATTTTCGAACCAATTTGCAAATTTAGTTTCTGGCATAAAATCAACATCATTGCTGGAAATTGCTGGTTGCATATTTTTTAACTACTCAACATAAATACTACACAAATATAAAAAGAGAGAGAAAAATGTATATCAATTTTTAATTATTCCTATTAAGGAAAAAATTAAACTATGATTAAACGTCTAACCATTTTGGGTATACATACTTAATATATGGTGCAACCTCCTCACGATTAAGTAAAACATATCTCTGAGTTGCTTTGTACTCTTTATCTATCATACATCTTTTCTTTGCTCTTCTAAATGTAGAGTGCTTGAAGATAGATAGTTCATCCTCAGAATTTATCTTCTACCATCACATGACCTTAATTATTCTGAGACACATTTCTATTCTTTGTATTGACATGATCCTCAAAATAATAAGAATAAAATGATAATGCTTCTACTAAATATGCATTGTAAATTGAACCTTCAACTTTTGCTTTGTTTCTAACATTCAATTTCAACTTACGATGATACCCACAACCACAATGTTATGTTTCAATTATATTAAATTATAATATTACTTTATGTATGAAATAATAAAATATAGATAATTATATGTATTTATCTTTCAAAAGGATACATCCACCTGTATTACACTGACCCTGCTATCCTTGCTTCATATGCCAAATGGATCGGCAAATACTCAATTGAGTCAAAAAAAACTCGGTGGAAATATCCGTTCAAGCTTACAAAGAATGAGTGGAATGTCATTATCAAGCCTCACCATGTCATCTATTTTGATTGTGGTTGTAGTTAGATGATTGAAAAATAAACTAAGTTCTGTAAGGACCTTGCAAACACTTAGAAGAAGTAATTCACAGAATGCAATTGGTATTAATATCTGCATAGAGACATGATAGTCATGACTTTTCATTCCAAATAACTTAAGATTCTTCATATCCATGCATCTACCCATATTTGAAACATCCATCAGGGAATTTCAAATTTTTAACCCATTCATACAATGTTTGTCTTGCCTTCTTATCAAGTGTGTAACAAGCTTTAGAGAATTTTCATGTTGCCTCATTCAGTTTCAATTCAAGATGCCGACAGTAATCATTCAGCTCTTATCTTGATTTTAAAGTATCTTTTGATTTTCTGTCTACATTAAAGATAATGTTGAAAACATTATCAAACATATTTTTTTCCAATATGCATTACATCAAAGTTATGATGAATTAAATTGGATTTCCAATAGAGAAAATCCCAAAATATATTATGTTTCCTCCAGCCAAATATTCTACATATTGGTCCAATAGTTCTAATAGCATCCTTTTCAGTTATCTTTCCAGTAGCATCATTCAAGCCCTAACTTTGAATCTCTGTCATAATATCATCTCCTTAACGAATTGTTGGTACAACTATTATCACAGTTTTATTTTTTTGAAATGTAGTTCTATTTCTTCGAAATGGATGAACCATAAGTAGAACCTTATAATGGTTATCAAATCACGACTATTTACCACTAAATTTGAGGGTAAATGCATTAGACTTTTTCATGCAATATGGGCATGTGAATCATCATGCAGTACTCTATCCAAATAACATTGAATATATAAGAAAGTCACTTACCATCCACATTGGGGGTAAAGTGTTGAGGGGATATCTAAGAGGAAAACATTTATAGGAAGAGCTTAATAATTAATAACTATAAATTCTATCAATAGGGCAAGAGGTCATTCCGCATATATCTAGTATTTATTCTATGACTGTGCATAATCATAAGGTAATTTATGAATTCCATTACAAATACAAATTTAAATTATTTCTAGAATTTAGGATTTACGACTTGAATTTTATTCAGCATGCCTACTAGAGCATCTATTAATTATCATTACTTTATTTATTATTTCATGTGTAATACCTATGAGATTGATATATGAACTAAATGTCCACTTTATTACTTGTTTGATCTATATATTTGTGGAATAATATTGAAAGAAAGACTCTTGCCCAACCGACTTTTGGGATGCATCTAACCATACAATTAGGTGTTATAACTAACTCACAATAAATTTTTGGTACAATTATTGAGAATTGTTTTTGTTTAGTTGGTCAATTTTAGTTGATGTAACTACCCTTAAAAAGGAGTAGTTCTATTTTTAGTAGTTTTCACAATATTATCTTGTTTTATTTCATTGAGATTTATACTGTTTATCTTGTATTTATTTCGTAATCATAGTAAATGTTATCTTCAGTTTTTTTCTTCTTTTTTTTAGCGATCACCATTACATGAGCTGACACTCTAGAACTAAGCTAACCCTTTGGAATTAAAGATCAAGATAATATGGAATGCTATTTTGAAATATACAGTAAAGAAAGAGGCAATGAAAGAAATGTGTCATTATCAAGAGGCCCAAGGTGACAAGGGGCAGGCTATCTAATATTCTAATCATTATCATACCCTAGGTGATTTTGTAATGCTCATTATTATAGATAGTTATTCAAGGATTTAGATGTGATAAATGGAAGCAAACTATTTGAAGTTGAAAGGTAGTCTAATAGTGATGGTTTAGTTGCATTAGTATAGTGGAAGGATATCAAATGATTCAAATAGGAATTACGCTATGTTTATTCCATTTCTCATTGAGAGATAAAGCATGAAGTTAGTTCTTGTGTTTATCTCGGGGCTCCATTTAGAGTTGGGATGAACTTATTTATGTTTTCCTTACAATGTTTTTCTCACATTAAATCATCTCATAATTGAGGAGCAAGATAAGTCATTTTTGTTAGGAGGAGGTGGAAACTTTATATGATGCTTGGACCATTTTAAGAAGTTATAAAGGAGATGTCCCCAAGCATAGTTTTGAATTATAGTTCCAAGCCTAAACCTTCTATAATGGACTTAATTATGAGACTAGATGCAATATTTATGTGGCCCCATGGGGTTTGATTATGAATAAATATCTTGATGAGATGAAAGTCAAGTTGGAGTTTAGCCAAGATGAAAGCCAAGATGGAGGTATTCATAAATAAGTTGAAAGGTCGTGAAAAAAATAAAAAAGTGTGGGAGAAGTAACCATTGTGCACATGCGAAGAAATGACATCTTTCAACTAAAATTATCTAGTGGGGAAACTAATGGGTATGAAATAAAAGGTTTATGTTTTGACCCAATCCTAATATCACCACACACTACTATCTAGACACGAGAAATCCTAAGGGGTTTTTCTATGAGAATTATGGTAGTGGGTACCAAAATATTTGTCAGGTCTTAAAGAATTTTGTGTATGATTAATAGGATATAATAACTAAGAAGGGTCAAGCTCAAATAACCATCATCAAAACTATGCATGGATGCCAAAGTGCAGGCACTGCTAACTGAGAAGAAGCAAAAAAATAATTGTCAAGAATACCAAATAGAGAAGCTTGAGACTAAGTTGGAAAATTTGAATATGGTAATATAGAGTATAGAAAATCAGATTAGATAATTAACATTATCATTGATTAAGAGCTTGAATGAGTTACCTAGTGATAAAGAGCCCAACCCAAAAAAAAAAAAAGCTTATTCATAGTACTTAGAACTAGAAAAATATAGATGGGCAACATTATAGTATTGGTGTTTGATTTATTAGATATTCTATCATATTTTGGTGGTTGAAATGATCTGTATGTGTGGAAAAGAGGCTAAATTGTGTTGATTTCATAATTTTTGGTATTTTAAAAAAATTTGATGAATAGTTGTGAAATCGATAAGTTTTTGGAAGTGTTTAGTAGAAGAGATGAGTATATAAGTTCTTGATAGTTCTGGCACCCATTCTTGTCCAAAACTCTATCTACATGATCATGGAAAAATATTACATGTCATGACCCTACATTCTCATTAGCAATATCTTTCCACTAAGTGATACTTGCATAATGGTTGTAATATTAAAAGTGAGTCATAGTCATACCTAGTTCACAAAATTTTAATGACTACTATCTTAATTCATTATCGTAATAATCAAGTATCGCATTAGCACTTAAGGTTATAGTTAATTTCATAATATCATGACTTTATCTTTATATGGCTTGATAGTCTCAAGTTAGAGCCACAACTTTGTTATAAAGCCATGATTTTTAAAATATAGAAAAAAAAATCATGAGTGCTTAGGCCAAAGCCATGGTAATTATTCAAAGCAATAACTTTTGGGTCATTAAATATTATAGAATATATTACTTGACTATGACCAATTCTAAGTACCCCACTATGACTTGTATGCACAAGCTAAGTGCAAGCATCACAACAACTTAACAATACCACTACCATATAATTATCAAGATGGATGAATGACTGATGTCGTGTCTTCCACATGATCCCATGATCATAAAATAATATTGGAAGCCATCACACTTTCCATGGCCATTTCCATAGCACCATGGCCATGTATTGACTAAAAATGATGAAGACATGAAGCCATGACCATTTCATAATGTCATGACATTGTATTATAGAGAGATTAGATATAAGTCATGATTATTATTACTACCATGATAGTATTATAAAAAGATTAAGATATCAAATAGAGTCGAAGCTATGTTCTAGAGTTGCGACCTCAATCCGAAAAGATGAAGGTCGAAGTTGTGACTTCCATTGAAAAGTCAAAACTTCTTACTTAGAGGAATGTAATACTACCTGAGTATAAAAAAATTTGAGAATTCTAAAAAATATCCTTCTTGTTTTCTTTTCCCTCATTAAACAAGAAAAGCCATGACAAATACAAACCTTAGAAGTAAATTTTATGCTCTCTAGGGGTGCCACATGCAAGCAAGGAAATTAATATCAATACCAATCTCTAGAGTTTGGGGGCACAACTCCTAAAACCCTCTTCTCATAAAGATAAATATGAGAATTTATATTAAATTTGAATGGTTTATGATTTGTGTTATTTTAATTATGTGACGTAATAATTTGGAATTGATACAATATTAGTTTTCTTATATTTTATCTTTATGAATATTGATGGATGGTAATTAAATAAAACTCTAATTAAAGTTTTGACTAGTGGTCAATTTGTGTATTGTTGTTGTGGTGGATAGTGATCACTAAGCCATGAGACTCATTCATGTATACTATATAAAGGTGGTCCCATATCTTATAATTATGAAGCACAAAATGAACCTATATCTCAAAACTCAAAGTTTGGGCATGTTAATCATTATGAGAACTATTTTTACGAAGTTGAAAGTTCGAATGCTTTTATATAGTAATTCATTGTGCATGCCTTAGAAAGACTGATTCCAAATTTGAATGAATATTATATAAAGTATTCTTCCTAAGGGTTCACCTTTATTATAGGAGCCACATCATCATCGAGGAAAATAATGAAAGACAATCTTCAAGATATCTATCCATGTTTGACTCGCAAGATAGTGACAACCCTAGTTGGTTCATTATACTCATATGATTCTCACTAGTAAAACTTGAAGCAAACATACACTAATTGTGTGAGTATATGACTTAATTAGTCAAAATTAGAAATACTAACAAATAATACCAAATAATGGTCTTAAGACAATGGAGGCCAATGAATAATAGTGTGCACATGAATTAATCATCAAGATTAGTTGATGTAGTTTCCTAAATGATATGGGATTTTGAATGAACCTCAGACATGGATGAAGTGTTGTCTCAGTTTTGTTGTACAAAGAGAACAACTACAAGGAGACCATCAATAAGAAGGACTCAATAGTAATAACTATGACTACCATATATGCTAATAGGGCAAGGAGTCATTTGCATAATATTCTAACCTTTGTTTTATGTCTAGCATAAAATATATATCAAATAAATTAATAGCACCACATAAATTAGGTAAATTAGTCCCTTGACCTAAGGTTGATTAAAATCTTAGTATCTCTTCTACTAAAAATAGATTGCTTCTAATTGGATAACCAAACTACTGATATATTTTCTATGAGATCGACATCTAGACTTCAAGTCTTTTATATTAATTGCATGACCCATGAACTTGTAAATCTCAATACGAGACCTCATTACTTAGTTACAATAGTTTTTTGGGACATCACCTAATCAATTAAATTAGGTAGAATAAAAAAAGTTACAATAGACTTTTGGTAATATTGCTGAGGATTACTTAGTTTGGTTGATTAACATGAGTTAACATAATTAATCTTGCAAAAGAATAATTTTTTTAGTAAATTGTATTTTATTTGAGAAACACATCCAGATTAAATTGCTAAGTCATGTTATCATGTTTGAATATGGATAGTTACCTTTTTAAATTGCTTGTCATATCTTTTATTTTTTTTCTTTTTTTCAATTTACCTATCTTTAAATTGAATGTACAACTATATACCCCTACTAAGTCTTTCATGTAAGTTTTATTAAAGAGCTATGAAAAGATGATGAGGCATATAATAGGTATTTTTGAAAAATAATGTCAATGAGTGAGAAAGTCCTAAATTACAATTATGATGTGACTTATTATGCTCAAGGAAGTAACATTTATGTTGAACCTTATGACAACTATTATCATTTCTAATATCAGTAGGAAGAGAATCATGAGATTTGGGGATGTAGAATCCATGGGGAGATAATAGAATATGGGTCTCAACTATTTTAAGTATCTTTTAGATGGCTAAACTTGATAAATTATTGGGAGTGTTGGGTAATTGCACTTCTAGGGGTAGTGAGATTAAGATACAGAAAACAACAGAAACATAGAAAACAATCAATATATATCCCAATCCAACAAGCATCCACGATATAATCAAAAACGATAAATCAACACAGGAAATAACGTGGTTCGCTAGTCGCTCAGTACGACTAGCTAACTCCACCAGAAAACACTTGTGCGCTACAAATTAAAACCAAAAACAGAACATCTTACAGTATGCAGCATGCAGCAGTCACGAAAAATTCACACAGAGAGAAGAGATGGATGATGAACAGTTCAACGGGTCAAAACAACCGCCCGAAAAATAAATTACAAATCATTTTATATGAAAAATAAACATCCGGTTCATTTAACCGAAGCGGGTCGGATCATGGAACGGGTCAGGCTCTGCTCCAAAAATTTCGGTCCGTTGCCCGGACAGCGGGACCTCCGTTATTGTGCTACTGCTGCATCCTCGGGCTTTTAATATTTTCTTTCCTGCACTTACATGAAAATATTAAAACATAAAAGACATTTGGTTATACAAACAGATTATTAAGTAAAAACAAATTACATATACAGTAGGGAGACTTGAGTGAGTCATAACTAGTGAAAATGGAAGGATGAGACCACAAAGCAAGAATGAAGACATCACAAATTAGAATAAGTTTAAAGAAAATGCTTCACTTGAAATCTTTGTTCTAAGGTGGAAATAGCTATGAATAAAAGAGATGGTCTCCATGGCTAATACACAAAAATTTGTGATAGAAAAACTTACATAGGAAATTGAATATTTGACCACAACTAATTTTGAGGAAGAAGAGAAATTATACTATAAAACTTTGATAGTTGAATTGAAGAAAATTGATGAATTATGTGCTTGCATAATTGAAAATTCAAGAATTTTCATGATGTCAAAGTTAAGGAGATAACATTGATGGAGAGAAGTGAAGCTTTACCATATGAATAAAAAATATATAAAAGAAATATTATTCTATCATTCACATATGATATTGAAAGTAAAAGGAAGAAGAAAGAAAAACTTATATTGAAAACATTGCTTGGACCGTAGAGATTTATAATGAATGGGAGAAACATTTGAAGGTGTAGCTATGAACATTAAATATAATAAAACTTGGGAGAAACCCCAATTTTTTTAAGTGATGAATTGTGATATTGTGAGATTAAAAATTATATGTACATAACTACATCTACAAAAAAACGTGTTAGAAGCCATGAAAACGTGTTAGATGTACATAACTACATCTACACACCCAATCACAAACAAGAGAATAATAGGCCCAAACCAATTATTATTAAAAATGAATATTTTTTTGACCCAAAGCCATGAAAATTTTTAGAGCCAAACCTTTGGTTATACAAAAAAAACGTGTTAGAAGCCACGTGAAAAAACCACGATAGTTTTTCAGATTAGCTACTTTGGTGTTATAGATAAATGACAAGTCCACTACAAGTTTTCAAAGCCATGACTTTTGTACTATAGAAACAAAAAAAATATATAGAAGCTATGTGGGAAAATCACAACTTAGATGTAAACTACAAATTTGATAATATTATTTGCCCCAAAACCATGACTATTTATTTATAGAAAATTAAATGAAACTTAATGAGTCACACAACTTTCAATTATTAGGTCATGATTATAAATATTCGACCCTCAAATTTCTTCCATAATAAAATCCAAATCTTTACCCGATACCATGATGATCCACTAAAAACCTTCATTGCTTGTTGATTCGATGAAGGAATAAGATAATCCAACAAGAACATTATTGAGATGTGCCATATGAAGAAAGGGAAGAGGTAAAGACCTAGCACCACAATAATACTACCTGAAGTCATAACACCCAGAGTGACTTTTGTTACAAGGAAATGACATGATTATAAAGGAATACTATACAAATTTAAAGGATAGGCATAAAAAGACACACCATGTGAGAGGTTTTTAGTTTTGATTTAATAGAGGAATCATTCATGAATTTCTTGGATTTCAATAAGCAAAAATAGTGTGAATTTCAAATCTCTTTACATGGGAAGATTTTCCAACTATCACTAATCTATTGATGAATGGTAAAGTTACATCGAAGGTGCCATCGAAAAGTATATATTAATATTTAATGAATGAAAAACTCATAAAGGTAAGTAAAGTATGGTTGTATTTCATATGCTCATTTTTATGAAGCATTTTTTTGTGTTTCTACTATAATTCTAGAGAGAGAGATATTGATATCATTTTTAATGGGTTCCACTTCAATATGAGAAAGATTTTGGAGAAGTCAATTCTCAAATTCCTTGAGCATGAATTTTCTGGCTAAATAATTTACAATTCACCAATTACATTATTGTGCTTGGTCGAGGGAGTTTCCATGCTTGAACATGTAGACATAATATATCTGATAGAGTCTCCATGAAACTATTGGTCATGACGACAAAATACGTAGGATACAAAATATGCATGAGGAATTAAAATATAAAATGATTAAGAACTAGTAGTAATTTGGCATGTAATCATTATTTTTTTGGTAGCAAAGTAAAACTTTGTACATATGCAATGCAATGTGTGCATGTTATAATTGAGCCAACCAACTTTTTTTCAATAGGACTATAAAAGACTGCTTTATTTTAAAAGAACATGGACATGAACATGAATGAACACAAAGTTTCAACTATGTTGTATACCTACATTTGAGTAGCTCCAATTGGACTATGACAAAATCTAATTTAGTGTAGTCTTTCAATGTTTGATAACAATAATTTACTTTAATAAGAAAGAAATATGCAAGACTTATAATGATCATCATTTTATCCTTCAAATTGAAGGGCTTTATGCCCACACAAATGTGGGATTAAAGTGAAAACCAACTATGTTGTGATTGGTTGCTCCACATGGGGAATCAAGTGTTAGGAATGAAACACTTTAGCATATTAATTTGAGGAAGAAAAATATATGTATGAGATATAAGAACAAAAATAGAAAAAGCACCTTCTAATCTTATCTATTTTTGTGCTTTAATCTAGTAACTTACTTCACTCCCATGCAACGAAACTAAGATTCACCCACACAAATGAAGAGAAAAGGGCCCTTCAAAATAAAGAACAATTGACTACAAGCTTAAGTCATGCCTTGAATTATAAAAAAATTGTATATTGATGCTAAGCATGAAACAACCTTTTTTTATATTAACATTATAAATTAATTAAGTCTATCTCTCTCTCTCTCTCTCTCTCTATCTCTTGCTTCCAATCTATAATAAAATATTATTGATAGGGATAAGTATGTTTTGTATTCCATTAAATAGTGTGTCATTTTCGAAGCAATTCTTTCTCAATTTTTTAACTAATAGTGGGTATGTACGAGGTTGTCTTGATGGATGGCGATAGGTAAGCCTAGAGACTCTCTCATGCATATAATAGAAAGGTGGTCACATAACTTATAATAATGATGTACGAGTTGAACCATTACCTCAAAACCCAAAGTTTGGGAATGTCAATCATCATGAGTATGATATTAATGAAGTTAAAAGTGTGAATGCTTTTATATGTCAATTCATTATACACATCTTAGAGAGATTGATACTCGACTAGGATAAATATTATATAGAACATTGTCTCTAAGAATTCACCTTTAGTGTAGCAGTCACATATTCATCAAGGAAGATGGTGATGTGTAATCTTCATGATATATATGAGTGTGTGACTCACAAGGTAGTGATATCTCTAGTGAGTTCATTGTACTTATATCATTCCAACTAGTAAATTGATGGAAACATACTTTAATTATCCAAGTATAGTACTTACAAAACCAAAAGTACAAAAATACTTAGAAACAATGCTTATCATTGGTCATAAGATAATGGAGGTCGATTAATAATAATGTTCATACAAACAAACTATCAAGAATAGTTGATGAAGTTATCTAAATGGTATGAAATTGTGAATAATCTTTGCACATGGATAAAGTGTTGTCTCGGTGGTGATATACTCAGGGATAACTATGAGGAGACCATCATTAGAAATGACTAAATGATGACAACTACCTTATATTATGATAGGGCAAAGAGTCACTCGCACAATATCCAAACCTTCATTTTGTGTCCAGCATAAAATATATATAAAATAATTAATTACATCAAATAAATTAGGTAATTTGACCCTTGACCTAAGGTTAATTAAAATCTTTGTATCTCTTTTACTAAAAATGGGTTAACTCTAGTTGGACAACTGAGTTACTAATACAATACTTGTGAGATCAATATCTAGACTTAAGTCTATTATATTACTTATATAACCTATATACTTTTAAATTTTAGTTAATAGGTAAACTTCATTCACAAGCCTTTTGGGACGTCACCTAATTGATTAAATTAGGTTTATTAACAAAATTATAACAAGTTTTTGGTACTAATATTAGTGATTATTTAGTTTGGTTAGTTAATATAAGTTGACATAATATACTTACAAAAGAATAATTTCTTTTTAGTAAATTAAATGACATTATATTTGATAAATACTCCAAGGTTAAATGGCCAATTGTGTTAACTTTTTGAATATAGATAGTTAACTTTTGAATTTGCTTGCATATATTTTATTTTTCTTTTTTTCCTCTTTTCAGCTACCATATCTTAAAATTGATAATACAGTTACCCCTTCTAAGACTTTCATATAAGTTATCTTAAATAGCTATGATAAGATGATGAAACCTATGATAGGTATTTTGGGAAAAAAGAAATCAATGAATGAGAAAATCCCAAATTACAATTATGCTAAATCTTATTATGCTCAAGGAAGTGACGTTCCTATTGAACCATATGCAACTATTGCCACCCCTAATTAATTTTAGTAGGAAGAGAATCATGAGAGTTGGGGTGTAGAAGCCATGGAGAGATGATAAAATTGAGGAATTGCTAGGAGAGATGAGTAAAGTCAATACTAGTGAAGAGGAAATGATGAGAGAATAACATGAGAAGGAAGAAGTCAACTTTTGGAATAAGTATGTAAAAAATGTTTTATTTTAAATCATTGTAGCTAAAGTGGAAATAGTTATGGATAAAACTAAAGAAAAAGGTGAAATGAAAGAAAGAGATGATCTTCACAGCTAATACACAACAAATTATTATTAAAAATCTTAAAGAGGAATTTGAAGATATGATCACAACTAATTTTGAGGAAGAAGAAGAATTGGGTTATGAAGCTTTGGCAGTTGGATCGAAGAAAGTCAATGAATTATATGCTTGCACAATTGAATAATTCATGACTTTTTGTGATGTCAAGGTTAAGGAGAAAGGATTGATGGAAAGAAGTGAGGAGCTTAACGTCTTAATCATAGGAAAAAAGAAATAGAATTAATTGTTCCTCCATTATCCACAAAGGATACCAAAAGTATAAGAAAGAAAAAATTAAAACAATATACTAAAAATATTGCTTGGGACACAAATATTTCTAATGGATAGAAGAAAGTTTTAAAGATCTAGCTATTGATGTTAAATGTAGTATTGCTTGGGAGGCAACCCAATATTTTTTTTAAGTGATGAATTGTGATATTGTGAAAATAAAATTATATGTACATAACTACATCTACACACCCTACCACATACAAGAGAATAACATATTCAAATAAAACTAATATTCAAAAAAATATTTTATTTAGTCAAAGTCATGATAATTTTTTTAAGATATGACTTAGATAATACAAAAAGAAAAAGCTTGTTAGAAGCAATGATAAAAATTTCCGATATATCTACCGATATATCTCTGATATATTCATAAATTCTAAGTATTGATATATTCATTAAGACCGATATATCTATCATTGATTGGTGCTCATATATAAATACACACCGATATATCTTCGATATATCCGATATATCCGTATTATCCAAGTTCCGATATATCCGTAGAAACCAATATTTTAATTTTTGGTTAGAAGCCATATGACAATGTCACAATAGTTTTTCAAAGTTATTACTGTGATATTACAAAAAGAAAATGTATCATAAGTGAATGACAAGGCCATGACAAGTTTTCAAAGTCATGAATTATGTACTACAAAAAGAAGAGTAATATAAAAGTTATGTGAGAAAACAATGACTTTGATATAATACTATGACATTGATGATACTACATGATCCAAAGATAATATAATTATGCATTTACAAATAAAAAATTAAACTCAGTGAGTCTTGACTTTTAATTATTAGGTCATGGCTATAAATATTTAACCATCAATTTTTTTTCCATATTACAACTCTAATCTCCGCTTGATGCCATGATGATCTTCTAAAAACCTTTATTGATTATTGCTTCGATGATAGAATGAAGAAGATTGTCAAAGAAGAATATCGTTGGGACAAGCCATAAGGAGAAATAGAAGAGATGGAGACCTACTGCCATGGAGATGTTGGTTGAAGTCATAGCACCCAGGGCAACTTCATTATAGAATTTGGGCAGAAATGGATGGATCTTCTACTTTGCAAAAAAGGTTTCACTAAATAGAGGGAATTTAGCAAATTCATTTCTCATTTTAGATATATTATCAAGAAGCATAATTAGATGATGTTTTGTACACATAGAGAATATAGAAATGCCTCAATTATAAACAAATCCTATGCAATTTGGGAGTGTAGGCATAGAAAGAAATTTTATGTGAGAGGTATTTGAGTTCAATTTAAATAAAAATTATTAATGAATTGGTTGGATTTCCAAGTGGAAAAGATAATGTGAACTTCTAATCTTTCTGCATAGATATAGATTTTTTAGCTATCGCTAATTTATTGATGAATGAAAAGACACATATAGGGTAACATCAAAGAGTGCATATGGATATATATTATTTAATGAGGGGATAACTTATGGAAGTGATTAAAGTGTGTTTGTATTCATATGCTTATTTTTATTATTCATTCTCATTATTTATACTATTATTAAGAAAAGAATGATATTGATATATGTCATTCTCATTGAGTATCACTTCGATATAAGGAAAAATTTTAGATAAGTTATATCTTGGATTCCTTGAGGGTGAATTATTTGGTCAAATATTTCATCATTTCTTTATTACTTTATTGTGCTTGACCGAGAGAGTTTACATAAATGAACATGTAGATACAATGTGTCTGATGGTGTCTTCCTGACATTGTTGGGCATGAAGAGGGAACTTGAAGGAGAAAAAAAAGGAAAAAAAAGTTAATCTTGAAGGAGAATTTCTGTGAAAATTTGGGGAAGAGAGTTCATCATTCACTATGAATGACACACATGAGAAAAAAAGAAGAGGAGGAACACAAGAAAAAAAGTTTGCTCACATTTAGCATTCCTTAGCTACATGTAGTAGTATGTTGATGAATATTTTGTATAAATTAGAAAATATGCAATGAAATATTGAGCAATACAAAGAAGAATTGAAAATAAAGATTCATTCTCTATGCACCATAGTAGCTAAAAAGGATAAAAATTTTAAAAACCAAATTTACAAACTCTAGAAGGAATGGAATGAATGGAGGTTGGATTGATGGAAAGTACTAAATCTTTTCTAGTTTTGTATTAAATAACTATAACAGAATGGAAGTGAATAATAGAGGAAAGCGACATCACAAATAACAAGGAAAATCTCTTTTAAAGATTATTTTTGGATGGATAAAATATAAAAAAAGTTCCAATAAAAAAATACTATGTAACAAGAAGCTTTGAGGTTATACTAAATTTTTTGGGAGGAAGAAAAGAAACTCTATATAGTATGTTGGCAAAGATATTGGATACGATATTAAAATTGAAGGAAGATCATCAAAGGTCATCCTTTCCTTTGTCACCTTTTGAGCAAACATCTATGAACTTCCCTGTCAAGGAGTATGACCCTAAAAGATATTGGATACTTATAGTACCATGAATTTTACTATAAGTATTTTTCTTTCTCATTTTGTGATGATATAAGCATTATTTGGAATGGAATTGGAATGTGCAATGCTAAGTTTTTATTTATTTATTTTTTGAATGGGAGATGTTATTACTCGAAGATGAAAAAATAGTTTAATATGCGAGTTGTTTTGGTGTTTAATTTATTGAATATTTTGTCATATTTTAGTAGTTGAGAATAATGTGTATGCATAGAAATGAAACTAATTTGTGTTGATTTTATGATTTTTGGTTTTTTGGAAAACTATAATGAATAGCTGTGAAATTGATGAGTTTTTATAGGTGTTTATCTAAATGACTATGATAAACACCCTCATTAGCATAATCTTTCTAGCATGTCATACTTTCTCAATGACTATGATATTATTATGTAGCTACAGTCATACTAAACTCATAAAATTTTAATGACTATGACATTAACTCTCATTCAAAATAACTAAGTACCCTACTACTAGTATTCAGGATTATAGCTAATTTCATATGGACATAACTTTATCTTTATGTGGCTTGATAGACTCAAGAGTCTCAGCTTTTATTATTTAACTGACTTTTGAGCTATAGAAAAAAAAAGTCATAAATATTTAGGCCAAAGTCATGATAATTATTCAAAGATATGACTTTTGGGTCACTAAATATTTTAGAGAACATTATGCGAGTATGACTATCTCAGCTCATGACCCTTTTCCTCAATGGAATGCATAGCCGTGACTTTTATGTATAAGCATAAGCTAAGTGTAAGATTAATAACCACTTTACATTGTTGTGTCCATATTCTTATCAAAATGGATGAATGTTGATGTTGTGATCTTCACATAATACCATAGCCATAAAACAATGTTAGAAGCAATTGCACACTTGGTGGCCACTTTCCAACATTGCAACCATTTATGCACTACAAATGATGAAGGCATGAAGTCGTGGCCATTTTATAACACTAAAACTTCATGTTATAAAGACATTAGGCACAAGTGGTGACTTCCATTGAAAATAGGTGACTTCTTACTTAGAGAATTACAAGGCTACCCATGTATAAAATCTATCTCTTCTACTCCTTCCCCCTCACAAAACAAAAAAAAAAACAAGTCATGGCATCTAGAAACCCTAGGTGAAATTTTCTTACTTTCTATGGGCTCCACAAGCAAGTAAGGGATCAATGATCAATATCAATCCCTAAAGTTGGGGAAAACACTCTAAAAGCCTCCTCCTCTAAAAATAAAGGTATGAATTTGTTTTAAATTTTTGTGATATAAGGTTTGTATTATTTGGATTATACGATGTGATGGTTGGAATAATTGATACAATATTAATTTTCTTCTATTTTATGTATAAGGATCTTGATTGATAGTGATTAAATATAACTCGAATTAGAGTTTTGACTAATGATGGGTTTGTGTTATGTTGTCATGCTAAAGAGTGACATATAAGCTTTAAGACTTACTTGTGCATATGATAGGAAGGTGGTGACAATCCTTCCAATTTTGATACGCTATGTATATCTATACATCAAAATTAAGATGTCACTCCATTATACATGAGTATAGTACTTACAAAGCAAAAAGTCTGAATATTTTTACGTGTCAATCCATTATACATGTCTTAGAGGAACTAGTTATCAATTAAGATGGACATTATATAGAACATTCTTCTCATGAGTTTACCATTAATGTGAGAGTCACATCATCTTCAAAAAGGATGGTCATACAAAATCCTTGGGGCATACATGATTGTGTGACACACAAGGTAGTGATAGATCTTGTGAATTCATTGCACTCATATGATTCACACCAATGAAAATTGAAGGAAGCATATGTTAATTGTATGAGTATGAAACTTACAAAGATAAAAGTAAAAATACTTACAAATCATACTAATTATTGATCTTTAGATAATGGAGGCTGGTGGATTTAACAGCAAAATTGGCTGGCAACAATGATCTATGTATTGATCAAAGTATTCTATTCTAAATGAAGTTTGGCCTAGTGTGCACACGAAATAACCATCAAGGGCAGTTGATGAAGTTACCTAAAAATTATGGGATTGTGAATGACACTCACATGTGGATGAAGTTATATCTCTATGGTGATATACCAAGAGAAAAAATTATGAGTGGACCATCATTTGGAAGGGCTCAATGGTGATGATAGTTGACTATAGTATGTCTCTATGTTGATGTATCAAGGGGACAACTATGAGGAGATCATCATTTGGTGACCATCATGAGGGGACTATTATTTGGAAGGTATGAAGATTTATCTCTTGGTCCAAATGTATTAATTCAATCTCAGAACTTATTCTCATGTAAGTGTGCTGACTACAAAATAAAAAAAAACAACACAAAATAAATGATAAAAAATAAATATATCCAATCAACTAGAAATAAAACTATTCTTTGCAAGAATAGTTATGTCAACTCAAGTTAACTAAATAAACTATAATTAAAAGTCAATTCTTAATAATGACACTAAAATCTTTTTTGATCCCTAGCAATAGTTCTAGAAACTTGTTCGATCCCTAGCATTAGTTCTAGAAACTTATTCGATCCCTAGTAATGGCACTAGAAATTTGTTCATTTTTATTAATAATACTAAAGACTTATTGAGTCTTCATAAGTATATGAGTCATATAAGTAATAAAATAGTCATAAGTACATATTGATCACATAGGGATTGAGTTAGTTATTTGAGCAATCAACAATTAATCAACTATTAATCAAGTTGAGATGATAAATTTGAGTTTATAAAAAAATATGTAGGCTCTAAGGTTGGTTCACTTTCTTGTGTGTAATAATACTTCTCTAGGATTCTATTAATATTGTGTCTAATTTTTGAATGAGGTATAGATTAGTACAAAAATACCCAAGTGCCCTCTTGGCATATAAGGTGGTTGTATCCTTGGACTATCACTATGAATGTTGATCTCACATAGCTTTCCCATTGGAATTTCACCACCGAAGTAACACAAGTCCATTCATGGGTCATTTGCACGTCTATTTCTTTTAATCAAATTGTCAACTACTATTAATGGTTACTTCAAATGTGTATTCTTATTCTCTGACTTATAATCTAGATGTGAGATACTATGATGATAAATATATATGTGGTTTTGATTTCATAAGCATCAAATTCATGACAATTAACTTACATCTTTTTATGATTATCATCCATGAAAATTATACAAATGAATTTGATATCACCACCATACTATTTGCCTCCTCTTATATGTGCCCCATAACTTACCTATTATCATCCAGTATAGATGACACATGACTCCATGCTATGATAAAAATCCTAGATTAGACACTTTACTTAACCCTCATATTACTTGAGATTAGTTCTTTTAGAATATACATAATGAATTAGTCATACTTTTGTTCATACTATTGTATTTATGAGTATCATACTCATATTGATTAAACATACCTCAACTTTAGATTTTTTTCACATAGGTTTATCTCACACGTTATGATTAGAAGTGCATCACCTTCTTGTTGTACTACATGAGTGTGTTCCATTTCATACATATCACTATATATCATAGCGAACATATATAAACCTATGATATAGTAAAAATCTTAAATTATTGTACTATAATATCACAACTATTGAATTATTATAGATATAATATGGCCATGACTCTAAGATAATATCATGGTCACAAGGATTATGTTATATAGTTGAAAGATTATGTAAACTTGGCAGTAAAGTTATATCATACCAAGGTTATCATGACTAGTTTTGTAGAATTATGGCTAAGAAATAATATCATAACTACTAAATAAGATAGTAGAAGGTGAAATTAAGCCGTGACATGGGAAATGCCATGAATTTTCATTGCTCATCTCTCCCTTCCAAACATGCGCTCCACCAAGTATAATAATTTCCACTAAAACATATATGATTTCACTAACATTATTCAAGAATCTCTCAAAACATAAGTTAGTAAAATCTCTTTGATACAAGTATAAATACATACAAATACAATAAGAATTACACTCCAAATCACCCAAAAAATCAATACATTGAGTGTCAAACACTGGTCATGTCGTGACTAAGACAAATCCTCTATGGAATAAAGTGACGTGATGTTAAAAATACTCATGATTGATATTTTCTTTCTATAAAAAAATGTCATAGTGCTTGGAATGTCACAACTAAGAAAAATCTTCTCTAGAACAAAGTATCTCAATACTAGAAATGACCATGAATGATATATTTATTCTCTGCAATACGAAGTCATGACACTTAGAATGACCATGTCTTTAGTTTTTTTTTTTGGATCACAAAGTTGTAGCATTAGAAAAGCCATGATTATAGTAAATTCTTACTAGAATAACAAGTCATCACAAAAAATAATATCACGACTCAAAATCTTTAGTATTTTGGCTTTGTATAGAATAGGTCATGGCCCTAGAAATTACCATGACTAATTGTACTGGATGGGTATTTGAATTTTATGGTATGAAAATAATATCATGGTCATTATGTATTTTGGAGATAGTGTGAACGCGAGACCAAGAAAATGTTATGATTATGAAAATTATGAAAACTTAGTGATAGACTCATGACATACAAAGATTTCCACAATTTATTTTATCGCATTACAGTCAAAAAAAATGTTCAAAATACTTAGTAAGATCTAAAATATGTAATAGAGTCGAGACATAAAAAATGTCAAGACTCCCCATTGATTCTCTCTCCTCTAAACCTTCACTCCATCAAGTCTACTAATTTTCATCCAAAATAACTATAATTTCACTACTATTTATTAAATTCCTTCAAAACAAACATTTTAATAAAATCTCTTCCATATAACCACAAATATGTACAAATACAATAGTAAATATATATTAAATCACCCAAAAAAATTAATATATGGAGTATCAAACAGACTCTCACTTACTAGTATTACTTTTTTCGAGCAATGAATCTCCTTTATATTTTCAAAACAAATCACAAACATCACTACTACAAGTAGATACACATTATAACATCACCAAGGTATTACCTCATCGGGTTGGAGTGTTGTGATGAACTATTTTCTTTGGGAAATAGAGTCTCAAATCTCAGAAATAGTTATTTCGTGGATGAAATATATGTGCATGAGTTTATTCATCAAACAATGTAAAAGAATCCTTAGGTTGCCCTCCAAACACTACTATATTTAACATTCATGACTAGACCTTTATTATATCTCTAATTCATTCAGTGAACTCACCAATCGAAAACTTCTTCATTTAATCTTTCTTTCATTCTTATTTTCCCAATTTCTCCTATAGTATTAAACTATCTTTCAGATTAGCTCCTTTAGGTTATTACTCCATAGATGCCACAATTTTGAAAGATATCACGACATCATTGCCTATGATCTTTTTTGGAAATATCATGACTTATTGTAAAGTTAAGACTTGTGGAATAACTTTCAAGTTATATTTTGTCGCTGCCTTAGAAAGTTTAATGACTTTTTCTTTAAACTTCTATTTCTTCTTTGTCATGGCCTTGCCTCTTGCCATGACTTTATTCATTGATCTAGTATGTAATATTGTAGTATCTTTAGAAGTCATTATTTAATTGGTAGTAGCTGCTTCATTTTCATATGCTTTTAAATATTCTATCTTTTTCATCTCTACTTTGTTTTTATCTTTCAATGAGTCACTATTATAAATAAATTTCCTTTGTTTTACTTATTTTGTGATCTCAAAAAACTTCTCAATAATTCTCTATATTGTTGAAATGAAAATTTTGTCATTTTAGCCTCTTCCTTTGCATCATCAAAATAGTCTGACTTGGACTTTCTAGAAGTCATCAGTTTGAATAATATCTTGACTTCATACTGATTATTTCTTCATCTCCACTTCCACTACTTTCTTCAATCCAAAATTCATCTAATATATCATCCTCATCATCTTCTTCGAGACAAGAATCTTCAAGTAATCTGCATCTCCTCCTCCTCCTTACATGTTTCTTTATTTTTCATGGTTGGGAGCATGAGTTGGACAATGGATTCTATAGATATAATGCCTTTGCATAATATTGTGGAATCTTGAGCAGTGATGTTGAGTTGTGTCGTGACTTTTTAAAAGTCATGAATTCTTTAGTCATAATTTTCTCTTCTATTTTAGCTCTCTTTTTAGCTTTAATATATGCTTGTTGCCTCTCTAATTCTTAAGTACTTCTTAGTGTAATGGATAAACACTTCTTTAGATTTTTCTCAGTATTGCTTGGCAATCTATTCAAGTTATTCTCCTTCATAAATAGTGCTAATCATCTAAGTTAATTCTCAATGGTCTTTATTGTCACATTCATATTTTATAATCTCATTTCAATTGATTCCATCTAGTTTTCTTGAAGATCATTTATTCTTTTCATCTTTGTGAGCAAGACATTTATATTATCTTTAAGTGATGGCTTTTTTACTCTCTTTGAGTTATTGAAATTTGAGATTAAAGCTCCTTGAAATTAATAACCTGATGAGTTATTCCTAAAATTTATCTAAAATTGGCCCACATCTAGTGCACTTTCACTTAACTCTCAATCGATAAGTTTTTGTGATTTATCACATATGTATACTAGTGTGTAGGGGCATTGTTTTGGTTTAGAATACATGTACTTTATTCTAAAAAATGTTAGCTTCCTCCACTCGATATATGCGATCAAAATTTTATATTTTCTAATATTGCAAAATAGAAAATTTTCCCACACTCAACTATTTATCCTTTTGGGCTCTAAACTTATTGAAAAATACTTCCATTTTGTCTTACATGGTGATAAGTTTATCAAACTTCAATACTTAAACTTGCTTACTTCCAAATATTCAATCATCCAGAATTTGATAGTTATTATTTGTTAACTCTTTAAATAGGCAATGTACTTCCTCATATGATTTCTTAACTCTTTAAATAGACAATGTACTTCCTCATATGATTTGTTTATAATAAAACCACCCAATGCTATATCAATTATGTACCTCATCATATAGTTCTGTCTATTATATAATATCTAAGCTTGGAACCATAGTTCAAATCTATATTGCATGTATCTCCTAAAAAGATTTTTGAATCGATCCCAAGTATCACATAATATCTCTTGATCATCATATCAAAATTAGCTTAACTCTCTCAATAGTTGAGAAGTGACTTGAGATGGAAAACGCTTTGTAGAAAAATTTTGTACAAATTTGTCCCAAACATTAATCGGACCTATAAATAAGCACTAAAATTAGCTCTAGGCTTTGTCTCTCAAAAAAAAAATAGAAAAAGTTGTAATAGCATCACATTTGGGCTAGCACAAATCATCTTCACTATATCACATAACTCTAAGAATGTTATGATGTGGATATTTGGATATTTTGAATTTCTTCTACTTTATTGATGTTATTGCACTATAACTATTAAACACAGCTTCAACTCATAATAATTCATTTGCAAATGTTACATCTGAATCCCCAAATAGCTATCCATCAAATAAGTTGTCAATAATTACCCAAGATATAGTGAGGATTGGGATGTTGGTTAGTCTATCCTTCATGGCCTTGATGGTCTTTATTGCTACTAGTTCTTTTTACATGTTATCTCTTAGCTTTCTATCTCATTCATGCTCTCACTATTCTTTCAATTTCTAGGTCTAGAGATATTAATTCAATCCCAAATTTTTTGCTCATGTAGGTATCATGCCTACAAAACAAAAAAAAAACAAACAAAAACAAAACACAAATACAATAGAAATACTAAGTAATAAATGTATCCATGCAACTTAGATATATAACTATCTTTTTGAAAGGACAGTTATGCTAATTCAAGTTGACTAATCAAACTACAATCAAATAATCAATTACTAGTAATTGTACCAAAAACCTATTGTGACTTTGTGATGGTTCCAAAACTTAGTGTTGATTGATACAATTTAAAAACCATTTTGCATGAGTGTCTCTCATCCAACATAGTCTCATAAGTATATATATTATACAAATAATAAAATAGATATAAGTCCAAATATAAAATTCATAGAGATTATGTAAGTAATTTGATCAACTAACTGTGACCTGACAATTATTCAAGTCGAGTAGATAGACTTGGGTTTTTGGGAGGACACTTAGACTCTAGAATTAATTAATATTCTTGTCCGTGATGATACTTAGTCTTTAGTCAATGTTGTATTTGATTATTGGATGAATTGTAGATTTGTGTGATAATGAATTGGTCATAAGTGTGATCTTACTTTTGGTTTCTTAAAAAAACTACATCAATCTTTGATTTTCACACATAGGCTTATCTCATGCATAAATATTAGAAAGGCTACCACTTCCTTCTTATTGCACTACATGAGTGTGTCTCGTGACATACATATCACAATCTATCATCGATAACATGAATAAACCTATGAAATAGTAAAAATCCTAAATCTTAGTTCTATATATTATCTATACACCAACATTCAAACTATTATGAACTTGAATTTGTGTCGTGCCTATGGATTCAAGCCAAGAGCAAGTTTTTCTTTCTCCCTCGGTAACTAGATTTGGAGAAGGTATCTTGAAGGTCTAAGTTGAGCTGTAATGTGGGCCCAAATGGTTCCTCCACAAGGTTCATCCATGGAAACATTAATACAAACATAACCTTATAAATTCACGTATCAGTCACACACAAGGACATTACACCAATCCTATATCTTAATTTTGCCTAATGTTGGAAAATATTTTATGCGAGAGATTTTGAGATGTATCTCATGAAATTAGATATTACTTACATTCACCTTAGTTATACTCCTAATTAAGGGTTGAAATTGGACCACATCAGGTTTTTAGTTGTGATTGCCTCAAAATTTAATTTCTTTCTTCCTCTTTTTTTTTGCAAAATTTTCTAAGTGTTGCTTAAACACTTTGGAGATTATGTGCAATTCTTTAAGTTGAAAGTCATGGTGATGGCTTAAAGTCGTGAATTTCTGGTCTTATTGGATCTTCTCTAGAATACCAAAGGCATGGGAATAATAAATATCATGACTCAATTAACTATATTCTAGAGCACAATGTTGCAATGTTGGGTATGTCATGACTATGACAAATCCTTTTTAGAACAAAGTGTCATGATACTGAGAATAGTCATGAATAATATTTTCTTTTTGCAGCAAAATGTCATTGTGCTAGGAATACAACAACTAAAACAAATTCTCTCTAGAATAAAGTATCATGCCATTGAAAATTGTCATGATTAATGTTTTCTTTTTGTAGCAAAATGTCACAGTATTAGGAATGCCATGACTTAAGATAAATCCTTTTTGAAACCAAGTGTCATGGTATTGAGAATTACCATCGCTAATATATTTATTATATGTAATATAATGTCATGACATTAGGAATGATCATGACTTCATAGTGTACAAGAATTGTTATGAATGATTTTATATAATTATGAATAAGAAAGGATGATACAACTACTCAATAAGATCTGGAAAGTTTAATAAAGTAATGACATGGAAAATATCAAGACTATATGTCACTTCTCTCCTCCAAGCATACGCTACACCAAGTCTATTAAGTTTCACCCAAAATAATCATGATTTTACTAAAATTCATCAAATATCTTCAAACCATATTTGTTTAGTTAAATATCTCTCATAAAAGGATAAATATGTACAAACATAACAATAAATACATATCAAATCATCCAAAAAAATTGATACATAGAGTATAAAACAATTATGGAAGATAATAAGTTGGGAATCAATTAACTCAATTAGTTCATTCAAGCAGATTTTAGATAAAGGTTCAAATAGTTTATTTGGATTAAGATGACTTATAATATTATAGGTATTGTGTTTTCATAGAAAAGAAATATATTAGATACTCTTTTAAATGTTAGTCTTTTAGGTTGCACTCCAGCAAATGCTCTAATTGAGCTATGTACTATTTTGTTATCTAATATGAGTCGTTTAGTTGACGCTACTATGTGCATGAAAATTATAGAAATTATTAAGTATTTGATTATTATCGTATTAGATATAACATAAGTAGTCAACATAGCTAGTTATTTTCTAAAAAGTTTTACATCATGCTCACTTTGATGCATCTCTTTGCTTACTTATATATGTAAAAAAAATTATAACTAAGCATCAGGTTTAGTTATCATGGAATCTTTTGCTAGCTGATTATTCAAATTCTAGTTGGACAATAATTTGGTTGGAATGAAGGTCTACTATTTATTTATTTTTCTTGCAGACAATCTTATCTTCTAGAAAAGTAAAAGGTTGACAATAGCCTCAATGTCTACAGTAGAGATAAAGTACAAGGTGATAATCACTAGCTCACTACTACTTATGAGATTCTTTAGATCATGAATCTACTTGAGGAAATGGGTATCCACTATCCAATGACTTTTCATACTACTCTCTAATATGATAGTCATACATTGAAATAAATATTTTCAAATTAGTGTTTCATTAGTGGACGAAGCATATACAAGTAAATTATTTCTTTCTTGTGGAAAATGTCCAAGATGAGATATTGTTGTAGTCCATATTTTTATAAGGAATTAGTTAGCTAACATATTTATGACCTAGATAATGTCTCAACATTTTTCTCTTTTTACCAATATTAATATTTTAAATATTTAAGCACTATTTTGATGAGAATTATAGTTGTTTCTTTTTGTTTGTTATTTTTTTTTACTTTTATGATGAGTTGTCTAAATAAGTTATTATTCTATATGCAGTCTTAAGACATCCTTCGTATGTTATAAAAGTTTCATTATTATGAAATTTTTAGTTTATGTTTTTGTGCAATTAATAACTAAAGTATAACAAAAATGAATTGTAAATAATATAATGGAAGAACATTAGAATGGATGATAGCAATTATCATTGAAATATGCAAAATTATCATTTTCATCATCAAAAGCATCACTCACAATCTAATAGGTTATTATGTCTTCTTTAGTTGATGAGTCATCATATTTTCATTATTATCTATCAACGAAAGATAAGTTAAGTTGCTCAAGCTTAGAACTATACATCTCAAATAGATGTGGTACTCAAGCTTCCTCTAATTTTAATACAAAACTCGGTCTTTTATTCTTTTGTAACTTTGATAATTTATCTCATGTTAATGTATTGTCATCTATTGTAGTTTCTTATTTATTTTTAATTGTTTCTTTTAAGATGAAAACACTTACTATGTGAGTCGCACCAATTATATTTATTTTCTATTTATAAGTTAGATTTTTTTTTCTTTGTTTTGTGTGTTGTAGTATTATGTTTCATACTAGTGGATTTTATTTTCCATTGATTTTTATATGGTATGAGAGCTATGGATTGCAAAACCCTAAATAACATATGTGAGGTTTTGTGTGAGTGATTGTGCATTTACAAAACAAATGTGTATGTGTGTGTGTGTGTGTGTGCGTGCGTGTGTGTGTAGTATAGTGAAGCAAAAAGTGTGGCAACGATGTGTCATCAACATGGTAAAGTTTGGTACTAACCCATAGCTAGCTTGAACAAGGTATAGAAGCTCGAGGTTGACAATAACCTCGATGCAAATTGTGTGTGCAATATGCTTTTTTTAGTTGTGCACTGTGTTGAAGAGGCATAGGCACCGATGGGATGTCAATGTGATATTTTTAGTGGTGCATTGTGATTTTTTAATGGTACAATGTGCACTACGCGATCCTATTATATTGTGGTACAAAAAAGTGTGTGTAATAGTGGGCAATATGTGTGTGCAATGCGGTGTATTGCACATGTAGTTTTATTTGTTATGGTTAATAGAGAAAGTATAAATCTAAGTTATCATTATGTGGGGGATCATATAGAGGAATTCTACATGATGAACTATTTGAGTTCATATATGATTTTTCTTCTAACAGAAGTTTGAGCATCTAACAGAAAAATATTCCAATGTCAAGACGAAGGATGCTTGGTTAGTGACTAGATCCCAATTATTGATGGCCTTATGGCAATCTATTAAGACATGATTTTACTCATATTTCATCTTTTATTTGACATGCAAGATATTGTGATGTTGTTTATCAGCTAATGGGATTAAGACTGCATGAGCATGAGTCTAGAGAGTCAAGAGTATATTGCTACTAATTTTAATCTCACTTATTTCATACAACTAATTATGCAATCGTGAGAGATTTTCACAGTGGAGATGGACGTGATTATGAGAAAGAGAGAGAGCATTATCTACTAAGCATGATAGTATTTTTTTTTTCTTACCTGATAGTATTTTGGAATTTCATAGTCAAATTATGATTGATAGATTTTTTTTTTTTTCCAAATCAAATAAATATTAAGGCAAAGTTCAATATCTACTTGGATGAGGTAGATAACTCATGTGACATACATTGGAAGAAAACAGTATTAGTTGCGATAGAGACAGAGCCAAAAGATTCTTGGTACAGTGCACATATTATATGAATAATTATCATATAAGAGATTGGTCTTATGAGTTATTTTCAAAGATAATACAAAAACTATTACAGATTATTGAGGGAGATAGACCGACTACTAAAATTTTATTACTTTTCTAGTAGTATGTGTGCTCATGTATGATTTCACTAATGATTTATAACAAATTGTCTATAAAATTGAGGTGTTATTATTTTTGGTTTACGTTATTTGGTTTACTTGACAATTTTTTTTTTTGTTTTAGCAAAAAAAAAAATGAAAAAAACATAATTGTTAGTATAATTTGTATCATTGTAAAAAATCATTCAAAAATAATGAGTTCTCTTATTTCAATTGAATTTGTTTTATTCTATATTTTCTTTTTTTGAATATTTTAAGTTCAACAATAGGCAAGTTGGTGAATATCATTTTAACAAAATTATGGAATAATTTATATTTCTAACAATATTTAAAAAGACAATCTGGGTAGAAATTTCATTCTTCTTCTATTCAAAATTCATGATGCTCTCATGCTCCCCGATTTTGTCATTATTATTCTTAATCATGCATTAATTTAATTATTTTTTGTACCCGACTTTTTCCAAGTCTGCAAAAATATTCCATCCTACAAGGAATAGTAGCGACTAGCGAAGTTGCGCAGTTGAGAGTAGCAACACCAACACTGAACACACCACCTAGAAAATCAGGGACGGATATTTCTATTAATTTGTTTTTTTAATTATTTTGTGAAAATATAACATATATTTGATTTCATTGCGATCTTGCAATGCAGCTTGCTTTTCTCAATATTTGATGCTCGAAACAAAAAATATAATTTTTAGAAAAATAAAAAAAAAATTAAATAAAGGCGTTACTTGTTTTTACAAAATTTAAAAATTCTAATTTTCAAAAATTGATTCCCAATGATTTTGTATATTTCAAAATAAATCCATGTGACCAATATTTTAAGGCATCATTATACACATAAAGGCCCATATAAATATTCATTCACATGTTCAATTTGATTTTATTAATTAGGTTTGCTCTTTGGATATGCACTACAAGCTCATACAAAACATTCATAGATCTTTTTATTTTTTCTATCCACTCTATTAAAATTTAAAATCCATGTCCACTCTCAACACTTTAGTTACTACTTTTAATATCACATAATTAACTACATATTAATATTATTAGTGATACTAATAGTTTTAATTTCTAGCACACATGAAATGATTAGAACTCCAAAATTAAATATATATTTAAACAAAAATAATAATAAGATGCCTCATCACATAAGAAACTCTTATGTAGCATACATACATTAGATATAACTTTTGTCAAAGAATAATGAATCTAAGATCTAAGACTTATCAGAGATAACTTCTCTTATTTTTAGAAGTAAGACCGTTAGAATATAAATCCTTCACAGATCTCATGCTAGAGCAGAAGTTTTGTGCACCAAATACAGCCTCCACGACCTTGATACTAATAGTTTCCAGTTGGAATGGGTAATCATCCGTAATTTTAGATAGCCCATGGTTAGAAATGTTGAGATGGAAGAGGAGTTTTGAATCAGAAATGAAGATAAAAAGCAGAAAAGAACATAAACATTTGCTTAACATTTGTGTTCGTATGGGGGAGGAAGAAGAATGCTACATGAACAAGAAATGGCCAGCAACAGCAATCAATCATCCTCCAGATTGATGGAGTCCCCAAACTTTCCATACAATATCTTTTTCAGGTTAGTCATCTGTGAAAGCACAGATTCCTGTTCATGCTCTAGATTTTGCAGGTTCGTATTTATTGCTTCTTTCATCTGCTCCATCCTGCTCTCTGCTTCATCCTTGGGAATATGAGCAAACACCTCTCCTATTTGGAATGGAACCATTTCCTCATCAGTGAGTATCAACTCATTGCTAGCATCTTCCAGATTGTCATTACTTTCCTGAATGAAATGAATGATATTGAGTGAAGAACTACTGTTTGATTGATCAACACGAACACACACACACACACACACAAAACTATTGAAATTAAGCCAGAAAAAAATGAAGTGTCAATTGTTTGTTCTCACTAATACAATCGTGTTTTTCTCAATTGTTCATCCTACGGAGAAACAATTTTTTGCAATGGGAGCATCATGAGGCATTAAATATTTCATAATGCTCAATCATAACCCTCATAAAAATGTAACAAGCACCTAGGGTTTTAATATACTAAAACCCTATATGTGTGTATGTATATCTGTGTGTGTATGTGTGTGTGTGTGTAATTGATTTTCAATATTCTAAAACATATAAGTATAAGTATACGTATCTACAAGTATATATATATATATATATAGAATAAAAATGCTCATATATATAAACTATTATGTTTGTGTGTGTGTGTGTGTGTATTTATACACTATCGTGTTTATCTTCTTGATATTATATTTTTGTACTCACTGCCTAAAAATTTTTTGAGATTCAGGGAGATGATATTTTCCCTTCTAGATCAAAGATACATAATCAAACAGTTCACTATATACAAGAAAGACCATACCCAATGGAGAGTTAGCTCATTCAATAAATATATCCTAGTGATAGAAAGAGTATCAACCATAGTAGTGATAAAAAACTCCAATGCAATTTGCCTATTAAAGAATGAGTTATCATATCAGAAAGAATTATTGAGAATTATTTTAAACAAAAAAACCATGAAAACTACAATTTATTGATAGATGCAAATCAATTATTAGAGTTATACAGGAATTCTCATAGTATTTTCCCACCGACTCTTAATAGAAATGAATATGTAAAATTGTTTAATAGTTAAACAATAGCAGATACTTCTTATCATTCAAGTATTACAATTTTTGTGGCTTATCTTATTACTTCAAATTTTGGGTAACCAACTATTATGCTAATATTAACATCAGAAATAATCATTTTTTATTAACTATCTTTTTGTTCTCTAAATGATATAAAATTAATGACAAATTATTTATAGTTCTTCATCATGAAAATATCTTGCTGGATAATTTTTCATTTTAACAATTTTTTTTTTTGTTTTTAGGTATCCTAATAATCTTATTTTCATTAATTACTTTTATAAACAACTTTACTCTGACATTATTTTGCATTCCAGTAATACTTTGCAATATTATAAGACTTTACAGATTACTTAATTCAAGATTGAGCATGAAGAATTAGATATCCTTATTTCTATAATTAAGTATTTCACATCGTGTTTGCGTATTGTTACTTCATAATTTATTTATTCTTGACTTTATTATTCATCTCTGACTAAGTTGAGAATTTTATCTTATCAAAGATATCTCTATCTTAGACTCTAAGGCTTGTAAATTATTAAAAAAAAATACTTTTGTTTCCTATCATACATGCCAAATTTTTGTGAGTAAGAACTTAAGATAATTTAAAATATTTTCTTATATTTATTGATAATAATATACATTTCATTTAGTTATGCTTTTTTTCTTTCAAATCACAACTTTTTTTTTTGAGTTATTCATAAAGGAAAAAAAAATAATTTAATAAACATATAAAAATTATTAAGAGTACCAATGTATTTAAATATATATATGACAATTTTGATGATTATTATATCAATCATGAAACCATATATCAGGCTTCTTGTACTATTATACCCCTATAAAAATAAGTTACAAAAAAAAATAATAAAATTTAATTGAATTGATTATTTATTCTTCTCATCAATAAAAAATATTCCGAAGGAATATTTGATTAGAAGTACCAAATAGATCGGGTGGCTCAAGCACAATATGAGGAATGTCCCAAATTGGCCTTGCTAGGCCCAACATGACCCAATCCAAAACCATGCATGGAGCTGGACTATGCAGTGCTGGGCTGGAGCCAACTATGCCAGGTGTTGAGCTAACCACGACTCATGTGCCTCTTCCTTATCTAGTGACATGGTCTACCATATCAATCAAGAGACAATGGTTATGTCCCATCAGGTAATCACCTGACAAGATGGGTTTAAAACAAAATAGTCACATAAATGATAAATAATATTCAGCTCATGCGGCCTGCCTATTGGGTGAAAATGAAACGAGCACATACAACAACAATGATAGGCTACCAGTCCGCCAGTGCCTTAAAAAAATATTTCAAAAAAACATAGTCATCGGATTATTTTAAATGGCTACATACCAAAAATCTGATGGCTATTAAATTTCTATCCCATATAAATAAAATAAATAAAAGTTGTTTTAATTATTTCTTAATCTCTATAAAATAGAAATTAGAAAATTTTAAATTTTCAATCTGAATTTATTCTCCTCATACTCTCTTGTAAAATTTCACAATATTTTATTTGAAATTTTTTTATTATTTCAATATTTAATTCACACAAACAGTATAGGCAATGTAATTTATAAATTTAACTATAAATTTGAGTTGAGCTTTACGATTAAAAGTGATGAAGTACTGTAGAAAGAATTATATTTTACAACAAAATAATTATGATACATTTTATTTTTTTACATTTTTGTGAGTTTTTACTTAGTCTTATTTATAAAATAAAAATATTAAAAAAATTATAAATAGTAAATGAAATAATAATACATTTAAAATTGACGTAGATATAGATAATAATGATAATTCTACTGAAATATTTAAGGTCAAAACAAAAATTTACTCCAATGATTTTAACCCAAACCTATTTGTTACCTAAAAAATAAAAAAAAATAGACAAGCTTCAGTAATATGAATGCAATAGAAAATAATTAAAAAAATTCTATTAGTATAAAAAATGAATCAGTACAACTATAATATATATATATATATATATATATATATATATATATATATATATATATATATATCCATATAAGATGAATGTGATACTGATAATCTTAAAAGACATGTCAATTAATACATCAAAAAATATGATATATTATATCTCAAACAAACCTAACTCCGCAATGAAGCATTTCATGTTGAATCTAATTCAGATTAAGCTTCGTTGACCCTCTTCATATACTACAATGATATTAAAAAGGAAGACAGTCAAATTGATTATGATTATGAATTTTTCGATTAGATTCTTGAAAGATCTTAAGATAGTCAATATTACATAAAGATATTTCTAGCTAATTTATCATAAAATTTCTAAGTTCACAAATAGGAATATCGAAATAAAATATAAATTAGAAAATAATTAATAATTAATGAATTTAAGTAATATAATAAAAAAAATACATAATGTCTGATATTAGAATTAATCACAATGCTACATAATTCACATACCTCATCACCCACTATGTAAATTCAAAATAGAAACTTAATAAAAATATTTTATAATTTCATGAGATTCTCCATCTTTATAAGCACTCTTTCATATATGAATATATAATAAAAAATTTAAAAAATATAAAACAAAATATAATATTTAATAATACTTCTAATAATGAGATAATTATTAGTATGTTTATTAATATAATTAAAAATAAATTATTAGATAAAATTTTTCATATTAAGTACACGTGTCACATAATTAACATAATAATACAAATCAGAATACAAATTATTTTTCACACATTAAACAAAATAAAAAATTCATTAAAATATCTTAGAACTCCTAGAAGCTAATAAAAGTTTAACAGTCTTTATTGATTTGCGGGCCTAAGATAATCCAAAAGGATATAAGCCACCATTGAAATAACATATATATTATATTGGAGTTATATGTTAATTATTAATATATGATATCAAACTACATAAATAATAAAAGTAATAAATTTATTATAAATGATTCAGACTGAAAAATAATTTTTTTTTAATAAAATTCATGAATAATATTTTGACCCAATGAATATATATTTGTTTGTGTATACTTATATCACTTGCATTATACTTATAAATATATATATATGCAATATTAATAGCATATTTAATAAATATATAAGTCACCTTAGATTTAATTATATGGCTACTGACATAAAAATTAAATATTTAGAATATTAATCTTTATTTTAATTATATATTATTTGACTACTTGTATGGCTTATAAGATTAAGATGAAAAAAATAAAAATTATTTTAACATAAATATGAATATTTTATGAATCAGGAACACCAACTTAAAAGTTTTATTCATGAAAAATTAACTAACTTTTTTATATATTATTATACTTGTTATAATAGTTATGGCCAAGCTCCAAGTATGAACATATACATCAAATTCAAAGATAATAACTTTCATATTCAGTTAGTTATGAGCAAAAGATAAGAAGATTCATCAAATAAGAGTAAACTATCTCAATATACAAATATTAATTATTGATTTATCTTATCATATAATAATAATAAACATTTAAACATTTTACTATAATAAAAATTTAAACATTTCACTATAATAAAAATCATACAAATGTACTTATCTCATACTATCTAAGAAGACATGTGATCTACTAACCCCCATGTGTCTAGCACATAGTTATTTAAGGCGCAAGACGCACTGAGACACAAAAGCTTTTTGAGGCCTTAAGGCGCAATGCACACTTGAGGCACGGACTTTTTTATTTGAGACGCACCCAGCCTAGTATACATAAAAATTATACATTTTACTAAATATAGTTTTTAATTTTCATCTAATAATAAACTAAAGAACATCAAAGATAAAAATCAAATATTAATAGTGCTCCCATCATCCAAACATTCAAAGTTTCAAAACAAAATAATAAATATTTAAAGTTCTAAAACAAAATAAACACTCATGTATCTACATCTAAATCTAAATCAAGAAACATCATCCCCATCATCAATATCATCCCCATCATCAATCTTTCACTCTCCCTCTTCTTCATCTTCCTCTCCCGATGAATAGATCATCTCTTCATCTTCATCAATCAAAACAAGAGTAAGAGTATATTTAAAGCTAAATGATCTTGACTTTGGTTTTGGTGTTGGTGTTTGTGTTTTGCTTGGTTTAGCTCTTGTATAAACCCTAAGCTCCTCAGCTCCACTAGCTCTTGCAACATCACCTCATGTTAAATCATCACCTTCAAACACCAAATCATCTTCAACAACATATTCATCTTCCATTCTTCCCATCAACCATTCGTTGCTATCATCTATTTCTTTCAAGATAATGGGATCAATAGTATGACGCTCAGTATATCTTTTCATCACGGTTCGGTTGTACTTAATGTATACCAAATTATTCAAGCGTTGATGATCCAACCTATTTCTCCTCTTGCTATGAATCTAAAAAAACAAATAATTTTTATGATTATATCTCAATATTTTAGTTTTGAAGAATCTAAGTTACATTAAATAATGTTGTAACTTAAAGACACAAATTCAATTGTATGTAATTGTTTTAGTAACTTACATTCTCAAAGATACTCCAATTCCTTTCACAACCTGATGCTCTACATGTTAGGTTGAGAACCCTCAATGCAAACTTTTGCAAACTTCTAGCACTAGATCCAAACATACCCCACCATTCAGCTACAATTAATATAAATAAATTATTAGTTGAATATTTCACCTATTTTAACCAAACATATATAATAATTTCAATACACTAATTAACAAAACTAAAGGACTAGCCTAGAGGTTTAGTCTTCATTGTTCTAATGGCAAACTCATTACCAAAAAGGTCTCTAGCATACATATACAAGTCGAGTTGTGATATAATTGCATCTTGTTCATCTCTGTTTTTCACCAATCTCGAAATGTAACTTCATACATCTTCACAAATTTTTGAATCTAGGTCAATTCCTAATCCTTCTGTATCATAATAGAATTGTGGGTTCAAAAAATATCCAGCTGAATGCAAAGACCGATGAAGTTGAACCTCCCACCTCCTATCAATGATTTCCATGATTTCCCTATACTTCTCTTCATTCCCATTAAAACTTTTGATGATGATTTCCTTCGCCATTTTCATAGCTGCATAAATATAACCAATAGGAGGTCTCTTTTCACCATCCACCAAATGAAGCACACGTATAAGAGGGTCTGACACCTTCAAACAAAACACTACAGTATTCCAAAAAAAAGACATGAAAATTATATTGGCTACATTTTTTCCCTTTTGCTCATTTGCCCATTTACTTTCCGTCCAATTTGAACTAATATACATCTTCTTAAGTTATTTCTTTGTTCATTGATACGGGATAAGGTGATAAAGACCATTGCAAATCGAGTCTTAGCAAGCATTAACAACTCCCTTTGCTCAATAAATCACCTCATCATGTTGAGCAAACCCGTTCGATTATAGATGTAGCCACTTATGGATATAACCCTCTCTATTGTCTTCTTGATATGTGGTAGTTTTCCAATATCTTCTAGTATCAAGTCAAGACAATGTGTGACACATGGTGTCCAATACAAATGTGATCTTTTCATTTCCAACAACCTCCCTACATAATTTAAACACATAATAAATAGATAATAGATATAATCACTTACATAAATAAGTAAATAAAAATTTGAAATTAAATTATAAGTACCTGACACCACATAATTTGAAGCATTATCTGTTATCACTTGAACAACATTGGCTTCACGAACTTCCTCGACTCAACTGTCAAGTAATTTAAATAATTTCTCTTCCATCTTGACCATAAAAGAAACATCAATAGATTTCATAAACACAGTCCCTCTTGAAGAATTCACTAAGAAATTCACCAATGACATTTCCTTCCTATCAGTCCATCCATCTGACATAATTGAACATCCATTTTGCTTCCATTCTGTGAAATGAACCTTTATTGAAGCATTTGTGAGAGTCAATTCTTTCTTGAGGTTAGTAACACTTACATCATGAAAACTTGGTCCCTTGTAACTCACACCATATTGCCCAATTGCCTCAAGCATTAGTTGGAAACTAGCATAGTTCACTGCATTAAATGGAATCGTAGCATCATACATTCATCTACAAAATAATATATTAGTTCTCTCATTAGCCTCTTTCTTGTATACATTGTTGATAGTAGTTTGAATATTTTTTTCTATTTTGAATAATCATTTCTGGATTAGGAGTAAAGAAATAATCTATAGGATCTTTTTGCCTCATACTCTTTATGTAACTACCACTAACACTACCACCACTTCCCCCTCCATTGCTACCACCACTAGAAACATCTTTTCTTCCCCTTTTGCTAGTAACCTCCGGGTCTTCATCATCTTCATCTTGGAAACCAAACATATCATCATTCACATTATGACTTCCAAAACTTATTTGATTTTTTTGAGATTTTTTGGCTAGCATATAATCTTATATTTCTTTTCTAACATGTTCGAGATATCTTTTACACTTTTTTGAATTTCTAAACCCTCAAACAAGGCGTTGCTTTTGTCTATAAATGCCTCTTTTAGTTACTTTATCACAAAAAATACAAATGAGTATACATGTATCTTTCTCTAATAAACGAGCATATTTCCATCCTGGATCTTTTCTTCCACTTGAGGCATCTACTTCAACTTCAATCTCTTTGTTCATTTTTATGTATATATACAACAAATCTACAATAAAATGACATATATATAAAGAAAAAAAATGAAAACATATATATAATATATTATATATTATAAATCTATAAATTATAAACATAATCAATCTTTGGCAAACAACTAAAACTATTTATAATTTTTGTTCTAATTATTTCATAATTTTCATAATTTTTTTCATGATTTTTTTCTATTTTTCATTAATTTTCAGAATTTTTTTCCCTTTTTTCTGCATTAGTTTTTTGAAAATTACATATTTTTTTCAAAGTATTATTCAAAAAAATTTCCCCTAGTTTTTAAGTATTTTTTAAAAATGTTTTTTTACCTTTTGAAAAATTTTTTTACCACAAAAATAGGTAAAATGAAAAAAATACCTTTTGAGCATCTTCTTCTTCTTCTTCTCTCCTCTTCAATCCAACCTTAAGAGTGTTTTGAGAGGGTTGTTTTGAGGGTTTTAGGGTGTAACCCAAGAAAGATGGGGTTTTATAGGGCTTAAAATTACAAAACTCATAAACGGCGTCGTTTTGATTCCTGGAAGACCATAACGACGTCATTTTGGAGATGTCGTTTTTTTATTTTAAATCAGAACCTCAAAATGACGTCGTTTTGAGGGCTTTATTTTTTAAAAAAAATCAAAACCAACCCAAAATGATGTCGTTTTGGGTTGTTTTGATTTTTTAAAAAAATATAATCCAACCCAAAACGACATCGTTTTGGGTTGGATCAGCCGAATACGTCGTCTTCCCCGACGTGCTCCTCCTACATTTCGCCTGGTTCCGCCTCTCGCCGCTACTCCCGTCGTTGCTTTGCCCTTCTTCTCCGACAAAATTTCCCCATTTCTGGCGGCGAATCCAGCAAAAAAAAGGAGAGGAGAATAAGAGGAAGAAGGAGAAGAAGGACGTGCCTGGCTAGATGTCTGCCACCACCAAAACTGGAAGTCGATGCCTGCTGCGCCTCACCCGCCTGCGCCTCGCCTGAAGCGATGTGTTTTTCCCGAGAGTGGTGACGCCTAAGCTTTAGGCGCACCTCAGGTGCGCCTTTCATAACTATAGTCTAGCATAGTATTAAAGTCTATTTTTTCTGTAATATTTAATATTATTTAAGATAAGAGACAGGACTATGATCAAATATCATAGAGTCACTTACATACATGAAAAAATTATTAAAATTTAAGATTGAAGATTCAGACTAAGATGCAAAAGATGATGACGAATAATAATTCACAAGATATAGAGATCACAAATATTTATGTCACCAACTAGCAATACTTTAAGACACATACATGTATGTGATGCCAGTCTATATATGCATCAACACTACTATACCATAGATATTGATTGGTAATTCATATGATTTTTAATATTTTTTATACGATTAATATATAATGATATTATATTATTATTGTATTTTTTCTAATATTTGTTTATTATTATGATTTATGCATTATTATTATATTATACTTATTATTTTGAGTTATGCTTCATTAAATCATATATTATAAATATATATCATTTAGTATATTTATCATTATCTACTATTATTTATGATATATAATGAATTTTTTATTTAAACCAAACACGATCACAAATATAAAATGTCAAAATTTGTTTTATTATGTATTTCATATTAATTTTCAGTATAATATTTTTAATAAATAATTAAATAAAAAATTAACATTTATTAAAAAATCAAATTTTATTTAAATTTATACTTTCTATCCAAAACAATATGATCCGGCATGACAGACATGGCCTAGCATGGCCTGGCATTAGCCAGCATGGCTCGACACTAAAGCAGGCCAAATGGGCCATGTTGGGCATGATGTTTGGCTTCTCATGTCGTGCCATACATGGCACGATAAAAAGACTAAGCCAAATAGGTCATGCCAGTACGACACGACCAATTTGACATCTCTAACTTCTATAAAAATATGATTTTAATCACAAACTATCAACTAAACGTCTTCCACCATCATTTATCATTTTGTGCATCTTCAAATATTTCACCCTAGAGAAAAGTTATTTAATTTATCTTCAAAAATTTTTTAAAATATTTATATTATTCATGATTCTTTACAAAACATGATGATGATCTTATGGAATAAATTTTAATTTTCTTAATTACTCTATTCCTTAATAAAAATATAAAAAATATTTATCTGAAACTAATAAAAAAATAATTAGCATTGATGTAAATTTTTTGAGCAAGACATGTTCTTTTAACAACTCTAAATTATGAAATGTATCAAATAATACATTTGAATCTCTTATTCTTTCATACTCATATAAGTCTCATATGAGCCTTCAAATAATAGAGTGTTACCCCACAATTACTTATAGACTTGTTTATTAACATTATTATAATTTTTTTACCAAGTCATTTTATGTTCCATTTAGTATCAAATAAATTATTTTAGACAATTTAATATTTCTTTGGAAAGAGAATCTCCCTGGAATTGATTCCAACCCTAGCTCTAAATGATTTGAGAGGAGACAAGATCATCCAAAGTTGAGTTTATTATAGAAGAATAACACATCTATAGCATGTTCAAAACAAAGAAAAGTTTTATGAAAAACCAAATAATCTTATAATCGATTCTTCTAATTATGATCTTTCAATTCTCACAAAAGAATAGATAAATTATATTCAAACCTCTATTTCACAAATATTTTCATATTTGTGTCTATTTTTATCATGTCTATTTTATTACTTATCTATATGATACTTAAACACAATTTTTTTGAGACATTATTTCATCTAAAATAATGATATATTATGATAAAAAAAATATATATTTCATTCTAATAAGACTTATAAATTATTCATTATAGAGATGGGTCTAGATAGGAAGACAAGTTAATTAAAAACAAGAAAAATTTACTTGAATATATAGATTGAATTATCAAAATATTTTTTCTTCAGTGTCAATTTCTCACAAATGAAAAAAAAATATTATTTAAAAGTAAATAATAGGCCCCTTCATAGTGACATTGAGAAATAGATAGATAGATAAATATATATATATATATATATAATTACTTGATTTTCAAAGAATAACATGATAGTAAAATTCATTTTATAGATTATAAAATACATAATATGACCTAAAGTAATCACAAAAAACTTTATTTATTACATTTTCAATATCAATAACCTTATTCGATTAATGTGTAACAAATTATACTTTATTTTATTTAAAAATTTTATATAATATTTTTATTATGAAAGATAATGAATTAGAAATTACTCAACTCAAAAATATATTTAATCATATTTAAAAAAAAATTAGAATCTCAAATACTTTCCTAAAATATAGATAACTTATATTATGAGAAATATTGTATTATCAAAAATAAAAAACATAATCAATACTCTCACAGAGATTAATATTTTAGATTCTACTGCAACAAATACTTCTATTGAGCAAGATATTAATTTCTTGGTTAAAAAAATTAACTTAGCTAAATATTAGTAATTAATTCAAGAATAAATAAATAATAAATCAATAATACTTAAAAAACTATTAGAATAACATATCATAAAAAAAATATGCATTTTACTTTGCTCAAATAAAAAAAAAATCTTCCTCAAAATATTTTAATTTTGTAACATAGCATTAATAACAAAAATAAAATTAAAATTAAATTATCTTAAAAGATAACTCAAAAAAATTACTAACAAAACAATCAAAAATAAAAAAAATAAGCAAAAAAATTAAAATTATCAAGTAAAATATTAGTATAAGTAAAGATATTTGATAATTTATTATTAGCTATTATAATATTTAAGAAATAACAAAACAAATTAATGAAGATAGAATAAATAATTAATTTTTTGGTTACTAAGTCTATTACACAAAAATTAAAAGATAATAAAAATTACGTGAACTATATAACCTAAGATAAGAAATACATATTGTTGTCCAACAAAAATATTTTATGTATTTCTCTTTAATAAGTATTATGAAGAAGAATTCTATAAAAGCTCTTGGATTACTATGATAATTAACTTATCCCACAATATTTTATAATATTATCAATTTTCTCTCTAAAAATAAATATCAATGAATCTCTCTTGTATATCATTTTTTTCCTATAATATATGTATTGCAAAGAAAATCTCTTACATTTACATAATAATATCATTTCAATCCTCTCTTAATCAATATCGATAATAAATTTGTCGCACACAAATATTAACAATAATAGTGAATTAATGTCACACACTACCCAAACATTAGGAACCTCTACTTTTTTTTTTCTTGTGCACCTATTGTATGTGCCTACTATGCACAATGCACAACTAGGGTTTGTTGCTCTGTTCTGCTCAAATCGAAGGATTTATATTAACATAGCAAGCTTATCTCCCTAGGATTTGCAACAACCACAGCATGAAATCATAATAAAACATAAACAAAAATAATAGAAATAATACCCAATAATAATAGATAGACGAGTAGGTGATATATATAAAAAAAAAATCTGAATCGACACATCCCAAATATTGATTACTGAGTGTTCATATTCATAAAATAAAAACTTAAAAAAATTCAAATATAAACTATAAAAATCTATAAATATTTGGGATGAAACATAAGAAAAAAAAACTTAAATACATATTATTACAATTTTTTTTTTTCATACGACAATGAAGTACAACCTATAGAACTAGTCCTATTCAATTAAGGTCGTAAATACATATCATTACAATTATTATTAGTAGTCATTTGTAATCATTTTAATGAAATTATTGAGTTAATCAAGCTGGTTCACTAGTTAGATAATGGGTCATGGTTGTACGACCCATGACCCATTAACGGTTAGCCTGATGGATTATGGACCACAGAAGTTATGGTATATATCATGGTTGCATGTCCCATAACTCATGAGCCCACTTGGTCACATACTGACATGCCAGGCCAACAGATATGCAGACACGACTAGCATGATGGTCTGACTCCTCAAGCCTGATACAGCCAACACCTTCATGTCATATTGACCCATGCATCTACAAGACTGGGCAGGGATGGGACAGCCTTTTGGTGAGGCAGGCAGCCCATCCTGGTAAAACCTTTAGTTTGATTAATGCAGCATAGAAACCAAAGTTGTTGGACATAAGGCTCCATTTAGAACTCATTAATCGTTTCCTATCATATGTTCTCACGGAGACCCAACTTTGCACAATAAAATTTATAAAGAAAAAAAACTGTAGCCATGTTTTTTTTTTGTCAATGCATAACAGCTATCGTCTAACTACTTGAACCACCCGTAACTACTAAACAAACCACAAGGATTATCCTCCTACTACATAATCAGTTAAAAGATAAAGAACAACATTCAACACTTAAATTAAACTGTGATCAAATGTCGTTTCCCAATCCTCAATTTTTTTTTTTTTTGCAAATACTGAGAACGGCGGAAGTACACATTAGCTTTCAGTTGCAAGTTATATAAGAATTACAAAGTACCTTAGCAAGCCTAATTTCATCTTGGAGATCATGGAGCCGATTGTTTAATCTGCTGAATATGTTGATATTCTGCTGATCCTCCCAGTTTACCTCCCTTGAAGATCCCTCGCTCTTCACCACCAGAAATTATAAACCACTTAGTAAACCGACGATGAGAACGGAATAAGCAAATACATTAGTTTTATTACCTGTTGCATAATTCACTCCACTATTACAAAGCGACTTAGCACGAAGAAGGGGTCGCCACTTTGTTCGTGGATCAAGGTCATAACATGAATTTCGTTTCGGTGACAGCCAAGTGCTGGGCAGGCCCAAGCAGACCTTCCTGCCAGGCTGGGTTAGCTACTTAGCCCAAACTGAATTCTGATTGGTTCTTAATTGATTGAATCTTCAATATGGAAGATCACAACTCATATGGTATGATTAACTTATAATCAGCCAACTACTCAATTTGGAAGTATAAGATGTTTGATCTTTTGATGGTGAAAGGCTTGCATGATCTATAGTTGATGAGTCAAAACTAGAGATGGTGAATGAATGTGAGGAACAAAAATTCACTCCAAGGCTATTTTTATGATTGAGCAATGGGTTGGAACTAATAGAATTTATTATATTTCTAAAGAGTTGAGAGTGGAAACATTGTTGAAGAGGTAGAGTGGAATAATTGTTGAAGAGGTTAGAGTTGATGTATGATAAAATACATCTTAAAATAAGATTGAGTTGATAAAGTAGTTGGTGAATCTTATGTATCATGGAATGAGATGGAAGGTCATTTGAATACCATTCAAGGGTTGGCATATCAGCAAGCATCTATGAAGATGTTCCTAGAAAATGGGTTGTAGGCCTAATTGCTCTTTAACTTACTTCCCAATAGTTAGGAAACATTAGTGGGCCATAATGTAATTTGGTTGCGGACAACTTGTTGAGTAAGTAAGTGTTGAAGGAAGGACATGCATAAGACATTTCCTAGCGTTATTATTTTCAAAAAAAAAATGAAATTAAAGGCATGAGAACTTGATAGAAGTGACTATAACGTGAGCATCTGATAGAAGATGGTGATGAGGGAAGCTAATGTTGTTCATGTTGAGGGTGATATGTTATATATTAGCAAAGATGATCTTGTCAATGGTGAGCTAGGTGAGTGGTTGGGTGATTAGCTCAATCGAATCCTTTCCTATCACTTTAGGTCATGACTTTTTTCATCTTATGAACCAATGACTATGGGAGAGTCAATATGGCAATTACAGAAACCTCAAAAATCATAGATATAGGATATGAATTTCTTGAGTTGGAGACAAAATGTCAATTCATGTTGAGAGATGCTTGGCATATTTTGCATATTTGAATGAACTTATATTATTCATATGAATGTTAGATAATATAGATTATGTGAGTCTATTTGGTGGTGGCCATTAAAAATTGGTCAAAGAGATACTGGTTATTGCAAGGGGTATAAAGGTAGACTCTATATGTTACCCAGATGAAAGTTTGTGTGGATCATGTGAGTGCTACTGCTAGGTAGGGAAAATTCAGCATTGATTCATGTAGCATGAAGCTGTACATGTGGGTAAGGATGATTCACTTTATGTTGGAAAGAGGATCTTACATATTGTCAATTAATCATTTAGTTTTTTGTAACCGGCACATATGATTGAGAAGAATTGTAGAGTTGCATCAATTTCATCATCCCCTTTTTAAAAAATTAAGGATGATTGATTTGGTTACTGCTGATGTTTGCTCGATGCAGACACATGGTTATGTTGTCTCCACATATATTCATGGTGATCAATTAGATTAAGGAGGAGCAAATGAGCAATCGATGGAGGATCTATTTTGATTTTTTGTTGAAATAGCTGAGTTTTCTACTAGTAGTTTTTATGGAAATTAGTCATCAATTTGTTCTCAGTTTACCCACATAGGGTAGAGAGTACGATTATTAAGTTTGCCCACAGTGAACATACTAGTTCGATCAAACTAGTTTGGTCAAACCAAGCATAATTTGGGTTGGTTTGGATGTTTTTTCTCTGAAATCTTTTATTACATTGTGTTATATTTTATTACATGCATATTTGTTAAAATTAATTTTTATGTTGCACTTTTTTTAATAAAAATCATACTCAATGCACAAGGCTCTCAATAGTATCACTTCGACACATGCTTTTGGAGAGGCTAATATATTGACAGTCTTACTATCAAAAACCAGAGAGATTATATTTGATGAGTCTCAAACCCAAGACATATAGTATCATCTTTGGACAAAGGCATTTGTCATCACATCAAGGCACACCCTCTAACATATGCATGTAACACAATGATTTCTCAAGTGATTAGTTATCTTAATATTATACTTGCCCAAATAACAATTTTGGAGTTTTTATGTGATCTGATATGTTAGATTTTGTGTAATCACTCATTTTGACTTTACTATGCATGATTTTATTTTTAGTGTGTGCATGTTCACTTCAGGTGGAAGCGAGAAGGTGATATTGATTGGAGGGAGCAAGATATATATTGATGTTTATACTTGTGGAGAATTAGGACAGCTATTGGAGGGAGTGAGGAGTGACTCCTATCAAAGTTTGGATGGATAATGGTGGATTAGTGATCAATGAATGATAAGAGCCTTTTGACCAGAGTTTGCGGGTAGGGGGAGGAGGCCATTAATAACCAAAGACATTCTCGCGAACCTGCACAAAAAGAAAGGGTTGCTTCCTTTTTTCATTAAGGTGGTATTGAACTCTGTTAAGAAGCTTTTCCGATTGAAATCTCAGGTTTAAAGAGCACTCAATGAATAATGCCCAAGGATGATCCATAGCCAATAATAAATAGTAATGCTTACAGTGAATTATCTTGTAATACATACTCAAAGCTAGGTTATTTCCAATTTCCAAAGAGTAATAATGCATAGATCTTATATCAGTTATAATAATGCCTATTTTTAGGAGACAGACTAATGCTCTGTGAAAAATAACAGATAACTAGGTGAAAGATCTAGTAGTTTGAGCGAGCTCGCATATGTGTATATAGCATAATAAATCTATTATGTTTCAAAGATCTACATGCTTTTTTCATGCATCCTAGTTGCGGATAGAGCATCTTTCGTGTACCTACCCCAGCAAATGAAGGCCACTTTCGGTTGGGATGGCACGCACTTCCTCTCACTCCCTTATGTCATACTGCATGCAGGAGAGAACGACATAGCGTATAGGGTAGTCACTTATGTTTGGGGATCATGAGTGAAAGAAATCAATTGAAAAATTGAGTTACCTTTTTAACCAATAGCCCCCGACTCACCTTAATGACTAAAGGTTGGTTGTAAAAGATCTAACTAAAAAAATCCCTTCATCCTTAGGGGAAGTTCTAGTTATGAAATATCCAGTCAGGCCTTTAGTGCCTGATTCAATAGAATGGAAAGCCTACCCCAGATAGTATAAACAAATCCTTGTTGCTTTCATCTCCAAGCTAGGGGCTGGGTTTGCAAGAGGTTGAAGAAAAACTTGTGAATTGGTGGTTCCAAATCTTCTGGAGGTCCTTGACTTAACATCCCAGATATCTCAACACTTCACATTTGAATTGAGGATGAATGACTAATGCTTCCTTCTAGATTGACCTCTATAGAATGGGTATCTGATACATCTCTGGATTCTTCACATTTCAGTGAGGTACAAACCAAAATCTCCAAAATCACTAGCTAGGGAGTTCCACTTTTTCACAGGCTTCGATGAACCTTTGCAACGACATACAAGTTGGTGTCTATAGGTAGCTACTAGAAATCCTTTAACAAGCAAATAATAAACTACATTTGTTTTGGCTATCTTTAGGTGGATTCCTGAGGGCAAGAGCACTAAGGCAAGGTCTTTCACTCAAGCCTACTTTTAATGCACATGAACAGACTCCCAAGACCCCCCTCCCTAGTCCAGAGATACTGACCATTGGTTCTCACGTGCCCTAGTTAATGATAGCCTCGGGTAGATTGTGAATCTTAGGTGAGACCTAAAGTGTAGCCAACTAAACATCACATAAATTGGAATAAAACTTCTATATTTGAGAAAAAATGTGCGACTCACTCAAATGAAAAATGTACTTGTATTCAAATGCTCTAGGATGGAAAAGTTGGTAAAAGTTAAATCTCGATTTGATTGATAGCAGCATTGCTAGTTGCTTCAAAATTTTTCTACTGTACATATTCCCCCATCTAGTAAGTCAAGAAATTAAGACTTACTAACAACCCATGTAACTTATATTTCACCTATTCGTTCTTCTAGGTCATTTCCTCAAGAATTGATGTCACTATTTGACCATTTTATGGCTATGTACATGCAAGTCCTTGCTAGCACTGAGTGCTAAATGTGCTATGACTTTTCCATTGTTGATGATTGAAACTCTTGAGAGCTTCCCATTATGTTACTCATAAAAAATTTTTGAATCAGAATTTGGTCTCAAAGAGCTATTCATTTTATGTCTATGGATCAAGAATTTCAATTTGCATGTACATTGATCTCTCAATAGAAATCTTCACAATAGATATCATAAGAACAATGACATTGAAGATATTCCAACTAAGATAGTTATTGTTCATCTTGAACAAAGGAGATGTGAAAACAAACACTAGCAAGCTTAAAACTATAAGTGATGAATTGCTTGAGTTTCATCCTTTACCTATGCATGGTTGTAGGGTGGTCAAATTTGTGAATTTCAAAAATAGGATCATGTAATGCAATTATCCTTGGAATTAAACATTTCTTTTGCATAAATCCAAGCTTAAATCATCATGTTGATTCCCTCTCCATCAAAATTAGGATCATGTACTTTCAATCAATTCTTTGTGTTCCAATGGACCATCTCTTACTTATCTTTCGTGGTTGCCACCAATGATTGCATTATTAAAGATACACCATATCCAAATTGTGAAGGCTAAAATAATTAGGATGCTATTTTTATCATCTAAGAATGCATAGTTAATTGTAGCTCAATCACTATAGGAAAAAGGGATGAAAAAATATTAAAATTATGACAAGCATTACGTGGACATTCCTTTTTCTTAGTGGCAAAAATACTAATGACGTACATACTTTTCATCCTCGACATCTTAAGGTTTTTCATGGTAAAATTAATCATTCGAAAAATAATAATGCTATAAAATTGTATTATCAAAATTATATAACACCTTATATGAGATCATGCCTAGGGTTATTTACTTGAGCTCATACCTAGGTAGTTGGACTAGGCGCACTACCAGCTTACATCATTTTCATGTAGGCTATAGTCTAGAGTAGTGGTATTTTCCTTGGCTTCATCCATAATTAACTAAATTTAAATTTGTGGTTATAAATTATTTGAGTATGTGAATATAAAAAAAATTTACTCATTGAAAAAAATTTAAGATTTTAACAAAAAAAAATTTGGAAAACCACTTAATTATAACAAATATCAAATAACATAAAAAATACATAATTGAAAAATTACATCTTTAAACTTTATTCGATGACCACATTTAGATAGTAAATAAATGATAGACTCAAAATTATCAACAACTCATAATATCAAATTTGGGTAAATCAACTTTGGATAAGTTTTGATAATAATTAGTATCTAAATATTTTGAAAAGTCATACTAATTGGATAGACCACCTCATTATTTTCTTTTAACTAATTGAATGGAGAATGATTTTTTTTTTGAATACGAGTTGACTCACACTACTCGATGACACAATCATATTTATTCTCATAATATTTATATAAAACAATTAATTATTCATATATTAATTCATACACAACACTATAAACCTTAATATATTTTCTATACATTTCAAATAAACCCTTGGCTCCATATATGTAGCTGAGAAATATAGTGGTGGATTGTTCACCCAATATATTAATATTTACATTTCAACAAAAACTTTACTAAAAAGTGATGTTCCCTATATTCTTGAGACATAACTTATATTACAAATGCATCTATGTGTAATGTAATATGTATGAGTGTATACTAAGAAACATATATTAGTTGCATCATAAAAGTCTTTTAGCAATTTTTTTTTAAAAAGTCTATCTTGCATTCATATAAAATCATTTATATGTCACTAATTTTGTTATTCATAAAACATAATACATTATTTTTAAAAGCAATGCAAATAGATTGAATTTCAATGATGTTGGCCATTATAATACAATATATTTTTAGCAAACTAATTTGGATTAAAGTATAAATTCTTGTAGTTTAGTAGATATTTTAATAAAATTAAAAGAATCTTAAGATAGTTTCTAATAAAGTTGGAATTAATTTTAAGCATATTTGTTCTATTAAATTAATAATAAGACAAGTACATGTAACATGAAAATTTTTAGTTAGTTAACCTTTTCTAATTTTCTTAAATAAATGTATGGTCACGATTGTATCTATGATATTATCAAAGATAATACTTAATGTTTTACTTTGAATTTTATACTCAAACATACATAAGATACTCATATATGGTAGCACTAAAATAAAATAAAAGTATTTGATAAAAAACTAAAAGTTTTGTTTTTAGTGTCCAATTTGTATTAACGTAATTAACAATCACGCATTATAAAAAAATAATATTTTGATCAAACTATATATCTGAGATCACCGAAACAATGCCACCATAACGTTAGTTATTCAAGGAATGATTATTTATTAAATTTTAATTAGTTTATGATCCAATTATAACAAGTTTATCAAGGGATCCGATGATGAGAGAGTTACGTATACTTTTGAATAAAATATGTGATACTAAGATTTTTGTTTTGTAAATTTATGTGGCAGCCTCAAAATTGCAATCAAGATAGTTAATATTTCTCTTATAAATCCATGGTTATATATAAATATGATCATTAAAGTTGTAGTAGATTTTATTTTTGTTACACCTAGGTTAGGTTTTCTTAGTGTCTAGTGAACCATATTTTTGTTACAATATTCAACATATCTTATAAGTGGCTCATTCCACTACTAATTTTGTAGTTATATATATATATTTATAGTATATACGTTGAGATAATTTTTTATTGCTTCTCCAATTTGTTTCTTTACATTAAATTGAAATAAGACCATATACACCAAAAGCTCATCAACATTATCTTGTGATGTTGACCTATCACTAGCTACAAAAATATTACTTTCTTAATGTGTTTATAATTTGATAGCTTTAAGAAACTTGCATTGCAATTCTTATTTATAAAAATTTAATTTTTCAAGATAATATGAACATTAAAGATTAGAAAAAAATAATTATATGAAAATAAATTTAATTGAGTTCTATTTATAGATAATAGGGTTGAATTAAATCTGTTAAGAAGAAAAGTAATTAATTTTTTAAACCATTCGTACATTGTTGGCTATTAGAAATGGTTGTATTATATATAGTTGTTATTAATCATAATGACCGATGCCTATATAGCCATTGCCACGAGCTCTTGTGTAGAATTTGTGTTGTTGGGTCATGTAATGAGTCAGCTGATGGAACATTCCAGCCAAGCAAAACTCAAGCATGATTCATTGCTATTACCTTTCCTAGCTAGCTCGTGCCACATATTCTAGTGTCACGAGTCATCACCATCCATCCACAACTCATAGCTATACCTTCCAGCCCAACATGATCCATATCTGTACGCCATGTCATCTCATGCTTCTATGGGAACTAGGATGCATTGTTCAATGCCACCCAATTTGTAGTCCATGCCTCACATCATGTCAAGCCAAACTCATCTGAAAGCTCTAGATGTAAGTGTTCAACACTCAAAGTATCAAATATAATTGGTAAACTTATTGTAAAGTTGAGATGGAGGGCAAACAACAAAGGAAAGTTGTGATATTTCAATTGTGATGGTCTGTTTATACTTGTACATATCGATTGAGAAGTCATTGTAGTCTTTCTTTTCCACGACTTTACAAATAATTGTAATAACCTTTTAATGTCTTGACTCTACCACCCAATTATCACAATCTTTTCATAATGAAATACATTCTTAATGGTAATGACATTATTTTGGAGTTATTGTCATATTAGTTTTAAAATATAATTTCAGCTATGATATTATTATCATGTTATTACAACTAATTGCCAAACTTGTACAAAAAAGTTTTGCTATTATTCTAGTGCCATAACATATTTGTTATAGAGCTAAAAAATACATAATATTAATAATTTTTTAGGTGCGGTAAACTTCTCCATCATAACTTTATGTTTTAGAAAGAAAATGACTTGGTTTCTACATCAGTATCATAGTGACTATTTTTTCTAAAGAAGAAGGTCATCAGTCACAATATTCTTACTATAATGACTCTATGTTCTAGAGAATAATAATCATGATCATGATAATTTTTTCATCGTGGCTCATTGTTCCAGAGAAGCGTTATATTAATCATGACTTTTCTTTGCCATCGTGATTTTGTGCTCTTGAAGAAATTCAAAGAAATGAAAGAGTTCTGGCCTCAACTTAAAGGCACAACCTCAACCTAAAGTTACATCATCCATCTTAAACATCTACGCATCAACATGATGGTATTCCAATGGTATTGAAGGGGGACTTAAAGATTTTCACAAAAAAAGAAGAGGGGATTTGAATTTTGAAACAAAGAGTACACAACCCCTAAAGTGCCTTGATTTTTACCCCTAATTAAAGACAAATTTAAGCCAAACACAAACCAGGATTGATTGGGAACTTTTGAGGCTTAGATTTGATAATAAAATTGGCATGGATGATGCTATTTATAGCATCATATTCTTTTTCAAATGATTGGATTAGAAGCATATGGAAGATGAGATAGTCATTGACACATGCTCCTTTGAGGTATGTTCTTATTAAAAAAATGAGAATTATAAATAAAAAAAAATAATACATCATATGTGTGTTATCATGATAACATATTTTACAATCTTTGGTTCATTAACAATGATATCAAAGAGATGATAATGATAATGTACATGGATGGATTATGTTTTAATTATTTAGGTATTGGATGGATTATGTTTTAATTATTTAGGTATTGGATGGATTATGTTTTAATTATTTAGGTATTGAATAAATTATTGCCTTAATTAAAATAGATGCATTCTAGACTCTTTTAACTAGATAAATAGCCTAGCTATATTCTTATGGATTATGGATTTAAGTTGTTATGAGTTTGGAAACATTTCATTTTAGGGTTATAATTATGTGCTTGTTTATGTGTTAATTTTTACTTGGGGTGTAATTTTGTTGATGTTGTGCTTCATTTTGAGCATTTTGTAACTATAGTGGTAGTTGAGACTAACAACGATAATCATGGTGGTAGACTCGGCCAACAATGTTGCATGCATTGGTTGACATGGTCAATAATTGTGCTTTTGGTGGTGGTCATAGTTGGTGATGATGCTTGTAGTAGTCGACATAGCAAACAATGGTGCTTCTAGTGCTAGTTACAACTAGTGAAGATGCATGAGGTGGTTGATGTGGCCAATGATAGTACTTTTGGTTGTGGTCACAGTAGATGATGATGCTTGGAGTGGTCGATGTTGGCAACAATGGTGCTTCTGGTGTTGATCACAATCGATAATGGTGCTTCTGGTGTTGGTCACAATCGACAATGATGGTTGTTATGGTTAACATGGCCAACAATGGTGCTTCTAGTGTTGGTCACAGCTGAAGATGATGCACATGATAGAACTTATTGTGGCAGAGGCTGAAAACTATGGCTAGCATGGCCAAAAATTGAAAATTCTCAATCCTAATCAAATTCAACTCGGGCATATTTTGTGTTATTTATTTTGAGGATGCTCCCCCAAGCTATTACTATCAAAAACTAATAGATTTGACTAAATTTAGGGCACTATCTCAAGTCATACACTTTCACATAGAAAGAATAAGGTTATAGTGCCTTGCAACTAATATAGTCGGGCTCTTCAACATTTAGATACAAGTGATACTTAGTCACCACATATTTATGGCTTGTCTTGTGAATATATATTGTGGCATATCTTGTAAATGTATATTTTATGGCATTAGTTGTGGATGTGATGGTATGATTTTATCGATACATATATATATAAGTATAACAATGTGTATAATAATTATGTGCCAAAAAAAGTAAGTTCACATAACCTTCCTACATACACATTTCAAATTGAAAAAATATGTATGAATAAGATTCTATTTTGTTTTAAAATAAAAACCATCAATTTTAAACTATAGAAGTGGGCGATGGAATTTATTTATAATGGATCTCATGGTCTCCATCACTAGTTTGAAGATTATGAAAGTTGGTTAGTATATTCATCTTGGTGCCTTTCCTATATTAGACAAACTGACTTGTATGCATACTTAGCATAAATCATCATTAGATAATTATATAGATTGTTTTGATGAATCACTTCTCTATCTGAAAGATTCATTTAAGAATTAATCAGTTTTGAATTGAGGGATGGTTTAGACTTATTTATGAATAATACCATTCTTTTTTTGAGGCACTGCTATTATTTGTAGGTTCAAAGATAAGTAATCAGGTTAATCTTATTTGGCATGAAAAATTACCTAAATAACAAGATTTTTAGGAATTGGTTTGTTTGAACAAATAATGAAAAATAATCATCCTTTCATTGAGGTATGGTATTCAAGTAGTAATGGACTGATGACGAATTCATTCAAGAATTAGTTAAGAGAACTAATTATTCTGATGGAATTCAACCTAATAAGCTCATTGTAAAATTTTCAGGTGTTTTAAAGAAAATGTCATTAAACTCACTCACTACAATTCTCAAAGAAAATAAACTCAATGGGTTCAATTACATAGATTGGAAAAGAAATATTGATTTTTCCATGAATTCTAAGAACTATAAATATGTTCTCAAATATTTATGCCCAAATAAATCTCATGAAGGAGCAACTGATGTGGAAGCCAAGCCTTATGAGAAATGGGTAAAGGCTATTAGTATGATGAAGTATTATATTTTGGCTTCTTTGTCAAATATACTCCAACATTAGCATTAGTCCATAACAACTACCTATGATGTGATGTCTAATCTCAAATAAATGTTTGAGAATTAGACTTTATATGTTAGTCAAAATATTATGAGAGATCTAATGATACTATTATGGCTGAAAACATCTTTGTGAGTGATCATATTCTAAACATGATTAGTCTTCTGAATGAACTAGAGATTCTTTGAGCTAAGATTGATGTGGATTCTCGATTGATATTATTCTCTAGTAGCTTCTTTATTGTTTTAAAAAAGTTTACCTAGACTATAACATGAATAAATTTGATGGAACATTGGTATAATTGCTTAAATAATTGGTATTAGCTGAAAGTATTATTAGAAAACCATATGGAGTGTTTGTGGTTGAAAAGACTTCTTCTAAAATGAAGGGTAAGAAGAGGAAGAAATTTCAAAAAGCATGCTCATAATTTATAGATAGCTCAAAATGTCACAAGTGGGAGTAAAAACCCCTAAGAGAAAAAGTTTTATTGTAAGTAGTCAGGACACTAGAAGTAGTGTTTATTTTATCTTATTAAGATGAACAATCAAGATGGGTCTCAATTATTTTCCTCATTGATAGTTGAAATATGTATAGTGATTGTATCTACGAATACATGGTGTATAGATATAGGTACCACCAATCATGTTTGTAATTCTTTGCAATATTTATAAGAAATCAGATAACTAAGTGATAGTGAGATCAATTTTTATTCTTTACATTGGAAATACCATAAAGGAAATGGCTATTTTAGTGGGAGATTAATTGCTTCAGTTTGAGAGTGATATTATTTTAGTTTCAAGAGATTGTATTTATGTACCTTAAATCAAAAGAAACTTAATTTTTATTTACAGTTTGGTTAAGGATGAATTTTTCGTTTTATTCAATAATTTTATCACAATTTACTTTAATAAGAAATTTATCTATTCCACTACATTAAAAAATAACATTTGTATTATTTATATTATCTCAAATCTACTGTAATAATAAAAGTCAAATAATATTAATAATTTACCATATAAAAGAAAATATCATTCTAATATGACATAGATCTATCTTTGACACTTATACCTAGGTCATATAAATTTAAAATGAATTTTGGGATTGGTTAAGGATGGACCTTTAGATTTGTTGAATGAGAAAACACTTTCACCATGAAAATCTTGCCTAGAAGAAAAATTGACAAAGCAACCCTTTATGGCAAAGGGCTATAGAACCAAAGATAGATTCTAGTTGCTTCATTCTAATCTATATGGACCCATGGCTATCCAAGAAAGGATGGTAATTAAGTGCTTCATCTAATTTATTAATAATTACTCAATATGTGAGTATATTTATTTGTTTCAAGGCACTATGAATTGATTGTGGTGGTGAGCTCCTTTAGAAGTCATTAGGGACTACTTATTAGATCAATGGTTTTCCATCCTAGTTATCTACACCTAACATTCTGTAATAGAATAGTGTGGTAGAAAGAGTGAATAAGACTCATATGGACTAGATAAGATTGAAAATTAGTTATTCAAATATATCTGATTCCTTTTGGGGATATCCATTAGAAATATCAACATATATTTTGAACTTAGTTATATCTAAGTCTATACATGCTACTCCAATTGAATTATGGACTAGATGTAAGCCTAGTCTAAAACACATTCATTTGTAGGGTTTCCTACGATATATGATGAAAGGGAAAATAGATAAGTTAGAATTGAGTACAAAAAGTTTATTTTTTTTGTGGAATATCTTAGAAGGACTAAAGATATTTTGTTTTATAGTCTAGAGGATCAAATAGTCATTATTAGGATCAATTCCCAATTCCTAGAAGAAAACTATATAACAAACCATAATCCTAGAAATATGATTATTCTAGAAGTATTCAGAGAAAATAGATTAGTTCAAACTCATTCAGTACCAGTAATATTATAAGAAAACCGATATGTTGGTTCTATATAACAAGATAATATTTCAAATATCTCATTGCCTTATCATAATGGAAGAATTATTGATGAAAGTCTTGATATTAAATCTCATTAACCTATTATTGATATGCTGGTTCTATAGCCAAAGGAAAATGATCATAATAGTTAACAAGGATCAGTGGCTATGTAGAGTATCACTAAAAGTATACAATCAATAAAAGTATCTCATCATGGTGGGAGGGTTATTCATCAACCTACATGGTATATACTTCTGGAAGAGTTTATGATTGAATCCTTGATGAGGTAGATACTGATCTAGAAAACTATGATGAACTTCTTAAAAGATAATAATGCAAAATATTAGCAAAAGATAGTGGAATCAAAGATGCAGTCAATAAACTACAATCATGTCTAGGATCTTATGGAACCACCTGAAGGAATACAAATTTTTAAGTGCAAATGGATCTAAAAAAAAAAGAAACATATGGTATCATTAATACATATGAGGCTAGTTTTGTTGCAAGAAGTTTTACTTAGAAAGAGAGAATCAATTATAAGGAAACCTTTTCGCCAATAGTCATGTTAAATTAATCCAAATTTTCTTATCTATTGTAATTCATTATGAATATATGATTTAGAAAATAGAAATAAATATTACATTTTTGAATGGAGATCCTAAAAAAAGCATTTATTTAATGTGGCATGTTGGTTTTATAAAAAAGGGTCATGGGCACAACTTATGTAAATTAATGAAGTCCTATGAACTAAAAAAAGCATCTAGATCTTAAAATACTCATTTTGAACAAGTTATTAAGTGTTATGGATTTGATCAATATCAAGATGAGTATTACATGTATATCAAGCAATGTCATAACATGGAAGTGTTTTTGATATTATATGTTAATGATATATATCTCATTGATAATGATGTGAGTTTGTTGTCTTCGATTAAGATCTGGTTGTCTAGTCAATTTGATATGATAGACTTAGGAGAATGTGCTCACATTCTTAAGATTAAGCTTTTGTTAAATTTAAAAGGAAGAATATTGAGCTTGTCTCAAGCTATTTATATAGATTAGATATTAAATCTTTTTAGCATGCAAGATTCTAACAAAGATTTTCTTCCTTTCAGACATAGAATTACTCTATCAAAAGATTAGTATTCCAAAATACCAAATGAGAGAAAAAATAAAGATAATTCTATATGTATCAGTAGTAGGAAGTCGCATATATGTAATATGTTTTGTGTGTATGTCTGCAATAGTATATGGACACCCACACACATACACACACTATTATTATGTATATATATATGAATAGTATGTTTGTGTGTATTGTGTGTGTTGTCATACATAATAGTATATATATATATACACACACACACACACATATAAATACATATATAACAAGATAACCAACAATGTGGCATGTTAGTTGGAAAACATGATGGATTATATTATTATGAGGTCATGAGTTTGATACCAAAATAAGTCATAAAAGATTCTCATGTTATTAATTAGTTAAATTGATCATGTTGTTGAGATGATAGTCTTATATGCTCAAACCTCTGGGCCCCGAGGCTTTTATATAGTGTAATTTGGGATGGCTTTGGTGGGGAAAAGAAAGAGAGGAAGAAAAATATAAACAAACACACACAATAAGATACACACACACACACACACACCAAGATATATCTACACACACACACACACACACACACACACATATATATATGTATATGTGTGTGTTATTGTATATACATAGACATGTATATTATAATATATATAGATAAAAGTATATATATTGTTTTATATGTGTTTATGTGTATATATATACTCACATCTAAATTTTCTATATATTTACATATATATGCATATCAACTTGAAAATATGTACATGTGGCTGCTAATATGGTAAGTGAATGATAAGATATGGTGGATGAGTGATATTTTGGAAGGTAAAAATACATAAGTTAATAAAACACTTATTTGCAAATATTGTTAAGTTTAGTACATCATACCACAAAGGAAGAAATTTAGATTCCAATAACTCAAATATTTTGTGGTTGGTATATCATAAGAGAATATCACCATGCTTTTTAAGTTGAACTTGTTGTTTTATTTTTAGTTTTATCATTTAGATCCCTCATTAAATTTGAAATAAATAATCTAAATTTATTTTCGTTAATTTATTCATTTAAACTAGTTTTAATTTTAAATTAGAGTGATTCATTGAGATTCTGTTTGTTTTTTATCCAAATTTAAGGTAAATAATTTTTTTTTTAATTCATAATGAAGATTCTATGGTTTAATAATCAATGGATTGACCATAGTCATTCTAAAGTCAATGGAGGTAAAACAAATTGTTTGAGCTTTGATTGACTAAAATCGGTAGAGATATATATATCCTCTAAGCTTCAATGCTAACTAAATGAAAATGAGTGATAATCATACTTTAAAGGTTGGGATTAAAAGCATGTCCTCACGATGTTAATTATAATGTTGGGTCCATCATTAATAATTGAAGCAACTAGTGATGCAACTTAGTTTATTTATTTATTATAATGAAAAGGTCATCAAGCTTTTCATATATATATTTAGAGAAAGGTGACTTTCCAATTTCTAGCAATGCAAAGTGTTGTTGGAACAAGTGTGTGGATGTGCAAGTGAGTGTGTGTGTAATATGAACATTTGCATCAAAATGTATATGTAAATATTTAAAATGTTCTTTCTTCAATGTTGCCTTTTGTAAGAATTTACCATTAGCATCTTACTATATAAAAATATAATGGCATAATAAATAAAACAACTCATCATGAAACTTCTTGATTATAATGAGTATAACATAACATTTAGAAAATAATTGAATATGTTATTTTTATGACAATATTCTTTCGTCATTTTCTTCATCCTATTTCTTAATTATCATTATTATGAGTCTTCAATACATCACTTACTAAAGAGTGAAACAATTCAACAAGTCAAAAAATTAAAACTAAATTAATAAAATAGGACAAGGGGGCCTAACCTTCGTCCCTCATGAAGCAGAATAGTATTTGTTGTCAAAATGTTTATTTAGAAGGCTTTATTTTGGTCTCTACTTTGAAAATTAAAAGTAAGACATTGGGATTTTATGATACTGAGATTTAAAAAAAAAACTTTCTATGTTATTTGTCAAACATACAATTGTTGATTTTTTTTTCATGTATTAAATTCACCAATTATGTTCTTTTAAATATATTATATTTTTATTTATAGAATATTTCTGAATAAGAGAAATTTAAAAACAAAATTCCCTCTCCCTCAAAAATAGGATAATGTTCTTTAAGTCAATCCTTTATGTTCCAATGGACCAACTTTTGCTGGTCTTTCATGTTAATTGTTCATGATTGTGTTATTCATGATACTCACAACATATCCTCATTGGGAAGGCAAAAGATATTAGGAAGCTATTTCACTTATCTCTAGAATTCATAGTTAATTGTAGCTCAATCACTATTCGAGAAATAGATGAAAAAAAAAATAGAATCGTGGCATACATTACTTGGGCATTTTGCTTTCATAACAAAGCAAAATACTAGTAAGTTACATACTTTTCATCCTCGACATATGAATGTTTTTAAGGGCAAAATTAATCATTTGGAAAATAATAATGGTCTGAAATTGTGTTCATGCCTTGGGTGATTTGCTTTGGCTCATGCCTAGGTAGTTGGTCTGGTTGCACTGCCAACTTGCATCATTTTCGTGCAGGATATAACCTAGAGTGGTGGTAGTTTATTTGGCTTTATCCATAATTAATACAATTTTAATTAATGTTCAAAAATTATTTGATTGTGTGCATATGAAAGAAAAACTACTCATTAAAAAAATATATAAGATTTTAACAATAAAAAACTTTGAAAAAAGACATAAGTTATAATAAATATGAAATAAAAAAAAACATAATTGAAAAATTACATATATAAACTTTATCTGACGATCACATCTTGAACTTGAAAATCATCATTCGTCATTGATTTCCAATTTATAGTAATAGCAAAACTAGACATAGATTCTAAGTATATATTAGAGGAGCTAGTTTTTCACGTGTCATTTTAAAAGTGATTGACTCATAGAATTATCATCAACTCATAGCTACAAATTTAGATAAATCAACTTGAGATAGGTTTTAATAATAATTAGTTTCTAAATATTTTAAAAAGTCATGCCAATATTTATCTTTGAATACGAGTTGAGCCACAATACTCAAGAGACAATCATATTTATTCTCACAATATTTATATAAAATATTTAATTATTCACATATTGTACAATATATTTCTATTCTAATAACTAATTCATACACATATCTAGGAACCTTAAAATATTCTATATGCATTTCATATAAAGCTTTGGATTCATATAAGTAGCTAAGAAATATAGTAGTGGAATGTTTACCCAATATATTACTAATTTTTTTCATTTCAATAAATACATTATTAAAAAGTGAATGTTCCCAATATTCTTGCGACATGACTTGAAAATGCATCTATATGTAATGTGATACGCATAAGTCTATACTAAAAATTGTATATTAATTATGTTATAAAATACCTTTAGCAATTTCAAAATTTTAAAAAGTATCTTGCATTCATATTAAAACATTATAAATGTCACTAATTTTTTTATTCAAAAAAACATAATAAAATATTTTTACAACCAATTCAAGATTCAAACATTATATAGATTGAATTTCAATAATGTTGGCCATTATAATACAATATATTTTCAGCAAACTAATTTGGATTAAAGTATAAATTCTTGTAGCTTAGTAGATATTTTAATAAAATTAATAGAATTTTAGATAGTATCTAATAAAGTTGAAATTAATTTTAAGCATATTTTGTTCTATTAAATTAATAATATGACAAGTAGATATAACATGAAAATTTTTAGTTAGTTAACCTTTTCTATTTTTCCTAAATAAATTTATGGTCACAACTGTATCTATAATATTATCAAAGATAATACTTAATGTTTTACTTTGAATTTTATACTCAAACAAACATAAGATACTTATATATGGTAGCGCTAAAATGAAATAAAAGTATTTATGAAAAACTAAAAGTTTTGTTTTTAGTGTCCAAATTGTATTATCATAATAGATAATTATACAAGTGAAAAAAAAATTATTTTGATCAGACTATATATCTGAGATCACCAAAACAATGCCACCATATAACTTTAATTATTCAATGAATGATAATTTATTAAATTTGAATTATTTTATGATCCAATTGCAATACATTTATCAAGGGATCCGATGATAAGAGAGTTACACATACTTTTGAATAGAATGTGAAACTAAGATTTTTGTTTTGCAAATTTTTGTGGTAGCCTCAGAATAGCAATCAAAATAGTTAAAATTTCTCTTGTAAATTAATGGATAAATATAAATAAAGACATTAAAGTCAAAGTATATTTAATATTCATTACACTAAGTTGGGTTTTCTTAGGTTCTAGTGTACCATATTTTTGTTATAATATTCGACATATCTTATAAGGTGGCTCATTCCACTACTAATTTTGTAGTTATATATATATATAGTATATATAGTGAGATAATTTTTCTTCTACTTCTCCAATATGTTTCTTTTCATTAATTTGAAATAAGATCATACACCAAAGCTCATCAACATTATCTTGTGATGTTGACCCATCATTGGATAGAAGATTATTACTTTCTTAATCTTTTTATAACTTGATAGATTTAAGAAATTTGCATTGCAATTCATGTTTTTTGAAATTTAATTATGCAGGATGATTTTGAATATTAAATATTAGAAAAGAGAATTATATAAAAATAAATAAAATTTAGATGTATTTTACAGATGTTAGGTTTTGTTAAATATATTTGGAAAAAAGATAATTAATTTTTTTAACCATTCCTACATGATTGGCTATTAGAAATGGTTGTATTATATATTGTTGTTACTAATGAAAATGACCAATGACTAGAGAGTCATTGAATTTGGTTCAATATATTAAATTTGTGTTGTTGGGTCATGTGGTGAGTCAGGTGATTCAACACTCTAACCAAGCCCAACTCAAGCACGAATCATTACTATTGCCTTGCCCATATAGCCCATGCAATATGTTATAAGATCACAAGTTATTTCAAGCCATGTCATCTTCCAACACTCAAAGTATCAAGTATTTGTGAATATTTTTGGTAATTTTTATGATGTGTTTGTATGAAAAGTCTATCTTAGCAATAAAGATTTTTCTATTGTGATTTTTATGGAATTATATAAATAGTAGTGAAATCATATGTAAATTGAGTAGAATTGATAGAATTGGTGAAAAGTTAAGATGGAGGGCAAAAAATATAGGAAAATCATGATATTTTTAATACCACAGTTTAATTATACTAGCACAAACCTATTGAGAAGTCACATCAGTCTTTCTTGCTCATGACTTTACAAATAATGTTTAATAAATTTTTGTATGTTATGCCTCTACCACCTAATTGTCATAATCATTGTAGTATAAAATATTTTCTTCTTGATCATGATAATATTTGGAGTTATCATATCATGACAACCAAGGATCAAACTAGCACAAGAAGTCATGATAATATCCCAATGTCATGAGATATTCATTATAGAGCTAAAACTTGCATAATATCAAGTGATTTTTAGTTGTGGTCACAACATTTTCATCATAATTTATATTTCAGTTACTATATTATTAGTGCCATGACTATTTGTTTTAGAGAAAAAGTTTATCATTAACGACATTCTTGCTACTATAACTTTGTGTTCTAGAAAGTAATTATTATGGTTATGATATTTTTTTTCCATGACTTTTTATTCTAGAGAATAATTACACGAGTCATGACATTCCTTTGTCATTGTAACTTTGTGCTCTAGTGAAGATTCAAAGAAATAATAGAAGTGTTGCCTAAACTTAAAGTCGCAACATGCAACATGAACATCTCTATGCATCAACTTGATGGCATCCCAATGGTACAAAAGGGATACTTAATGTTTTTCACAAAAAAAAAGAGAGGATTTGGATTTTGAAGAAAAAACCAAGAGTAAACAAACCCAAAAGTGTCTTGATTTTCAACCCCTAATTAGTGACAAATTCAAGCTGAACGCAAGCAAAGATTGATTGATAATTATTGAGACTTAGATCCTCACACCAATTATTATTGGAAACCCTTGATTCATGAGTTGAACTACCAAATCTCTTTTGTAAATTCTATTTCAATGTCAGGTTAAATATGAATCTAAGATTAGTCTATGTATATGTATATTATGATTGTGTTTGTATAATTATATACTATTGCGATTTATATTTTACATATTGATGGATATTGATATTATTTAGAACAAAGATTTAGGTTTCCATTCTAATATAGATTAATGTATGTTAGCGAAGGAGGACAATGATAGGTACATCAAAAACATACTAAGGAGATTCAATCGAAGGGAAGTGATAACCATTTTACTCTTATCTTATGAGATAAACCTTTGGAGACTTTGAATTTAAATATGTTTAATTGATGTGACTATGATACTCAAGAAACCAAAAGTACAAATAAATTTATGACAATTCTATCATGCATATTGTGGAAGAACTAACCTTCAGATGATTAGAAGATTATGTAGATGTCTAAGCTAAGGGTTTCACCATAGTATGAGAGTCATATATTGCTGATGATGAATGCTTATAGGTAAGTCATGGAATATACACAATTGGAGATATTTCACAAGATGGTGATAATCCCATAAATTATTTACTTTTGTATAAATTTCATAGGTAAAATTTGTAAGAAGACATATTAATCAATATGTGTATAGTACTTATGAAGTCAAAAACTCAAACATAATTATTAACACATGATTCCATATCTATTTTGACCATTAAGGTTGTAGAATAGAAATACATATTCTAAATAGTAGTCAAAAGTAGTTTATGCATTGCCTAAAAAGAGTAGAAGCATTGATGACTCATCAATAAAGTACATGTGGTTTCATTATTAAATTATCAAAGACATTACTACAAGGAGGCTATCCTTTTTAGTCACAATCTAAAGTCGACAACTATTTTATATACCAAGAGAGAAAAGGGCATATCTATATCAATCTACCTTTTATCTAATGATTTGACAGAACATTATTCTAATATTAAAGAAAATTACATCATACACAAGGAACTATGTCAATCATAGAGTCTAAGTATCTATCAAAGACTTAAGTTTTTCTAACCAACTTGAGTAATAGTTTATTCAGTATTGGTTGGCCCAACTACTCATACAATCTCTGAGGTTGATATCTAGATTTATATCCAATTTACTACTTGCATGATTTATATGCTTATTGATCTCTGATGGACGAAATCAAACACCCAATGAGTTTTTGGAGGCTTATCACAAATGATAAGTTTTGACATTATAATAAAGTTTAAATTGTGAGCAACATTCTATCTCTAATTTTTGCTCTCGTCAAAACTAATTCGACTACAATAGTAAATATGTGCCTTAGGATAGATGAAAAAACAATGTTTCAAATACTTTTTTGAACTTAATCAATATTATACATACTATGTTGCATTGAACAACTTGAAGACAATTATGTTATTGAGAAAAAATATCAACATTTATTCAACATACCAGTGTTTCAATTTAAAATTTCATTAATTTAATAAGTGATGGATTTTGAATTCTTTGCACTTCATCAATAAATTATCTTCAACTCTACTTAAAATATTATTTCCCTTCAATATTGTGCATATATGCTTTTGAGCACTATGAACAAGTTTTCCTCATAGAAAGAACCATGCTTTCCAAGAGGGATGAATGCCTATAAATTTTGGACATTCAAAATCATAAAAACCTCATTTTTAGAAATGTAATTTTTTACAAACAAATATTCTTTATTGTAGATAAATTAGATAATGACACTCTCTTCAATAAATTCTACAACTCCTTCCTATGTTAATGCCAAACATAGTGGAAGGCTTGGTCACTACTTCTTATACACACCTCTCCTGTAACAATGACAACAATGCATCGCACTACAATGAAAGCACACGTCACCACCAATTATATTTGTACAAGTCACAAACCAACTCAGTTGGAGGGATACAACTATGGGGTCGCCACTACAAGTGTTCCATATGCTATCTATCTGTATATCAAACATTTTAAATTATTACAAACTTCAGCTAAACAACCATATAATAGTGATGAATATGAGTTCCATTAAAAAACCTCATAGTTATTATAAATTTCGTGAGATTCTAATATGAAAAATGGTCATATGTAAGAAGTTGAACTCTCATGAGATGAAAAAAATATGGATTGTATGATAACTTCTTGGAGGACACAAATCTATTAGATATTGATAGACAAACAAAGTAAAATACATATCCAACATCATTAAAACTCAAAGGCTCGATTAGTGGACAAGGCTACACACAAGAATAAAATATAGATTGCTTTGACAAATATATTTCATTGGTGAAGATCATCACCAAACTTATTCTAACTTTATCAAAAAATGATTAGTCTCTTCATTGACTAGATATTGATAATGAATTTTTAAAAGGTGAACTGCATGAAATTATTTATATTGATCTATCAAATGATTATTGATACAAGAGGGAATTTAATACAATCATAAATTATATATGTTGTCTGGCAATCAAAGTACTAATTTTTTGTGTTCATGATGTAGTTGTAGTTAATCTAGCTTTAAATGAATTGATTTCATTAAATTATTATTTTAATAGAATTACATGAATAATAGTGAAATTAGATCTAAATTAAGTATAATTGATAGATTTTGGTGTAAAGATGAATTGAAGAATAGAAGAAAAAGATAAAGTAAAGATATTTCTAATATCATGACTTGTTTACTCCTACACTTGCTTGTTGAGAAGTGTAATAACCTTTCTTGGAAACAACTCTACAAATAGATCATTACAATCTTTTCACAACACAAATTTATCACATGGCTAACATAATTTTTCATTGTACAACATATTTTTTAAGACCACGATCTTATCTTAAAGTTATAACCATATTATTTCTCAAATTAAATATTGGTTGCAATATTATTTTTACCTTGTGCTAACAAAGTGCCAAACTGGTATAAAAAATTATGACATATTTCAGCACTATAACATATTTGTTACATGACCAAAATCTTACAAATACGAATAATTTATTCTAAGGATTTTTTAGAGAATTTTTTAGCCATGACATTCATTTCCACTACTACTTTATGTTCCATAGAGATTGGCTCGGTCGTGATCATTCTTTATTGTCATGCCATTATGTTTTAAAGAGGAATTATTATAAATTTCTTGCTAAAAATAATAGAGATCATAAAGATATTTTATATTATCTCCATTCATAATTTAACTATGATATGTATTTCTTCAAAATTGAAGATGAGCAAATTTTTTGTGGATTTGTTATAATATAATACATCATTAATATTGAACAAAATTGTATCTGGTAGTATTATGGTTGTTCTTTCTGAGCTTTCAATCTATTTTGTAGCACCATACTTTATACTTACATTTATATTTATTAATATCAAATCTAGAAAATATCTATTATCTTGAAGAACTATACGTGTGATTGCATAGTTAGCATGAGATACATTGTGCAACCAATTCCTTCAATCTAAAGTCAGATGTAATAATGAAATGATGTTTTAATTAATTTAAGAATATTATTTAATAATATTATTATCATTTTTGATCGAACACTTAGTTTACTCTAGGAGATACAAAACAATCAATATCATAGTATGTTAGGTTTAGTGGTCACCATTGATAAAAATCATCTCTTTACTTTTTTTATTTTTTTCTATTGTTGCTTAGTAAAAGTTAGTGAAATATTTAGGAGTATGATATTTATGCAACCAATGTTTCTAATATCATATATTCACATGTTTTATGTAAATATACATGTTTTATATATATACATATATATGCATGTTTATATTTGTTTATATATTTATGTGTGAGTTATATATGTGTGTGTATATATAAACTAGCTTATATATTTAAATACTATTATATATGTATATACATACATATACCCAAAAACATATAAACACACACACACACACACACACACACACACACACCCACCCACCCATACATATTGATATATATTTTCAATTCACAAATGATTTGGAAATGTGGACTGGCGAGCGCCCCAAATTCAAAGAGTAATTTCGTGGTTTTCAAATTCAAAAAGTGATCATGGTCTGTATTTGGAAAGCATTTCCATGGCTCCCGAATTTGGAAAAGTAGTTCCGTAATTTCCAAATTCAAAAATTTAGAAATAATTTTTTTAAAAAAAAATCACGTGCAAAATCATGTAGATATATTTCAGTTTACTTAAACTTAATTCATCATTTTGGTTCATATTTTTTATTTTGAAAAAAAAATTATTTTTCAAAGATATTATTGGCAAATGACACGTTTAAATTAAGTAGAATGGGTTGATTTGATTAGGCTAAGCAAATCTGAAAAGTTATATTTGAGGTACTTTAAAAAATTTTATTTTAAGATCATATTTTTCATAAATACAAAAAATTATAAGGTAAATTATGCTTTCGTACCCTCCCCACAAAATAATTAAAAATAATCAATTTACAATAATTTTTTTAAATAAATATTCAAAATAAAAAAACTTTAGTTACATTTATACACACACACACCCACCCACCCACCCATATACATATGTCTATACATATATGTACATATATACGTATATACATAATATACATATATTTATTTTTAAAATAAACAACTTACAATAATGTATTATAAATAAATTTTAAAAATCAAAAAGTTTTAATTACATTCACACACATATATAAATATATATCAATGTGTATATATATGTTTGTTTTTAACATTAATGCTTTATAATATTTTAGTTTTATTAAATTTTCAAAACAACAAATTTTTAAGACATTTTCACACAAACACAAGCATGATATATATATATTTTAATATTTTAACCACAATAGCAAGACATTAAATTTGGGAGAATTATGTTTTGGGGTATTTCCCCAGAAATTTCAAGATTTAGAAACTAAAATTTTGATATTTTTAAAAAAGTCATAAAACTAAAAATAAATTAAAAATAACTGCCCCCAATTTCTTAAGTCCTAATGTACCATTGCCCACGCTTTCGCCTCTCGCCCTTGCACTCGCTCTTCGCCCTCGCCCCTCGCCCACGCCTTCACCCATGCCCACGCCCATGCCCACGCCCATGCTCACGCCCATGCCCATGCTTTTGCCCACGCTGTCGCCCCTCACCCTCGCCCTCGCCCCTCACCCTCGCCCTCGCCCATGACCTCACCCCTCGCCCTAGCCTGTCTCCCCTAGCCCATCGCCCTCACCTTTCACCCGTTTCCCCCGCCCATCTCCACGAGCTCCTTCGTGGAGTCGTCATCGAGCTTTCGGTTGAGCTCCTGGAGCATGAAGGAGCTCGACGCCGAGCTCCTGGAGCTCGATGGAGCTCGACGCGCGAGCTCCTGGAGCTCGACGCGCGAGCTTTTGAAGCTCGATGGAGCTCGATGCCGAGCTCCTAGAGCTCGATGCCGAGCTCCTAGAGCTCGATGCCGAGCTCCTAGAGCTCGATGCCGAGCTCCTAGAGCTCGAAGGAGCTCGACGCCGAGCTCCAAAAGCTCGATTGAGAGCTCCGTCGAGCTCGTCGTCGAGCTCTAGAAGCTCGACATTGATCTCGGTCGAGCTCCTGGAGCTCGAAGGAGCTCTATGCCAAGCTCCTAGAGCTCGTCCGAGAGCTCCATCAAGATCGTCTTCGAGCTCCAGGAGCTCGTCGGAGCTCTCGGTCAAGCTCCTGGAGCTCTAAGGAGCTCGACTGAGAGCTCAGTCAAGGTCATCGTTCGAGCTCCAGGTGCTCAATGGAGCTCTCGGTCAAGCTATAGTAGCTCGATGGAAGATAACACCAACCTCTAGTAGATCAATGGATCTCTCGGTCAAGCTCCTAGAGTTCGAAGCTATAGTAGCTATAGTAGATCAATCGATAGAAGCTATAGTAGCTCCTAGAGTTCGAAGGATCTCTCGGTCAAGCTCCAGAAGCGCGACCTCAAGCTCTAGTAGATCAATGGAGCTCGTGGTCGAGCTCCATCGAGCTCAATGGGAGAGGTGAGGGAGTTTAGTATAAATGTAATAGAGTACAATAATTTTAATAATTTAAGATTTTGGTAACTTTTTTTGAAACTTATAAATATAAGTTTCAAATTCTTAAATTTTTTCTGGGGGAGCACCCCAAAACATAATTCTTCCCATTATTTTTCCTTAAAAAAACTGCTCAACGGATAACATGCACTAGCATATAATGACCAAAACTTAACAATCAACTCCTTCGCAAGGGCAACAGAGTTTAGTCGAAGGTGGTGCAGGAGTTAATTCGAATCGATTGACATGGAGCACTTCATCGGAGCCAATCATATTTCTGCCCAAGTGATCGGCAGCATCAACATAATCCTTATTCTTCTCAGTAACTAGGCAAATTGTTTGGAATCCCAGTAGCCATAAAAGCAAAATGTTGGTCAACAGATAACACTTGCCTCGCATTGCAATATTTATGCCTCGAGAAGAAACTAAGATAACTCTGGATGGTCGCATATTAGGTACATGCGATCTTATATAGCCTTATTTATGAAGGATTGGTCAATGTTTGTTGTGTTTTGGGATCCGACACTAGAGTTTTGGATGTAATTAGTGATTTTAAAATAAAAAATCCAAAATTTAAGCCTTGTTTCATAAATATGCCCAAACTAGTGCGTATGGAAATAGCATGGTAATAGCCATCATTGTGAATGACGGTCATTGTCATGCTGTTAAATTTTAAAAATCAAAGGTCGGCATTGTGAATGTCGGCTATTGAAAATGCTATGGAGATCCCATTATCATTATCTCATCTCGCCCCTCTACCCTCTATCCTCGCCCATCTTCCCTCGCCCGTCTACCCTCGCCCGTCTGCCCTCACATCTCACCCCTTTGTTCCCACCCATCTCCCCCTGCCTATCTCCAAGAGATCCTTCATGAAGTTCCATCGAGCTCTAGCAAGCTAGACATGGAGATCCATTGTGAAGCTCTACGGAACTCCATGAAGGAGCTCGTCGAGTTCCAGTGAGCTCGATCATGGAGCTCATTTGAGCTCGAGGAGGTCCTTCGTGGAGCTCGACGGATCTCCACACACTCGACGAGGGAGCTCGTCGAGTTCCAGTGAGCTCCAAGTGTAGCTTACTAGAGCTCGACGAGTTTCCTTGTGGAGATTCATCGAGCTCCACGATGGAGCTCGAGAAGCTCTAATGAGCTTCGGTGAGCTCGACGTGAAGTTCGAGGAGCTCTGTCGAGCTCTAGAAAGCTCCTTGAGTTCAACCTCGAGCTCGCTGGAGCTCATCCAGCTCCAGCGAGCTTCACTTCAAGCTCGTTTAAGCTTGACGGAGCTCCACAAAAGAGCTCGCCGAGCTCCAGCGAGCTCCACAATCGAGCTCCATCGAGCACGAAGTGGAGTTCACTGGAGCTCGACGATGGAGCTCCATCGTGAAGTTCGACAGAGCTCCTTGAGCTCCACTTCTAGCTCGCTGGAGCTAAACAAGCTCTTTCTTGGATCTTCATCTAGGTTCGGTGAGCTAGACGTGGAGCTCACTAGAGCTCGACATGCAGCTCACCGGAGCTCGACAATGGAGTACCAGTGAGCTCCTTCGTGGAGCTCCAGCGAGCTCGAAGTGGGGCTCACTGGAGCTCGATGATGGAGCTTGGCAAAACTAGCCTAGCACTAGTGAGCTCCACGTTGAGCTCGCTGGATCTCGATGGAGATCCACGAAAGAGCTCATCAAGCTCTAGGGAGCTCAACGTGGTGCTCGAAGAGCTCCGTCGAGCTCCACTTTGAGCTCGACGTACTCCACGTCGAGTGTGTTGGAGCTCACTAGAGCTCGATGATGGAGCTTGGCAAAACTCGCCTAGCTCTAGTGAGCTCCACGTCGAGCTCGCTGGATCTCGATGGAGATCCACGAAAGAGCTCATCAAGCTCCAGCAAGCTTGACGTGGAGCTCAAGGAGCTCCGTCGAGCTCCACTTTGAGCTCGACGGACTCCACGTCGAGTGTGCTGGAGCTCACATCGAGCTCGTTGGACCCACTAGAGCTTTTCTAGCTCCATCATGAAGCTTGATATAACTCCACGAGGGAGTTCATCGAGCTATAGTGAGCTCCACTTTGAGCTCGCTTGAGCTCAATGAGCTCCTTCGTGGAATTCCATCGAGCTCCAGGAAGTATCTCCACATCGAGTCCGCTGGAGCTCCCTGAAAGAGCTTCTAGAGATGGGTAGGGGGAGAGGATTGGGAAAAGAGGAATCAAAGGTGAGGGTAGACGGGCCAGGAGAGACGGGCGAGGGGAGACGAGCGAGGGTAGAGGGGCACAGGGTGAGGGGCACGGGGCGAGGTACGAGATGAGATAATGATAATGGGATCTCCACAATATTTTCAATAGTCAGAATTCACAATGAATGACTTTGATTTTTAGAATTTAACAGCGTGGAAATGACTATCGTTCATAACGATGGTTATTGTCACGCTGTTTCCAGATGCAATAGTTTGGATATATTTTTGAAACTAGCCTTAAATTTTGCATTTTTTAATTTTAAAAGTACTATTCACGTCCAAAACTCACGATACTGCTCTTCCGAGCATGGTTAATGAAAATTTAGTATTCCAGTATGCATAGTCAAGATTAATATATGCTGCAATTTTTGCAAAAAACAAAGGAGGATTTATGTTTTAGGTGTTTTCCCAGAAATTTTTAACATTTAGAAACTAAACTTTTAATATTTTTATAAAAGTCACAACACAAAAAATTAATTAAAAATAAGGGTGCTCGAATTTGTAAGTCATGAACTACCCTCGCCCCTCCCTCGCACTCGCCCCTCGCCATCAACCCTCGCCCCTCGCCCCTCGCCCTCGACCCTCGCCCCTTGCCCTCGCCCCTCGCTCCTAGCTCTCGCCCCTAGTCCTCGCCCCTCACCTTCGCCCTCGCCTTCGCCCCTCGCCCCTTGCCCCTCTTCCTCACCCCTTGCCCTCGCCATCGCCCTCGCCCCTCGTCCCTCGCCCATCGCCCTCGCCCATCTCTTCTGGCCTGTTTGCCCACACTCTCGCCCCCCTTCCCACCCCTCTTCTCCCGCCCGTCTCCAAGAGCACCTTCGTGGAGTTGCGTCGAGGTCCAGCGAGCTCGACGTTGAGCTCCATGAAAGAGCTTGTCGTAGTGAGCTCCACGATTGAGCTCACTGGAGCTCGACAAAAAAGCTCGACGGAGCTCCACAAAATAGTTTGTCGAGCTCTAGTGAGCTCCATGATTGAGCTCACTAGAGCTCCATTGTGGAGCTCGACGGGCTTCTTTGTGGTGCTACGTCGAGCTCCTACAAGCTTGAAGTGGAGCTCGACGAGCTCTCACATCGAGCTCCCTGGAGCTCCACGAAAGAGCTCATCGAGCTTCACGTTCGAGCTCACTAGAGCTCAAGGTGCTCCTTTGTGAAGCTCGATGAGCTCCGTAGAACTTTATGAAGGAGCACAATGGAGATCCGTCGAGCTCCACGATGGAGCTCCAGTGAGCTCCTTCACAGAGCTCAATGGAACTCATCGTGCTGCATGAAGGAGCTCACTGGAGCTCCATGAGCTCCACGAGGGAGCTCCACTTTGAGCTCGTGGAGTTCCATTGAGCTCCACAATGGAGCTCGAGGAGCTCCAGTGAGCTCCTTCGTGGATCTCGACGGAGCTCCACAAATGAGTTCCACGTCGAGTTTTCTGGAGCGCCATGAAGGAGCCAGTGAAGACGGGCTGGGAAAGAGGGGTGACAGAAGAGGAGTGGGAGGTGAGTGCTGACGGGCGAGGGAAGATGGATGAGGGGATAGGGCGAGAGGAGAGGGGCGAGTGCTAGGGGCGAGGGCTAGGGGCGAGGGCTAGAGGCGAGGGTGAGCAGCGAGGGCTTGGGGAGAGGGCGAGAAAGGGGAGAGGGGAGAGGGGCAAGGAAGAGGGGAGATGGGCGAGGGGTAGGGGAGAGGGGTACCCTTATTTTTAATTTATTTTTAGTTTTGTGACTTTTTTTAAAATATCAAAAATTTAGTTTCTAAATGTTAAAAACTTATGAGAAAATACCCCAAAACATAATTCTCCCATTGCTGTAGGCTTTTTTATAACGGATAGGGGTTCCTTTTGATTTGGGTTATATTTTAAGATTTGGGTCAGATCTTGGGATCCAATCCCATGTTTTAATAGATTAAATCTACATTGTTATTCAAATATATTAATATGGCAAATTTTTTAGGATATCAAAAATAATGTGAAGAACATAATCTAATTTATATTTTTAAGTATACCAAAACATAAATATTTTATATTTTGTTGTATTTTTTACTAAAAATGAATATTTGGATTCTTTTTTTTTTTTTTTTGTAAATATTTTGTAACTAGTGTAACTAAACATAAACATCTATTTATATGGAAATATACAAATTGTTACAATCATTCAATTCAAGATGATTTAATGGCAAATTCTTTCAATTTTTATTTTTGGTGGATTCACTTATCTACAAAAGTAATAATATAAAGATATAATTATATGAAACTAATGTGCTTTGAAAATATTTAAAAAAAATGGCCCAAATTTTAATATTAATGTTTTGATAATTATAATATATCAATAACAAAATACCCCTCCCATGAGGCACATCGGCACCTAGAGGTGTCAACCGGGCCGGGCCGGCCCGGCCCTGCACGAGGCACGGCACGAGACACGACACGAGGCACGACACGAGGCACGACACGATTTAGCCATGCCTGGGCCGGCACGACACTAAAATTTTTCGTGCCCATGCCCGTCTCGTGCCTATCCATGGCACCAACCGTGCCTTGTCGTGTCGAGGCCAACCGAGCCTCGTGTCGTGCCTGGCCTGGCACGGTACCATGGCACGTTGGCATGGTACCTCGTCACGAGCCAAGAAACCCTAATTTTTTTTTAAAATTAAGGTTTTGGCGGTGCAGTGGCACGACGGTGCACGTAGAAATCCTAATTTTTTTTAAATTAGGGGTTTGGTAGCGAGGCGGCGCAACATTGTGCGGTTCCGAGGCACCGCGACATTATGATGTGCGCCAAAACCCTATTTTTTTTTAAATTAGGGGGTTCGGTCCGACCGGACCGAATCCGGGGGATTCATGTAGCAGGCCCGTGCCAAGCTGACCTCCATAGAACCATGCCGGGCTAGGCACGACATGATATAGTAACAGTGTCGTGCATGGCCCAGGTTGAAAGCACAGTCAGGCCGGCTAAAAACGGGTCGGCCCGGCCCAACACATCCCATTTGATTCCTCTACCGGCACCTCATTATAAAAAAAATATGACATTTTTTGTTAAAAAAAATATTGAATAGGGATCAATCCAAATGGTTTAAAAGTTAAGAAAGTTATATGGATTGATGGACCCGGCTTCGTGTGACCCACATGTTAAAAAAAAAGAAGTCCCAGTTGGCTGTCAGCCTACCTTTCAGGCTAACCGCTAACCTCATTTTTTTTACTATTTTTTTTTTGTTATTTTTTTAATTTTTTTATTATAGATATACTTATTTCTGTATAGGGGTAAATATATAAAAAAAATAGCTTCAATTTGGAAGTAATTAAGAAAAAAAATCTCAATTTTTAAATTTAATTAAAATGATCACCAAAATAAAAATTATTTATATTTTGATGTTGTTATATGCATCAATATGAAAGCGAAACTATCACTCACTTACTATGTTCTCAGTTTTAAGAACTCTAGTTTATATTTTAAAAACACATAATATACAGACACGCAACATACACTATATACACAAATAATATATGTGTATAATATATATATATAGTCTCTCTATAATATATTTATATATAACCTATATATGTTGTGTGTGTGTGTGTGTGTGTATATATATATATATATATATATATATATATATATATATATATATATATATCATATACATATAGACACACATACATGTTGAATATTGATATCATATATATATTATTTACTATATATGTATATTTGTTTTTGTGTATGTGTATTTTATATAGAAATTATCTAAAGTGCAATCAATACTCTTTACATAAATTTCCCTTTACATAACTTTACCTAATATAAAAATTTCATATTGAAGACAACATAATTTTCATTAATATAAAAACTCAAGTAAATGATTGGATGAAAATATAGGGGGAATTATGTTTTGGGGCAATTCCCCATAACTTTTTAAAAATTAGAAACTAAACTTTTAATATTTGAAAAAAAATCATAAAACTATAAATAAATTAAAAATAAGGTTAATCGAATTTGTAAGTCTTAAACTATCCTCACCCCTGCCCCTTGCACTCGCTCACATCCTCACTCCTCGCTCGTCTCCCCTCGCCCCTCTCCATGAGCTCAATCGTGGAGCTCCACGAGCTCTTTCGTGGAGCTCAAAGGAGCTCCACGAATGAGCTCGTCGAGCTCTAGTGAGCTCCACGATGGAGCTCGTGTAGAGAGGCGAGGAAAGAGGGGTAAGGGAAGACATGCGAGGGGAGATGGGCGAGGGGCAATAAGAGATGGGCGAGGGGCAATAAGAGATGGGCGAGGGGCGAGGACGAGGCCAAGTGCGAGGTGCATGAAAGAGGGACAAGGGTAGTTTAGGATTTATGAATTCGATTGCCCATATTTTTAATTTATTTATAATTTTGTAACTTTTTTAAAAATATTAAAAGTTTAGTTTCTAATTTTTAAAAATATTTTGGGAAGCACCCCAAAACATAATTCCCCCCGATAAAATATAATTGCAATCATTATAAAAATAGTATAAGTGATTTATTTAAATGTTTATATATGTATAAATGTTTATCAAACGCGTATACAAGTGTTACTATTTAATAAATATTGATACCTATATAAACGTATATAAACATATATTTGTTATATATGAATATTTATATATTTATATAAATGTTTATAAATAAATAAATATAAATACAAATATATATATATATATATATATGATCTATATAATTTTTATAAACTTATATAAATGTATAAATAAATATATGCTATACAAATACTTATATAAATGTTTATGTTAAACATATAATATTATATATAAATATTAATTCTTTTAAAATGTTTTTATTCATATATTTTGTTTTTAATTCAATTAAAATGTTGAAAGTTATATATAAACATTTTTATTTTGATATAAACCTATAATATTAGATATAAATGTTTATATGTTACAAAGGAACATATCTTGCATCCCTAAGGATTGAACTTATATCCCTAAAATAAGAGCATTCAATCTCTTTATTAATTAGAAGATCAAGCTATTGGTATGTAATCTATATAGTCTTTTGTAAACATATAAACATTTATAAATAATTTTATATTTTTATATAAATTTTAAAATTTTTATATATAACCTATATGTATTCATAAATAATATGTAATTTATATAGACTTATATAAATGTGTATACATTTACAAACAAGTTTATAAATGTTAATATGTTCTATATAAATGTTTATACATGTATAGTTATATGTTATATATAAACTTATATAAATGTTTATAAATATTTATACATTATATATAAATGTTGGTATGCTTAGAAACATTTACTCAGATACATTTATGTAAATCATTATTCTTATATAAATGTTTAGATAAATGTTTTTGAAAATAGTTTATATAAATGTAAATAAAACATTTTGAAAAACTTTGTTTTTGAAAATTATTTCACTATTTTTTTATGATAGAAAGAATATTTTTGGGGTTTCCTTTTTGAGTGCACCAAAACATAAATATTTTTAGATTTGGTGCATTGTCTAAATATTTTCATTTTATATTAACTTTACATGATGGTAAGTATATTCATATATAAATAAATAAATATATATAAATATAAATATAAATATAAATATAAATATAAATATATATATATATATAATATTTATTTATCAGTGTGCGCGTATGTGTGTATATGATAGTATAAACATATGTGTATATGCAATTATACTATTGTTTAAATATGTATACACTATTATGTTTAAATACTTATACATTGCATTATTTTAACAAAGTGACAAGACTTAATTATTTGAAATTATGAGGACAATGAGGAAGAAAGTGGGCATATAGTGTTCTCTGTTCAAATTATCAAACATTCTTATGTATTTTGGTAATCTATAATTATGTGTAGTCATGAAAAACAATATTATAGGTTGATTTCAAGACTTGGCTATTTTGGCTAGTTTAATGAATAATCATGAAATCGATAGATTTTGATAGTGTTTAGCAAAGTGGATAGAATACTAAGTATTGCATAGTTTTGGTATTTCACTATTGGCTAAAACTCTACTAAATTGATCAAGGAAATTCATTTATGCCACAACTATACCAACTCATTAATTAGTACAATTCTTTCACTATATGTTATATTCTTAGTGGCTATAATATTTTTATTAAGTCATATTCATACTTATCTTGAGAAATTTAAATGGTTTTGATATTAATTTTATGTCACAGCAACCATATACCCACTTATGCTCAAGGTCATGACTCTCTCCAAGAGTCATGACTTTATATTTAGTATGACTTGATAGTATTAAGTTAGAGTTAAGTTTTTTTTTACAAATCTAAACTTGAACTATAGATCATTATAGAACTAGAACTACTTAGGCTAAAGTCATGATAATTATTTAGAGCAATGAATTTTGGGATACTAAAAGTTACAGAGTATATTATTCGAGTATGATCAATCTCCAAGGTTGTGACTTTTGGGATAGTAGAAGTATTGGAGAACATTATCCAACCATGACCATTCCCCAAGGCTGTGATTGTTATCCTAAAAGAAGATATAGCCACAACGTGTAAACTCAAGCTAATTGCTAATACTATGAAATCTTTGTAATACTGCACCAACATAAAATATGAGAAAAGAGAAGGATAGTGTCATGATTAATCACATCATCATAGATATTTGAGATATATGAGGAATAAATTATGTGCTATGTTTATTTCTTAGCACCACAACCATAAAAAACTCAAAGAAGATAATTGCTTATGTAGTTGTTTCTTCACTGTGTCGTGGCTATATAACAATATGTGAAGCCATTCTTAATCTCGATGCTACTTCCTATTGCCATGGACCCTTCATGAACGGCAAGATCACAAAGGCACTAAGTCACGACCACTTCTCAGTATAGTAAATTTGTTTTATAGAGAAATTAGGTCCAAGTCATTGTCATTGCCAGCTCTGAGACTTTGTGTTACAAATAGATTTAGATGTTGACTATAGTCATAGTTATTTTCTAGAGCTGCAACTTTAAGCAGACTTGAGAAGGCCTAAGTTGTGAGTGACTTCCTACTCAATTTAATGCAAGGTCGCCTAAGTATAAATGTGGAAGAAATAAAAATTTTAGGATATTTCTTAATCTCTTCTTCTCCCCCATACAAGAAGTAAAGCCATAATAACTACTAAACTTTAGGGGTGAATTTTATACTTCCTAGGGGTTCCACAAGTAAGTAAGAAATGCAATATTAATTCTAATCCTTAAAGTTGGTAGGCATTACGCTTAAACCTCATTCTCTATGGTTGATTTCGAAATTTGTACAAAAATTATGCGAGTCTAGGATTTGTATAATTTAAATATATGTGATATGACTTTAACTTTTAATAATTGAATGATTTGATTTATTTTATGCTATGAATATTAATTTATGGTGATTAAATATAACATGAATTAGGGTTTTGACTTTTAATAAAATTTTGCGAGATTTACATAATAGATGGTGATAGATAAACCATAAGGCGCACTCATGAATATGGTAGAAAGTTAGTGACAACCCTTCTCACCACAATGCATGAAAAAATCTTATATATTGAAATCTAAAATTTGGGTATGTTAATTATTATGAGTATGTCACTTATAAAGTCAAAAGTTTAATTGATTATACATGCTAATCCATTATATATGTCTTAAAAGAATTGCTTCTCAATTAGAAATAATATTATATAGAATATTCTTCTAAGAGTATTATTATTAGTATAGAAGTCGCATATTTACCAAGGAGGGCGATGACAAACAATTCTAATGACATGTGTGAATATGTGGTAACTCACAGGGTGGTGATAGTCCTTTAGAGTTAATTTTACTCATATGGTTTTCATTATTAGAATACTAGGGAAGTATATATTAATTATGCGAGTATGGAGCTTTCAAAGATAAGAGTACAAATACTTATATGCCTTGTCAATTAATAATTTTTATGATAATGGAGACCAGAGAATAAATTGTACATACGACATAATCAATAAGTGATATTGATGAAGTTGCATAAAATATATAGGATTGTGAGTGACTCTTGATCATAGATGAATTGGTGTCTTAGTGGTGATATATCGAGATAGCAACTACGAGTAGACTACTATTAGGATGAGCCTAATGGTGACAACCATCTTTTTTATCATTTAGAAAATAAGTCATTTTACAACATTTCAACCTTTCATCTATTTCCAATATAACATAAATAGAGCAACAAAAAATTATCATATAGATTAAATGAATAAATAATGGGTATATTGTTTAACAAAGTTGTAACAAATCTTTGGTGCTATTGTTGGGAAATATTTAGTTTGGCTTGTAAATATGAATTGACATAATTATCCTTATAAAAGAATAATTCATTTCTAGTATTTTAGTTAATATTGAGTTTGATACATTTTTATAATCTAAATGTTGAATATTATTCACTTGTTTGAATGTGTATGATTGAATTTTAGTTTTATTTAATTTATTTGCTTTTTCATTCCTATTTTTATCACTCTTTTATGAACTGAAGCTTTGACACTAAAAAAAAAAGGAATCACTCATTTGGGAGAAGACATGTTTGAATATTGAAGTTAGACTGATGCACTACTATTGAAGCAAAGATAAGAGCTCTTTTACCGAACCTTGACATCCAAGAAGAAAAGAGAATAATATCAAAGAAAATTTCTTTTTTACATCTACATGATTCAATGATCTCAGATTTCATTTACCAAATAGAATATGCCAACCAAATACAAAACAAAGGGTACATATTTTGATCCAAGAATAATATCTCAATATATTACCACCTGAATGTGAGAAATCAATAGAATTTTTCATATGGAGACTTTGGGAGTTGATTGTAGCATATCAGGCAATCCGATAAAAATATTGGGAAAAATATTGTAATCTACACTAATCAAGGAGGCTCAAGTTTTAATTACTAATCTTCATGAAAAGAAGAGAAGCTATGTTTGGAACATGGTATTCAAGCTATCCTAGCAAAATTGAAAAAAAAGAAATGATCCTTGAGATACTTAGATGGGGCACATGAAATGATAATGATTGAAATGAGTTTGCTATTGAGATACTTAGATGGGGCACATGAAATGATAATGATTGACATGAGTTTGCTGTTGAGTAACTTAGAGCATCATTTCAATCAATTACCATTATCAATGGAGGGAAAAGGAGTGAATAAACTACCAAGCGATACAGAAGTAAATCTAATGAATTATTCTTCAATCTTATTTACAAGTGAGAAGGAGCTATCAATACATTCTGAACAAATAAATTCTAGAATATTTTGGGTGAAAAAGCTGTGAATTTCCCAAAAGCTACTGCTCAGAGCCACAAAAATATATTGAACAATAAAATTTTGGAACTTTTGGGAGTGACAAGGTTGTAACTTTCTCAAAAGATGTGTCTCGGCCTAAAATTCTCCAAGAACTCATTATCTCAATTAAAAAAAACTAGAATTTTGATAGATATATTTTAGAAGTTAAAAGTTTTTGCAATAGGTAACAATGCTATGACCCCAAAATAAATGCAAGCTCAAATTTCACCCTAAAATAAGAAAAAGGGAAACAACAAAATAGAGTGAATGGATGATACTTGAATCCATGAAGAGAAAAAATACATCAGAATGAAGCTAAGTATAAGTTTCTAATGAATTATTTAGTTTCTTAATGCTTCAGAAAGGTAATATTAGATGAATACTTCAAAAAGTTTTTGAATATATTTTAGAAGTTAAAAGTGACCATATCATTTTTCAAAGCTCTAGCCTAAATATCAAACAACATAAAATTTTTGAAATAAATAATGAATAGCATGAGGATCTTGGAGATGTATGGGACCATGACCAAGAACTATAGTCCAATCATTCCAATATGACTTTCGATGAAATTAACAAACCACAAAAGCTTCTTTATATCTTGCACTATTGGATATTGTACCTTTTCGAAGATATTGTGTAACTTGGTGATACTGAATAAAAATGATCAAGAAATATTTGAAGACAAAGCTATGATCGTGCCTAACACCAAGAATATAGTGATATAGAATGATTAGTCCATCAAAGCATAAAGATAAGATTCTAGTTATGAAAAGAGCTATGATTTTGGTGATATAGAATAAAAATGACCAAAAAAATCTTGAAGAAAAAAACAACTCTAATTATGCCCATCATAATGATTTTGGTGATACAGAATTAATTAGTCCAAATGGAACTAAGACAAGGTCGTGCATAATATTGTGATATTGGAGATAAAAAAAGAAAAGGGCAAGGAAACATTTTAAGGAAATTCAAGGCTTTGATCATTCCCATAACTTTGGAGTTACATGAAGAAAAGAAAAAATATAAGTTTAAAGGCAAAGTCACGACACTACTTAGTACTACAAATTTAGGGAACCAAAATGAAAAGGGACAATACAATTGCGAAGAAGGTGTTGTGATATTCACTATAGTAATGGCATCCTAATAAGAGAAAGTCCAAGAAACAAGTATAGTTGAAGTAGGACTGGAGGAAGAAACTAATAAGAAAGGTAAAAAATTTTTTTTTTAAAAAACATGGACATTGGAGATCTTTGATAGAAAAAAAGAATTTTTGTTGGTTTGGCTATGAACATCAAACACAACATTGCTTGGAAGGCAACGCATATGATTTTTTTTCATATGCAACATAATAAATACCTATATCTACCATATAAATAAACATACACACCTAATGACTCCCAAGTATAATCATAGAACTCAAACCCTAGAAAAATTATCAACAATACTGGAGAATTGAGGATTTTAATATTTTTTTTCAAACCAATAATGCTCGTAGGATGAGTTATTTGTATTTTGAGTAGAATTTATATGTACTTGTAACAAGAATAACAAGCCTATAGGGTTACTAACCTTGGCAGAGACTTCTTCCATATATCCTTTATTTCAATTTTTCATAAGAAAGACGACGTCATAGTGTCTAGCATCATCCGAACCATCATTTTAAATAAATTAAAAAATATGAAATGCATCACATTAAATGTGATATTTCATTATTTCATTTTTAAAATTAAAACAAAAATTTGTACTAAAGATTTTAATTTTATATATATATATATATATATAAACAAAATTAATTTAATATGAATCAATTAGTTTGTTTTAATAATAAAATCATATTATTTAGCTCTAATCAAATTAATTATTCTAATTATATACAAATACAAACTTTAAATAAATAAAAATCTTTAAAACATTTTATTTGGCTCTGATTGAGGCTATGGAAGGGACCTTGACCTAAATACAAACTCGAGCTCCAAATATAAAATATTTTGCACTATAATTTACATACTACTACATAATTATAATTGTAATCCATCACTTATTTAAAATATTTGTATCTTTAATTACTTAACACTTATTAAGCTATTCATTTTAAGATTATAAATACATATTGATTGAATTATATTACAAATGATCTAATCTAATCAATTTCTGATTATTTCTTTGAGACTTTCCACCCAACTTATTTGAAAATTTGGGATCAAAATCTACATGCAGGGTTTAACAATATCAAAGCTTATAAGCTTTCTTAAGGAAGCATCATTAATCATTCAAATAGGCTATGGATTCCATCAACAATCATATTCACTGTACACTTGAGATAAAGTTATCCAATTTATAGAGTTTCTAAATCTATTTCTAGACCTCATACATATTGAATCAAATCAACTATTAATAAGTATATGAAAATATTAATTACTTCAAGAATAAGAGTAATAATGTTATTAATCACAAAGGTATATTATATTTTATAAGTCAATAGAGATACTCATATTATGGTGGTCTCATTCAATACACTCAAGTATACTAGAACTAGATTTTTGAACTTTATTATCTACCATAGTCAAGATAGAACTACTGCACTACAATCTTACTAATAGATTATCCAATTCTATCTAAATCATGTATAATAAACTTATATTCCATAAAAACTAATTATAAAATGAAAGACAGATACATTTCCATAAATTCAGCTCATTATAAAATTTTATATTAAAATAAGAAAAAATATAAATTAAGAAAAAATAAACAATCAAAAATTGTTTTTAGTATAATTCAATTCCAACAAACAAGTCCACATTTAGTTGTTTTTTTAGACCTTATGGCTCTGATATATAGTCATAGCATTTAGTAGTGATAATGAAGATTTTTACTTTGAAGCGAGAAGTTATTTCTTAGGAAAAAATATTCATTTTAGTATGTGAGTTTGTTTGGTGTTTAAATTGCTAAATATATTTATGTATTTTGTTAGTTTATGATGATGTGTACACATAAAAATAAAAATTTTATTGGTTAATTTCTTGACTTTGACATTTTGGTGAGTTTTGATAAATATTCATAAAATCAATATGTTTTATGAGGTTTTTAGAATATGTGGTAAAAATTAAGTATTGCATAGTTTTAGTGTCCATTCTTGGCTAAAATTATACCTAATTTGTTGGGATAATTCTTATATACTATGATCCTACCAACTCATTAGCACAATCTTTCCATCATGTGATATATCTTAATAGCTACAATATTATAATTATGTCACAATCATACTTATCTTATGAAATTTAGATGACTACGATATTAATTCTATCACAATAACTGATTACCCCACTAATACTCAAGGTCAGTGACTCCAAGTGCTATGACTTTATCATTAATATGACTTTGTAGTCTCAAGGCAGAGCCGAGAACTACTTACAAAGCCAGGACTTTTAAGTAATAGAAATTAACATAGCCACAATTGCTCAAGTTAAAAATGTAAAAATAATTTAGAGTTGTGACTTTTGAGATACTAAAAGTATAAATGACATTACTCGAGGACATTGTTCATTTTGATGGGGAGGGTTAACTTTTATGAAAGGGTATAAATGGAATAATTAGAAATTATGAGGATAATGAGAAAAAAAAGGGCTAGTAAAAAATGCAAAACTAGAGAATGGCCTCATTACGGGTCGTGGCCTAATTTGGACAATCATATAGAGAAATAAGAGGGATAGAAGGGGAGAAAAGGGGGAGTGTGTATTGAGTTTTGTTTTCCTTTTTTTTCTTGTTATATTCTTTCTATTTTACGAGATAGTTGTTCTCTAGAAATAGCTTGATACCTTGTTTGGCCAACTATTTTTTTCTTCAACAATGTAATTGAAGTTCCATTAGTATTTCGTGGTTAACAAAAATTATATTTACAAAATTAGAGAGAATAGTAAATTTGCTATTATTCTTAGTAAATCAGATGGAGAAATAATTTCTCATCGTATTTTCCTTGCTCTATTGACCATTATATACACACAATCAAACTATCAAATAATAGTATAGTTGTAAATACTATTTACATAAATAAATAAATAAAAATATATATATATATATATATATATATATGAATATATTGCCATGCATACAAATGTGCACACACTTTACACAATAGTATGTATATACATGCTTGTCATATATACATCATTGTCAATATTTTTCCATATATGTATATGGAGACCATAGTGTATATATAAATATAATTTTTCCATATATATACATATATGCTGCCATATATTATACTTTGAAATCATGTATTTTATTGGTTGAAAGTTCTTATAAATAATTGTTTTTTTTTTACCAAGGATGCTAAAGTCTTTTGCGGATCAATATGTATGGACCATGAGAAGAGTCATACCACATAATTTTATAAATACACGCGACCATTAATAGTGCATGCAATGCACACAACACTAAAGAGTCATGTTCAAATTAGGTTATGTGTTTAATTTGTAATCATGATATGTATGATATTTGTAATTGTAATATGTATGTGATTTTTAAAGGTGATATATTCAATTTGTATGATACTGAAATTGTGTGACAAGTAAATAAATCACTTAAAAAAATTGATTTGTAGTTGTGCAATTTGAATTTCAAATTTGAGAATGCATAAACATCATATTTCAATGAAAATATTCGATTTTCATATTATTTTATTTTGAAATTCATAAATCTAAATCTATTGTCATATTTAATGTTTTATTTAAAAAAAATCAATTTATTATTGCATATGTTGGCCTTTATTCCATCAACAAATAGATTAACATTTAATTTAATCAATATTATAAATTCATGAATTCATAATTATATTTTAGTAAAAAAAATATGCTAAACTATAATTACAACTTAAATATGATATTATGTATATTAATGAAATTTTAACAAAAAAATTAAAAAATTTTTACTCAAAGAATTGAATGCACACACACACACACACACACACACACACAAATCCATATAAACATATATACCATGCATGTGCCTATATATAACAATTTACACACACACACAAACACATGTCTATATATTGATAGATATTCAAGTAGTGTGTGTGTGTGTGTGTTTGTTTGTGCATGTGTCTGAATTTTATTAAAAATATTTGATTATATATATATATATATATATGTATGTATGTATAAATGTATATATATATATATATGTATGTATGTATAAATGTGTATATATATATATGTATGTATGTATGTATGTATATACTCCTACCTATTATTTTTATGTATATATATATAGACACGTAGATAATAATATATAAGTATATATAGACATGTATATTGCTTGAATGTTGAATATTTATGAATATATATATAGACATACTGCTATGCATATACTTATATATGATAAATTTCATTGAATATAACATTGATATTTATTAGTATATATATACTTAAATATCAATATGTGTATATATATATCCTACATTATTTATGTCCATATATATACATGAGTCTACATAAATACAACATTATAGATATATATTTTATATGTGTACATATAACAATACATTTTATACAACAAATATAAATTTCTATTTAATATATGTACATATATCAATACTACATATAATATATGTAGTATATGTAATGTATATATATACATATATGTATAATTATATATACTTATATGTATAATTAAATATACATATAAGTGTATATGTATACATATAATTAAATATATGTATTTATATATCTATATATGTTCTATACACATGGTATTTTTACCATATATATTTTTATATATGTATATATAAATATAGCAATATATACATACATATATATATATATATATATATATATATATATATATATATATATATATATATATATATATGTGTGTGTGTGTGTGTGTGTGTGTGTGTGTATGTATCATCACGCACTTATATATACATTGCATGATAAAAAATAACAAACATATAATTGCTCATGATAAGCTCCTAAACCAATAATATTATATGTTTCAAGTTATATTTACATAATTTTGGAAAGAAAGTTGCAGACATGATTTGCATGAGATGAAAGATAGAAGATAAGAAAAGTAGAAATGAGTTAGGGTTTCTTAATTTTAGCAAATAAAATTTTTGGTTTGTTTACAATAATGGATTTTTCTTTTGATTTGAGGTATGTTTTTAGGATTTGGGTTGGATCACCTAGGGATCTTGCATGTATGTTTTGATAGATCCAACCTGCATTTTTATTTGTGTAAACTAATGTGGAAATTTTTTATTGTGACGTAGCTTAGGTGAAGGGTATAATTAGGTTGATATTTTTGAGAGTACCAAAACGTAATCATTTTGTATTTTGGTAAATATTTTTACAAAATGTTTAAATTGAATTCTTTTTTTTTTTTGTAAATATTTCTGTAGTGTAACTAAACATAAATTTCCCTAAAAATAACTCTATGGTGAAAATAATATTTACTATTAAATGGATTTTCTAATATGACATTTCTTCATAATAATAATTTTGGTATTTGTAATGGATATGTATATGTGGTTTGCCACAATGAGTTTTTTTTTTGATAAGTTATGTAAGCACAATTTTTAAATTTCATCAATCAAAAGTGCAATCTATGAAAACTCTAAGCTATTATATTTCGATGCAAAAAAAATATAAATTTATGCTTTGAGCATCCATAGAATTGCATTAGTATTCTTCCTCTTCTTTTCATAGTATCTTTTATTTCTTTCAACTAATATATGATATACTATTGGTCCAAATGACATCTTTTATATGATTTTTCTTAGAGAGATGTCATTATATTCTTTACACTTATGTTTGAAAATGCTAAAAATGGTAGACATTCTTTTAGACATTTATGTCCAACACTTAATATCCTCCCAAATTATGCAGCAATGTTCATATTCAAAATGATTGCACTTAATATCCTCTTGTTTGAGTTTTTTTTTTCATTTTTTCCATCCAAAGAGAGATAGATTCCTTGGGAATGTGATTTTTCACATAGATAATCTTAAGCCATGATAGTCCTATATGGGCATGATGCAACCTTAAATAAATATAAGATTTAGCAATGATCTGCCCATAGTCACCCCATCTACTCAGCAAGATCTTAGCTTCTTTAACACCACTAGCCTTTTTGATCAAATTATCCCTAATTATGATCAGAAATTTCAAGTATGCATAATCTTCCTCAAAAGCCAAACTATTCCAAACATCATGCATTCTTAGATAAAAATGGGGTATCCATCTAATCCATAGTTTTTCTTCTTTATTATTAATGCACAATGATGCTTTAATAAAGAAACATTTTATCCCATTCTACAATTCGAGTGAGTCCAAGCCATCCATTTGAAATTGTGGTGATTACTTTACTCCAAGCTACCTTGGGGTGATATTCATTTCAAAGGAGTATTGTTGTGACATTGTGAGATTTCCAAAAATCTACATAGTTGACATTAGCCTAAAACCATGCTGGGCAAGAATTTCTCATCCATATATCTCCACAAGTATACATGTCATAGAAGTAATAAAGTAGTTATAAGTTCAAATATTGATCATATAGGGATTATTAGATAGTTCCATCAACCAATAGTAATGTAAACTAATAGTTATTCAAGCTGAATATATGTACTTAAGCTTCATAAGGATACTTAGAATCTAAGATTAGCTCACATACTTTTGTTTATGATGATGTTTCTCTAGTATTTGGTCAATATCTTATCTTGGTGTTGGACAAAAGATAAATTAGTTTGTAAATGCTCATGTTCCCTCTTAGTGTTGGTATATAAGGCAGCCATCATCTTTGGTCTGGCACTACCAAGGAGGACCCTTTCATAGTTGTTCCCTCGGTAATTTAATATTGAAGTAACATGTCATTCTACATAATATTTTTTCTCACATCTATACTTTATAGGCAATACTTTAAATGCCCTTGTTGATTAATTTGAATATGCATTCAAATTCTTTGACCTATAATTGTCTTAAAGATGAAAAAATAATGTTATGCAAAATATATTTATGCTTTTAGTTTTGATAAGCATCATATTCATGATAATTAACTTATATATAATCATGAATCTTACTTATAAAAGTTATATAAGAAGGAATGCCATGTAGGCCTTTCTATCCTATACTAGTCTCCCACATTTGCATATGTCCCATCACAAATTTGTCACTATCTACTATGACTAATATATGATTCTTACATTATGATAAAACTCCTATGTTAGATAGATATTATACTTAATCCTCACATTACTCGAATGTTATTTATTTTTAGAAAGTTCATAATGAATTAGTCTTTAATATATTTATGATATCGGCTTCAAAAATAGCATACTCACAATGACAAAAATTACCTAAAATTTTAGTCTTTCACATTATTTAATCTCATGCATTAAGATTATAAGAATTATTACTTCTTTCGTACCATCTACATGAATGTGTCCCATGATTTACTTGTCACCATCCATGATGGTCGATACACATAAACTTACATATTTATGAAAACCATAAATTTTGGTTCTAATTTTCATCCATATACATCAACATCTAAATTCAAATATAAATATAAACATAAGCTTATAAATTCATTAATTCATCATAATATAAGAGCATTCACCAACTGTAGATCTCAATTTAGTCGGAAATTGAGGAGTAAATCGCATGAGATATTTTGTGAAACATCTTATAGATTTGTGAGTTCCAAATAGATGTGCAAGTGAAAATCTAAGTAAAAAATCTTAATTTCAATCAAATATTATTTTTGTTCACTTTGGATTTGCTCTAATTATTAGTCAAAATTGTGTCTCCTAAGATTCTTAGTATGGATGGTTCATATTTTCTCATGTTTCTTCTCTCCATTTCTTAATTCTTCTAAATATCACTCTTATACTTTGAGGATATGTGTGAAGATTTAAGTTGGAAGTCATGATAAAGACTCGATATTATGACTTTATCATATCTTTGAATTCTCTCTAGATTACTAATATCATACTACTGTGAATAATCATGATAGATTCATTTGATCTCTATGATACAAAGTTACTCAACTAGAATTGGCAAGGGCTCTGATCTAGGTTTTTTGAGTAAAATGATGTGACATTTGAATTGTCACTAATGAGATAATTCATCTCTATAACATAAAGTTCTGATACTAGAAGTATACCCAACTTTGGTCTTTGCTTTTTGAGCAACACATTGTGACATTGGGATTTTCACGACTAAAACAGTTGATCTATATAAAACAACTATGGTATTAAAATTAGTCACGACTTTGGTAATTTTTTTTTGAAAAAAGTATCACAAGACTAAGTATGCAACTACTAAGATAATTGATCTCTATAATACAAAGACACGATTCTATAATTGGTCGTGATTTTGATACTCTCTATAGAGTACAAAGTCATCTTTCTAGAGAAGCTATGACCAGAGTAGTTCTTTATAGAACAAAAATTCATGAGGAAAATAACATTATTAGTCATAAAGACTTGTTCATTGACTTGAACATTTTAGTTAACTCTCAATTCAAGATGAAAAACTATGGGCTAGTGATGTTGATTGAAAAAGAATAATGTGTTCAAACTGACACTAGATCAAAATACATAAAAATGGTTTATTAATTCCTGACTTGGAATATAACTTTTTATATGTAGATCTACTAACTTGGAATATAACCTAAGTTATAGTTAAGATAGCTAAGACCTTGTTGTATGAAAATGTGATGCATAATTTTTTTATGGCTCAAGGAGTAGTATTATTATAAACTTCTTCAACATAAGCCCTTTGAAAATAATACTCAAATTAAATTTTCGAGTAGAAGAAGACCCTCCGTAATGCACCAAAAACAATTTGGCAGTAAGTATTTTTCACAAATGTCAAAATAAAATAGAAATAATCAAGATAAATGAGAGATGGAATTAGAAATGGAAAGAATCCATTTCTAAAATACTCCTCTCTAAATTTTTAGAAATGGATAACACATTGACATTTCTATAAATAGTAATTTATTTTTTCCATTGATAAAATTAGCAATGACAAAGAGATCTTTGATTCCATCACAAAATTAGTAATATAAAAAAACAAATACTTATTATCCATTTCTAAATAAGTGACATAATAACATAGAAATGTAGCATCTGTTTCTATTTTAGAAATGAATTTAGAAACACCATTTTTCATTTCTATTGTCCCATTTGTGTAGTTTCTGTATGTTGTATAAAATATACAAAAACATATAGAAACCATATGACTTGAAACCAAATAAGCACATCAATATATTATTCATCAAATGATATTCATATAACATCTACTATAAAATAACATATTAAATAACAGAAATTAAGAATCCATAAATTTTTATACACAAAACATAACCTAATTAAAAAAATATTAACACAAAAACACATAATTTCAAATAAAAAACATTTATTGCAAAAAAATAATAATACAACATCACGAACGACAATGACTCCTTATCTTGATGAGTATTGTCCTCGGGATATCTGGGGTAGATCCTCTCTAAGATGATAAAAAATAGATGATATTTTTGTCAACTTGCACGTCATTTTCATTATCTTCAAATTTTTTTGTTGTATTTCATTCTCTCTTTTTATTTTTTCTTCAATTTCTTGATGAGTATTAGCCTTTCTTTTTATTTTCATTTCTTCAATTTCTTTTTGTATTTCTTAATTCTTTTGTTGCATCTCCTCATTTTTTCTTTACAATGTATCCAAAATTTTCTACATCTCCTTGTGCAACCTCTCATCAAACATGTTATTATAAATAGAATATGATATTGAAGAACTTCAAATAAAACCTTTATAAAATGTAGATGCATGGGTACTAAGACTGTACACTCACCAATTTTTCGGCTCCACTTCGACAACCAGAAGGTATATATGCGCAACATCAATCTTTTGCACCTCTGTAGAAGGATCTATCAATTATGAAGTAATTACAATCATATTCTTGACATCTTCCGATAATTATTACAATACAATATAACTTATCATTAATATATTCAAATAAATTTTATACTAGTACAAGAAACTATTATCTTCGTACTAAAAAATAACATAAAAACAAAGCTAGCCATTAAATTTAATCAGTCCATATATAATAAAACATCAGTTATTGTTAAAAAATATACTTGAGCTTGCATATTATTTATAGTTAATGCCAAATAATCATTCTTTTTTATTTTTTTTATTAATTGTAATTTTATATGAAACTACAAATACAAAATGAGAAACTCACATTAATATTATTTGAGCACTTGTCTCCAAATTATTTACCTTTCTTCTTATGTATTCGCTTGAATACCTCAAATGGTGTTGGTGGACATCCCAACTCAGCCTCCTAAAATTTAATATTAGTTACTATTAAGGTACACCATTCATTATCACAAAGATATTATTTTTTGCATTCAAAAAATTAAATAATAATAAAAAATAAAAGACAATTATATCAAATCTACTGAATGTTGGTAGGTCACTTTTGAACCTCCAATATGTTTTGAAGGTCATAATCTCTCACATACTTTCTCTGATCGATGATTGTATGAGACCATCCGAGATAAGGCTTTAAACTCATTTTTATTCTAGTATTCCCACCACTTAATTTAAACATTAAGGGGGACACTATTAGGCTTTTCATCTTTATCATACTTTTTTTTTCTATTTTCCAAGCTTATCATTATATCTCACACTTGCCCCATGTTTCCAAGTTACTTTTACCGAAACCACCGAAACATTATTCCATTTGTATTTATTTTTTCAAAAATCAAATAAAATTATAATAGATTTTAATAGCTTTATTTCAAAAGTAAATTATATTAGATCACATTGAAAAACAAAAAAAATCTATGAAAATTGTACCTCAAATTCATCCCAATAAAATTATTTCATACTTGTGGGCACTTTGCTCCACTTCATACCATTCACAACTAGTTTCTTCTTAATTATCTTTCCGATTGTGCGAGAAGTAGAAAGAATAAACTCATAAGTAATTTATCATCAGCATGTACATATACATATAAACAAAATATACCAACTCTCAGTTACAAAGTTAATATTTAATTCATTTCCCAGCCCCGACGCCCAGCTAAAATGGAGAGGCCTAGCCTGATCTGAGAAGTAGAAAGAATAAAATATATTTATTATCCAAAACTTTATAACGCAAATATTTTTTTAAATTCTAAATGATAGTGTTCAATATGTAGTAATATCATACTTTGTTATAATTTTAAATTACAAAATTTCAAATATTATAATATACTGATAATTTCATTCATATTTTATTATATATTTATTTAAAGTGAAAAAAAGAAAAATGATAATGAATGCTTGTAGTAAATTTAAGAAAGTTATGTATTGTTTATTGTCAATTATGGGTCAAATTAATATTTTCTCATAACTTGGTATATAAATTATGGATTGTGAATATCCTGCCAGTGTCACTATTATAGTATCAATGAAGTGTCTTCTATGATATGTAAGATGAAACTATCATTATCTTTCGGTAAAAATGAGATGAAGATAAAATATCTATGGCAGTAAATCCATATATGTCATGATGAGGTAATGCCAAAGTATCCTCTGTACATGTAGAAGAATATAGAGAGATATTTATAGTGTCGTCACCATTGAATACATGTGAATTTCATTCTCCATGAACTATCATTTGATTTTCTCTACCACTCCTCACATATTGAAATCAATGGCCACTTGAAGATTATAATAACAAAACATAATGATAAATATATTGACATTAAAAAAAGTAAATAAAAATAATTCATTTAACATCCATAATATAATGATTAAAAAAATAAGAATGATAAAATAACAATGCAGTCAACAAATTTTTAGTCATCATCATACATTTCTAACAAATTATTTCTATCTACATATTCATGATCATCTGATTATGTAATTAATATCTCCTCATTATCTTTTTCAACATGGCCATCATCAATGTCCAAATAATATCCTTTTTCACCGAGTAATATTTAAAGCCCATCATCTGCCCCACGAATAATTAAATGAAATTCCACATTATTCTCTTTTAATATTGATAAATGCGATGGAGTGAAAATAACATTATTTTCAACAACTTCAATAGCTAATCTAGGTTTTATTTTATATATTGCACACCAGTAACACATATTACTTCTTGTTCATTTGATAAGCAAGATAATACACTTGTTCGGCTTGTAAAATAAGAATAAATGGCTCATACTTATGATAATATTTTTTATGGTTCACATCAATAATGTTATATTGATGATGAATTCTAGTACACATATTTAGAAAAGGATCAAACCATTCACACTTAAACATAATTATCCTTTTAATTAGTAAAGTAGGATACTCTAAATATAAAATTTCAATTTGCCGACCATGAAAATTAGTAGTTGATGTAGCATAGTTAGACCCCTTGATGTAAACACCACAGTTCATTGTAGCTCTATTTGAATAATATTTTAAATTGTGAAATTTGATCCATTTACATAATATATGGGATATGTTTGTAAACTTCATAATGATCCTTTTGTAAGATCCTTTATCTGTCTATTACATATATTTGATGAAGGAAATTGTACCTATAAAATGATAAAAGATAAATTCATACATATATAATGTTACACGTAACTATTTACTACCAATAATGATAAGTTACATACTAACAAATCATTAAAACTAAATTGCAAAATCCATTCCAAGCCTTGCATCAATTGAAGCATCATCAATATGAGGTTCTTTTTCCCTTAACTCCTTAACATATATTCTTCAAAAATAACATTGAAGGTATTTTAAATTATTTAAAAACTATATCACATACAATGACAAATAAATGAAAATATGAAATTATTATAAATCTTACTTAATATATGGTATAATTTCTCAAAGCTTAACAAAATGTATGTGTGTGTAGCATGATACTTATGGTCATCCAAAAAATTTCTTGATATTGCTCTATCATACGATTAACTCACATGTCTAAAAATAGAAAGCATATTATTTTCTTTTGATCTATCCACCATACCATATTTTTATTTAGGGATAATTTTTTATGCCAATTATATAATTTTGGCCGAAAATAGTGCACACAAAATGCCAAAACCTGTTCAACCAAGTAGGCATTGTATATCAATCCTACAATTTTGCCTTTATTTTAACATTATTTTTCAAATTTCTAAGATATCTAAAAAAGATATATATTAGAAAAAAAAATTGTCAGATACATTACAATTTTTAGATTAACAAATAAAAAATATATAACCTCTCAAATTGATACATCCACATGTATTACATATTGCCTACTATCTTGGATTCATAAGGAAAGTAGACTAGAATATATTCTATGGTATTGAAGAAGCTAGGAAAACAAATACCCTTTGGTTTACATAAAATAATAGGGATGTCATTATATAATTATTCCTTTTCTTCCTTTCTTATTACATTACTAGTGAAATTATTAAAAAAATATTTATTTTAGTCAATGATTCCCAATCATTTTGTGAAAATAATTCACATAATGCTATGATATTAGCCTATACATGAATACATGATAGTCATGCCTTTTTATCCCAAATAATTTATACTTTTTTATATCAACACATCTTCTCATGTTAGATGCATATTCATCAAGGAACATGAGCTTCATCAGCTATTTGCATAAAATTTCCTTTGCATCATTTTCAAGACAATAATATGCCTGATAAAATTTATTTTTTGATTCATTCCTATGTAACTATGGAAGTGAACATAATTCTTTCAAATCCACTATTGACGTGGCATTTATCTTTTATTTTTTTTCACATTCATGATAGTATTAAAAATATTATCAATTTTTTTTAATATGCATCACATCTTAGTTGTGCCCAATTAGATTAGTTTTCCAATAAGGCAAATCACAGTGATAATATCTTCTTTTCTTCTAACCACAGTGATAATTTTTTAATATGAACAAAAGATAATTCTTTTCTTCTAACCATAGTGATAATTTTTAAAAATTTATGTATTAATACAATCTGCAGCAACATCCATAATATCATTGAACCCATATCTTTCAATTACATCTAATATTTATCACTTGATCTCAAAGGTGATGCACAATTTACAACTTAATTGCCTTTCCTAAATGCATTAATATTCATCCAAAATGGATGTTCTGCATGTAAGAACTTACGGTGCTTATAAAACCAAGAAGTCCTTTCTCCTTTGCTTAGATAAAATAAATATGAGTTCTCCATGTAATAATGATAAACTAATTTTTCTGTGGTACTTCATTCTAAACAATATTAAATTTGCAAGAAAGTCACTTAGAGTCTACATAAGTGCTACTCATATTTTGAAGTTATACTTTCTAGATATATCATAAGTTTCGACACCATCCTCTCATACTTTTTTAGCTCTACTATAAGAAACTATAGGAAAAGATCTAATTTGTCTTTTCAATATCTCAGACCAGACATAACACATGAAAACTAAGGCTCATATTTTATGTATATTCATTGGTGATAAATTATAAGGTGTGAAAATAATCATCCATGAAAAGTATTGTTACCATGTTTGTCCCAATAGTTGAAATCCATCTATGTAGAATCCTAATCTAATATTTTGACCTTCAATTGCAAAATATTGATGACAATCATTAAAATATTTTTAAGAAGAAGAATCTGAGCAATGCCGCATAATGTCATCTTTAATATTATGCTCTTTGTGTCAACTCATATCATTAATAGTGGCTTTAGATACACATAATCTTTGAAAATGAGGAGTTAATGAGAAATAATATATCTTTTTGTAAAGAATATTTGTTTTTGCCTTTTACATGTTATATTTCTTTTGTATCGAGGATAGTTACCAAAAATTACATGCAATTGTTTCACTGTTTATGCCCTAATATATCATGCAGTCATTAATGCAATAATAAATTTTTTGCACCGACAAACTCAAACCTTACATTAACTTCTTTGTGTGGCCATATAGATTACCTAGCCAAACCTCTTCTCCTAAAGGCTTTAGTATTTCATAAAATTATTTTACTGATGATATTGGGATATTATCAACAACTTCTAGATTTAATATAGGAATAATAACATTCTTCAATATTACTTCATATGCATCGTTGGGATTATTAAATTTTATTACAACATTTGAATCAACACTTCTATGTATATAATGCTTAGTTATTTGTGGCACAGCTAATTCTTCATGTTTATACCAAACATAATAGTCTCTAACAAATCCATCTTTTACAAGATAATATCGTACCGTGCTCACATCTTGGAAACTCTAATTTTTACATTTATGAGCATTACATTTATATCTTATTTTTATTTCATCAATAAATTTAGGGTGATTTTGAGCAAATTCATTAAACTCCTTAATCTTCTCTATAAACTTATTTGTCAAAACCCCATTTTTCAATTTTACATTTATTTATTGATGATTATGTCGTATAATATTTTTCATTCCTGCAATACATAGCACACATTTTTTGAATTATAATATTATAGATAGAGATCTATTTGTAATAAAGATGTAATATTTTTATGACATCACATTAATCTAACAAAAATATTATAGTAAAATCATTATGAGATAATTGTGTATTAAAATGAGATAAGGTGGGTCGCTTTCGCTTCAATGTCTTAGATATCAATCAAAAGATATAAGTTGTAATTTTATCATTTACATAAAACTAAATAGTTAATATTTATCTATTTTGGATGAAAATATATTAATAAAAAAAAAAAAAAATTTGCAATGTCATAATTCTTGATTTCAAAATTAATAATCAGTACTTAATAATTAGACAAACACATTATATATAATACAAATAATAAATAAATTTTCAATATTAATGCATTAAAATTTGTCAATGAAAAAAAAAATAAATCATCTATCGACAAAAAACATTAAAAAATTATTGGGAAAATCTTCTAATCTATATGAAGCATGTAGTATATTAGTCATATACCATATGTGACATGTAATTTGTTTTTTTTAATATTAAATAAAGGGAAGTATTATTTCTTTTATTGCACCTTTAATTAAATATAGATAAAACAACTATATAAAATTTGAAGTGAACTTATAATTATTAGTTTTATACTTTTTCATTTTGTTTCATCCTTCTAATTGGATACCCTCACAATTTTTTTTTATTATTTTTATTGTAATTACAAAAAAAAACATTTAATATTTTTTATAATAATTATAAATTATTCGTTGTTAAGATTGCATCATTAGCATGGGTTCTTTTATAAATTATTACATTTCATATAATCCTAGAACAAAAACAAAATACAAATTAATTATAATGATCATAACTATAGATCAGAAACAAAATTCACAAAAAATTCATACCTCAATTATGTAATACAAAAATTTAACAAATCCAAGTATGAGAAAAAAAATATAAAACGTATAATTTATAAATTAGAATTATATTCATTCAATAAAATAAGAGAGAAATCAATAAAAATATTAAAAAAGAAAACACATTAAACATAACATTAAAGCATAGTAATATAGCTATTATCGAATACAATACATATGAGATAAAATAAAAATCATAAATTCTTTTCGTAGCTAAATCCTTTTTTATGATATAGTCCCGGATAATTACGTCGATTCTCATTTAGCGAGAAAATTATTTTCATTGCTAAATATTGAAATAGATACATTTTCAAAATCATACATATGTGCACCCCACTTTGCGTCACATATCTGCACTCCATATAGTTTGTTTTTTGGGGGTCTTAGATTTCAAAATTTAAAATCTCTTATTCTATGAAAAAAAAATTTAAAAATAGGATGTGTAATTTTGGGGGCAAATTGCTTTTAAATTTTCAGTGTAAATATTTTATATTTTAATGTATTATTTTAAATATTAAATGTTTATCTTTTTTATGTAAATATTTTTAAAATGAGATACCTTCCATTGTTCACATATATGTATATATTTATTTACACAGACACACACAGACACAGACACACACACACACATTCATATATATGCATGTATATTTTTACATGTGCACATGTATTCACATATATTCATGTTTATTCTCATATTTGAATGTTTATTCACATATATGCATGTATATTCACATAGATGCATGAATGGCAAGTCTAACTGATATTTTTATCCTAAAATTCCATATGAAATTAGAGGGTACACATACCATATTTTTTTCTAAGTTCATGACATATTTTTTAAAATTTTAAAAAGTAAGATATTAAAACATAATTATTTTTTTAATAGGACATCATTTAGTATCTTGGTTTTTCATGTAGGCATGTTAATACTTAGTTGGTTCTGGCAATTTGGTCAGCCTTGCCCAACCAACCTAGCGAGACTTGTTAAAACATGTCCTAAAATTCTAAGAAGATTCCATCAAGCAAGACCTTGTTTGCTCCAATATCTTACATGTGTGTTTTTCTTAAGCCGAATATATTCTCTGTGGGATCCACCTCATATGAATAATACCCAATGGATTGGTATTATATTCTATTTTTTATTATTAGAATTATATTCGAATACTTTAAATAAAAAATGTTTTTGTTTTCATGTAGCGAAATAGATTAATTCTATTTTATTCTTTTCCCTATCTTGTCAGGATAAAAAATCAAATAACATATTAAAAAAAAATAAAAACTATTGGTTGTATCACTATTCGATCAATCTGATTATCTTGTTAAAGAACAAAACAAGATTGCATGATGTTCCATTAGGGGTTCGACCCATGTTATTTTCTAAGATCTAAAATATATTTTTTTTATTTTTCACTTTCTTATTATATTGTACATAAAAATAAATTAAATATATGCATTTATGTAAGTAAGTATGTATGTAGATTATCACAACATATACAGAATATATTGTAAGCCATGATCACTATGCAAGTTAAGTTTTAGTTGTTGTATGACTTGGTCACTAGTCATTAAGTTGACTGCTAGTCATATATACACTATTAGGGGTTGAATAATAATTGTAGGTAATTAATGCCCATATATACTCATATATGGTGTCATTTCACCGAATGTGTTTTAGTTTCTGTTATATCAAAATTTATCCCATTGAAAACTCACTATTTTGACTCATTTAAGATAAAGCAAAGAAGATAGACCTCCAAACATTTGTTCAAATCTCGATTCTACCATCAATTTGATGGTGGTATATGTTTCTAATAACTAACTTAGTGTCTTGTAGTCACCATAATTCAGCCCAAAAAGAAGTGAGAAACACATAAATTTGATTCTAAACAAAACTTCAAGACAATTTATGGAGATGAAATATTTCATTCACAAAGATAATAACTACAATTTGAATTCTAAAACTTGTAGACAATGCACTAAGTTATTGATGAATTTGATTTGAACTCATTTTAGAAATGTTTTGGATAAATTATTTTTATAATAACATTGAAGTTGTTACTAGATGTGAGTAAGTCGATTATCCAGACAGTTTGGTATAAGAGAGAACTTATTGTGAATTATTGATTTTTGACCCAAACTATGTTGAATTGCTCTAGTACAGTTTGCATCATCAAATTAATGTATCTTAGATTATAATGAAGTAACCCTATTTGGACTATTGGCATAGAAGAAAGTGAGCTACATGCCTAATGACATCAACTCGAAGACATGCCCACAAAATATTTGCAAACAACCTATAGGATGCTCGAAGAAAAATTGCATGGCACCCAAGGATTTAATTATGAACATCTTCTAAGAGTATGGTTGCTATTAGCCATGTTGCCACAATTAGACATCCTTGATAGAAGAGCATTCCATCTCTTTCAGAAAATACAAGTGCCATTGGAGCACCTGAATGTAAGACTATGGGTGTAGCATATGTTTCTAGATTATCAATGAGTGCACGATGAAGTTGTGGGAACCTAGATATTTGGGGTTGACATATTTTAGTAAGTCGATCAGTTAGGTGGTGGGAAAGTGCACCTACCACCTTTTTATCAATGCAGGATGATAAGTGATGATGAGTTATATCCACCAATTTGGTTCATACCTAGCAATTTGGTTAACTACTTTTGCTACTATGACTTTTGATTGGTTTACTCAGTAAGCCACGTGATGAAATAATTTGTCAAAAAAGAGGAATCGAGACTTGTTTTGTTTTAAAACTTTTCAAATTCAGATTGACAAGCCTCCACGGTGATTCCTTACACAATCTTTGCCAAAGCACTTTGTGGGTATCAAATTTTGATAGGCCAAAATGAAATTATCTTTATGAACTAACTACGAACATGTATGGAATTGAGAGTTATGTGAAGCTCATTGAAATTTTTGAAGTGAAAGTTCTTCCATGTGATTAAACCATGATCAAAAGCTGATGATCATTTGTTATTGGAAAATATTGAGGTGAATTAGAAATATTGAGATTCGCGTAAGGTCCAATCCATCACATTTTTGATCTCAAAATGGGGGAATACATCTGATGAGGTTGACTTGAAATTAGGGATTATGAAGAGAACAAAGGAATTGGCTAAAGCAATTAAGCCTTGATGTCTGACTATTCTAAGAGAGGTAGAGAAGAATGTTGAGAAGATAAGAATATTGACAGGGATGATGACAAAGGCGACTACAAGCACCCTGTCACTGACTCTAATTATAATAGAATATCTCTTAAGGAATTTTGTTAAAGATCAATAGAGAATTGGAGTTTACCATGATGATTTGAAAGAAAAGCTATGGTATCCCTAAATTTATTAATTTGATTATCTATATATGATTTTTAATCTAGTATCGTAAGCCATGACTATAGTGTAATAGACCCCCAATTTAATGATTATTAGAGCTGGGAAAATAAGATGCTATAGCAAATGGCCTATTTTTATGATTTTGAAAATAAAGTCTTTGTTAACTATGAAATAGTGATGGAAATTTAATTATAATGTTGGAGAAAGAAAAGTTCAGTTGGGAAAACAAGGCATTATGATATTTTGAGAGAGGAACTCTCTAGTACAACAATGAGAAAAGAAAAGGAAAGAAAAAACAAGATTAAATACACACCCCTTTTAATTCCTAGTTGTCTATTATTTTTCCACATAATGGTCCACATATTTTGGGCTTTGACTTGGCATGTAGGCCACACAACCATAAAGTGCCCATTTTGTAGGATACTATCTACTGTTGGCTCATTTTTTTTTCATTTTTCTCTTGGTTTCAAATGAATAGGTTGTTACAAAAGTGCATTGTTAAGTACATATACACAACACACACACACACACACACACACACACACACACACATAATTTGTATATAAATATTTTTATTTAAAAGTTTTCTAGTGTTAATGTGTAAAAATATATATTCATAGTAATATGTACATATTCATATCATATATATATGTATGTTAATATGTTTAGGAGTATGATAGGTATGCAACCAGTGCTTCTCATATCATATATTCTCATGTTTTATGTAAATATATATGTTTTATATATGTATGCATGTTTATATTTGTTTATATATTTATTTGTGTATTTATATGTGTGTATATTTATATATGCTTACATATTTAAATAATGTTGTATATGTATATACATACATATACACACAAACAAACACACACACATATATATTGATACATATATATTATATGTATGTGTATATATATATATATATATATATGTATATATGTATGTATGTATGTATATATAATTTTGGTTCAAAAATGATTTGGAAACATGAACGTGGGAGCACCCCAAATTCAGAAAGTAGTTTCATGGTTTAATTAAGTTTGTATGGAAATCAATTCCATGGCTCACAAATTTGGAAATCTAGTTCCGCAATTTCCAAATTCAAAAATTTAGAATTATTTATTTTTATAAAATTTCGGGTGCAAAAATCATGTAGCTATATTTAAGCTTACTAAAACTTATTTTATCATTTTGGTTCATTTTTTTTATTTTGGAAAAAATATTTTTCAAAGATATTATTGGCAAATGACATGTTCTAATAAATCGAATGGGCTGATTTGATTTGGCTGAGCAAATCAGAAAAATTGTATTTGATGTATTTTCAAAAGATATATTTTAAAATCATACTTTTCTTAAATTCAAAAAATAAGGTGAATTATGGTTTGGTACACTCCTCACAAAATTATTAAAAATAATCAATTTACCAAAATTTTTTAAATAAATATTCAAAATAAAAAAAATTAGTTATAATTATGCACATACACCCTCATATATACATATGTTTATCCACCCTAATATACATATATATTTTTTTTAAATAAGCAAATTTACAATATTGTATTAAAAATAAATTTTCAAAAACAAAAAGTTTTAATTACATTTACACACACATTTTAATGTGCGGGTGACATATGCATGGGAGTTAGACTCTGAATATAAAGATAACAAGGGTGGTATTATCTATTCATATTATTGTATTGGTGAATTCTATAATGGCTATAAGGGTGATGTCTGTAAGCATAGCATATTGTACATTTAAGCCCCTTTGTAAGGGTAGCATATTCGGTCATATGGGTGACATATTGAATATTGCATCGTGTGAGGGGTGACATATTCGGTCATTAGGGTAGCATATTGTGTGTTTCATTGTGTAAGGGTGACATATTCAGTCATAACGGTGTCATATTGTATGATGCATCGTGTAAGGGTGGAATACTATACTGAATGTAATATCAGGTCTGAATCTTGTTATGAGTGAGAGTGGCATAACATGTATAACACTACATGGATGTGATGGATTGGATGGTAGGTACATCTTGCATGGTATGGGGGAGGTACTCCTTTCGATGTATGTTTTGCATGCTACTTATATTTTAATTGTAGAAGAAGATGTGAAAAGATAGGTATATGTAGAAAAGATTTCAAAATAGCAAGAACCCAGGTAGTACACCCATATGAAAATTGCTAGTTGGAATATTTGGGGCTTTAACTGCCCACAAAAGCATAAAGAAGTAGTCGGGTTTCTCAATGTATAACAAATAGACATATTTACGATTATAAAAACAAAGCTAAATCAGGAAAAGATAATGCGTCTAATGAAATCAAAATTTAAAAATTTTGATTACCTTGACAATATTTCTTGCCAACAAAATGGAAGAATCTTGTTACTATGGGATAGAGATAGACTTATCACACAAATAGAAGAAATATCCTCCTCTTCCCAATACATTTATGTGAAGATAAAAGACAAAGTAAAAAACAAAGTATAAAATAATAATAGTCTATGGCCTCCACTTGATAGTCAATATACAATCATTATGGGAATGTCCAATTCTTCAAGGAACTTCAAATTCATCTTTCTGGATCATAATTGGTGATTTTAACTTTCCACTATCAGCATTGGATAGGAATGGTGGTAGAGTAGTATCAACTTATGAATGCCTCGATTTCATAAATTACTGCTATACTCTTAACATCGAAGATATTCTATCTTTTGGCTATTTCTTCACTTAGACCAATGGTAAAATGTCAAGTAAGCTTGACAGCACTTTGATCAATAAGGAATGGTTTAATCTCTCACTTGATACTAATGCAAATTTTTTTATCCCTAGTAGCTTCTTCAATCACTATATGATATTGATATCTACGGAAATTAGTCCTCAAGTTTCCTTCTAATTCTGTAAAATATAGTAAACTCACAAAGAATTTCCATTGATACTGCTCAATATCTAGAAGAAAACATAGCTGAGATCTATAATGTTCCAAGTCGTTAAAAAGCTCAAAATACTTAATGATCCGTGGAAAAAACTTAACGAGAAATATTTTGGACACCTAAGTGAAAAAGTGTGCTTAACTAGACAAGCCCTCCATACTACTTAAAGAAAGATACTTGAAAATACCAATATATATTTTAAAGATGAGGAACCCAAATTAAGAGTAAAATTGAGGTTATTGAAGGATGAACTATCTTTTCTTAGACAAATATCCAAATTTAAGTATCTAAAACAAAGGACATGAGCACTAAGTTTTTTCATATTCTATTTATTGTCAGGTTACAAAGAAATAAAATAGTATCAGTTATGAATTAAAATAATGAATTTTCTACTTCTTATAAAGAAATTTCTGCTACTTTTTTAGAATACTATAATAAACTATTGGGTTCTTCAAAAGATAGAGTATCCTTATGTGATTCAGTTATCCACAGTGAGAGAACTCTTGCCAATTATGAACACCATCTATTATCACTAAATTTCTCATCTAATAAATAAAAGAAGCCTTATTCTTGATGAGAGGGGCAAAATCTCATATGCTGGATGGATATAACATAGAGTTTTTTAAAGAGTCATGAAAGGGGAATTGGTAAAGATGTCACTAGTGTTGCACAAAGCTTGTTCCATTCTGGTAGATTGCTTAAGCAAATTATCATGCATATATTACATTAATTCCAAAAACCTTTCATGCTACTTCAGTCAAAGATTATAGGCACATCTCTTGTTGTAATATCCTATATAAGCTCATTTATTAATTGATAGCTAAAAGGCTCCAAGGCATCCTAAGAGGCACAATAAATCTAGCCCGAAAAGCATATATAAAAGGAAGATTAATATCGAATAATTTTTTACTTGCTCAAAACTGGATTAGGAAATATGTAAGAAGAAGAATATCCTTTAGATGCTTCCTCAAGATTGATATTCAAAAAGTGTTTGACACGGTCAGTTGGGATTTCTTGAAAGAAGCTCTTATTGCCTTATATTTTCCAAAAAAAAATTATATATGTTATCTATGAATGCGTATCCACTACATCATTTTCTATCTCCATAAATGAAAATTTTTATGAGTTCTTTAAAGAAGAAAGATGAATAAGACAAGGAAATCCATTTTCTCATTATTTGTTCGCTATTTGCATGGAATACCTATCCAAGTTGCTCACCAAGGCCACTAATTCTGATGGATTCTCCTTTCACTTTGGTTTCTCTTCCTTAAGACAAGGAATTCGCTGACAAATAAATATTGATTCATAGTTGGGTAATTTAAATTTCAACATTGACAATGCATGAACATCATATTTCAATAAAAATATTAGATTTGCATATTATTTTATTTTGAAATTCATACATACACATCTATATATATATATAATATATATAATAGATGCATAATTATCAATACACATATAATAGATGCAATATATGTAATCTATATTTATACATACAAAGAGAGAGAGAGAGAGAGAGATATATATATACATATATGTATAATTATATATAGATATAGCTATATATGTATACATACATACATACATACATATATATATATATATATATATGTATGTATATGTATGTATTTATATATCTATATATGTACTATACACATATGATATTTGTACCATATATATTTTGATAGGTATATATCAATATAATAATATATACATATTTATATTGTTATATAGATATATATTTTGCATGAAATATTATATATATGTTATACTTTGTAGAAGAAGAGGCATATATATATATATACCATGATCCATATATGTGTATGTGTGTGTTTGTGTGTGTGTGTGTGTATGTATATGTATCATCACACACTTATATATACATTGCATGATAAATAATATCAAACATATAATTGCTCATGATAAGCTCATGAACCAATAATATTAATTATAGTTTCAAGTTATATTAACATAATTTTGGAGAGAAATGTAGGTGTGATTTGCAAGCAATGAGAGATAGAAAAGGTAAAAAGTTGAAGTGAGTTAGGGTTTCTTATTTTTAGCAATGGGGACTTTGGTTTGTTGATAATAAATGGAGTTTTATTTTGATTTAAATTATGTTTTTAAGATTAGGGTCAGATCACCTGGGAATCTGGAATCTTGCATGTATGTTTTGATAGATCCAACCTGCATTTTGATTTGTGTAAACTAAAGTGGAAATCTTTTTATTGCCACGCAGCTTAGGTGAAGGGCATAATTAGGTTGATATTTTTGAGAGTACCAAAATGTAAACATTTTGTATTTTGGTAAATTTTTTAACTAAATGTGAAAATATGAATTCTTTTTTTTTTGTAAATATTTTTTGAAGTAGTGTACATAAATTTAAATTTCCTTAAAAATAACTTTAGGATAAAAATAAAATTTACTATTAAATGGATTTTCTAATATGACATTTATTCATATTAATAATTTTGGTATTTGTAATGCATATGTAGAAGTGTTTTCCGACAATGAGTTTTTTTTTGATATGTTATGCAAACACGATATCTAAATTTTATAAATCAAAAGTGCAATCTAATATAACTCTAAGCCATTACATTTCGATCCAAAAAAATATAAATTTATGCTTTGAGATCCATAGAATTGCATTAGTTTTCTTCCTCTTCTTTTCATAGTATCTTTTATTTCTATCAACTTATATATGATATAATATTGCTCCAAATGGCATCATACTTATGATATTTCTTAGAGAGATGTCATCATATTCTTTACACATATGTTTGAATGTGCTAGAAATGGTAGACATTCTTTTAGACAATTTTGTCCAAAGCTTAAAATCCTCCTAAAGTATGCACCAATGCTCCTATTCAAAAAGATTGCACTTAATAACCTCTGTTTTGAGTTTTTTTTTTAATTTTAGCAATCCAGAGAGAGAGCATGCTTAGGAATGCGATTCCTCGCCCAAATAATTTTAGGCCATGATAATCCGATGGGCATGATACAACCTTAAATAAATATTAGGGATTAGTAATGATTTGTCCATAGTCACCCCATCTCCTTAGCAAGATCTTGGTTTCCTTCACACCACTAGCCTTTTTGATCAAATTATTCCTAATTATGAATAGAAATTTGTAGAATGCATGATCTTCCTCAAAAGCAAAATTTTTCCAAAATCATGCATTCTTAGATAAAAATGAGGTATCCATCAAATCCATATGTTGTATATAATTTGTTTTGATAAACTTTTAGTACAACCAAAATATGTTCATGTATTTAAAATATTCATGTAAGTGCAGGAAAGAAAATATTAAGAAGCTGAGAATACATCAATAGCACAATAACGGAGGTCCCACTGTCCGGTTAGTGGGTTAAAGAATTTTTCTAGCATAACCCTATCTGTCCGAGTGATCCGACCCGCTCTGGCTAATTAAACCGAGAAACTATTATTAATATAAATTGTTTTTATTTATATTTTTTGGCTGCTGTAATTTTGGTGTGGAAATGTTCATCTCCATTTTTTTCCTCTTTGCGTGATTTTCATTGCTACTGCTTCTGTGCACATACTGTAAGAACATTCTGTTTGGTTATAATCTATAAACACATGTATTTTTCTAGTGGATGTAGCTAGTTGTGTTGAATGACTAGTGAACAATATTATTTTGTGTGTTCTATTGTTGTTTCTTTTCTACTAAGGTGTTAATTTTGTCATGGTTCTGTTGAATTGTGATTGTGAATATATATATTGTTTGTTGTCATTTTTTGTTGTTCTCTTCTTCTAAATTTCTAAAATCATAATAATTGAAGTGGAATTTCCTAACACCATAGTTTTTCTTGTTTATTAATGATGCACCATGATGCTTTAATAAAGAAACATTTCATCACATTCTACAATTTGAGTGAGTCCAAGCCTTCTATTTGAAATTGGGGTGCTTACTATACTCCAAGCTACCTCAGGGTGATATATTCATTTCAAAAGAATATTGTTATGAAAGTGTGAGGTTGCCAAAAAATCTATCATACTTGACATTAGCTTAGAACCATGATGGGCAAGGATATCTCATCCATGTTGCTCCACAAGTATATAAGTCATAAAAATAATAAATTGAATGTAAGTTCAAATATTGATCCGATAGGGATTGTGTGAAATGTTCATTCAACTAATACTAAACTAATAGTTATTTGAGTTGGATATATGTACTTAGTCTTCATAGGGATACTCAGAATCTAGGATTAACTCAAATCTTTGTGCATGATAATGTTTCTCTAGTATTTGGTTAAAATCTTATCTAGTTGTTGGACAAATGATAGATTATTGTGAAAATGTTCATGTACCCTATTAGTCTTGGCATATAAGGTAGTTTTCATCTTTGGTCTTGCACTATCAAAGATAATTTTCTCATAGTTATTCCCTTAGTAATTTAATATTGAAGTAACATGTCATTCTACATAAGAATTATTCTCACATCTATACCTTTTAGATAATACTTCAACTGCCCTTGTTGATAAATTTTAATATGCATTCATATTCTTTGACCTCTAATTTTCTTTATGATGGAAAAATAATGTCATGCTAAATATATTTATGCTCTCAACTTTGCAAGCATCATTCTTGTGACAATTAACATATACATTATCATGATACTCACTTATAGAAGTTATCTAAGTAGGAAAAACTTGTAGGGCTATCTTCACCATACTAGTTTTCCATATTTGTGTGTCCCATGATAAATTTGTTACTATCCACCATGACCAATAAATGATTCCCACATTATGATAAAACTCCTATATTAGTTAAATGTCCTACTTAATCCCCACATTATTAAAATATTATTTATTTTAAAAAGTACACAATGAATAAATCTTAAATACATTTATGCTATCGATTTCATAAATAGCATATGCCCAATAATAAAAATTACCTAAGCTTCAAGTCTTTTCACATTATTTTCTGTCATGAATTTAGATTATAAAAAAGTTTACTTCCTTTTTACCATCTACATGAATATGACCCATGATTTACTTATCGCTATCTGCTATGTTCGATATACAAACTTACATAATTATGAAAAACATAAATTTTGCTTCTAATTTTCATTTCTATACATTAATATCTACATTCAAATATAAATATAAACATAAACTCATAAATTCATTATTTCATCATGATATAATAGCATTCACCAACTATAGTTCTCATTTTAGTTGTACATTGAGTAGTAAATCATATGAGATGCTTTGTGAGACATCTTATGGATTTGAGAGTTCCGGATAGATGCCCAAGTGAAAATCTAAGTATAAAATCTTAATTTCAATCAAATATTTTTTTTTTCAGTTTCCTTTGGATTTTCTCTAATTAGGGGTAAAATTTGTATTGCCTTGGATTCTTAGTATGCATGGTTCATATTTTCTCATGTTTTATCTCTCCATTTTTTAATTCTTCTACATAGCACTTATATACTTTGGAGATATGTATGATAATTTAAGTTGAAAGTCATGATATAGACTTGACATTGTGACTTTATCATATATTTGAATTCTTTATGGAGCACAAATATCACACTACTATGAATAATCATGATAGATTCATTTGATTTCTTTGATGCAAAGTTACTCTTCTAGAATTGGCCATGTCTTTGGCATAGGTTTTCTGAGTAAATTTATGTGGTGTTTGAATTGTCACTAATGAGATAACTTATCTTAATAACATAAAGTTGTGATACTAGAAGTATATACAACTTTGGTAATGGCTTTCTGTGGAAAAAGTCATGACATTAGGATTTCCACAACTAAAATAATTGATCTATATAACACAACCATGACATTAGAATTAGTCATGACTTTGATAATTGCTTTCTGAGAAAAGTATCACAAGACTAGGTATGCCATTACTAAGATAATTGATCTCTAGAATACAAAGGCATGACTCTATAATTGGTCGTGATTTTGGTATTTTCTTTTTGGAGTACAAAGTCAAATTGCTAGAAAAGTTGTGACCATAGTAGTTATTTAAAGAACAAAAAATTCATATGGAAAATAATATCACAACTCAAAATACATGCTATTTTTACTCTATATTGGTTAATTCATAACTCTAGAAATTGCTTTGACTATTTATACTAGAGAGTACTTGGATGCCATGATGAGATAAAATATCATGGTTATGAAGTGTTTTAGTGAGTGTGTGATTTTGATTCCTATAAAATATCACAACATTGATGATTGTGTTTCATATGAGATCATTATGTCAACTTGGTTGTAGAGACATAAAAAGAATAGTCACAACTATTGTTCGTAGAGTTATGACATAAAAATAATGTTGCAACTACTTAAAAAATATTTTGGAAGATATACCAAAATCATGACTAGTGAATTGACATGATTGTACATATTTTCTTTCCCCTCTAAGCCTTTTCTCTACCAAGTATACTAATTCCACCCAAATTCACTATGAATTCACTAATATTTGTCAACTTATTTTCATAAATTGATGGACTAATTTATTTAGTATTTCTAAAGCTATAATATTGGGCACAACTATAATTTTAACTTTAATCTTTCTTTCATAATTTTTATTATAACTCTGAAGTTGTAGCATTATGCATAATAGTGATTTGTCTTTAAGTTTTTTTTGACCATTTTTATATTTTAACACCAAATTCATGATATTGTGCATAACTATCGCATTGTCTTTGATTAGCTTATCCAATTTGTCTAAGCCTTGTATCTCTCTATTGATCTCTTATCCTTTTTGGTGTTGTCAACATAAGATTTCTCCTAGTTGTTACTTCGAATAATGTTGTGACCTTATCGCAATAATCTTCTTTTGTTTTATTATTTATATAGCTATAACATAAATCTTTCTCTATATATTTCCCATCGTCATTTCCATAACTTCTCGAAAGTTATTCTTTTGCATCAAATCCTTTCATCTTCAACCGATCAACAATCTTCTACAAAATTCTTCCAAGGAAAATTCATTTTTTTGTTACATTGTGGTATAGAAGAGATTGTTAATTCTCCATCATTTCATTTCATCATCATTTAGACCCCATAAACTATTATAAAAATTAAACTTTACTTGTTCCTCACTAACATAAAGAATGAACTCCATTTTTTGACCTAGATAAATGCTTATTTCATTGCTAAAAGAGCTCATCCTAATATTAGCGGTGCATACTTATCCTCTTCTATATTTAACACAAAAAAAAACTACTAGAAAAATAAATATACCTACCTTGACTAATAAAAAAAAACTTCCGAGTGCTTGATATTTCCATTTGCAATTTAGAGTAAGTGAGATATTTGAGTAATTTGTTGAGATTCAATATTCATTCAATTGATGGGGTCATCAAGTTGATGCTTGATACCAAGTAGCACAATATCTTCCAACAAGTGTGATCTTAAATAGCCCAATGTATAGTAAAACTTATAGTATCCTTCAAATTCCTTAGAAATTTTCTTTGAATGATTGTACTATATTTCTTGTTCATATGTATAATCCAATACCTCTCTAACTTCTTACTATTATTTATGTCTTTCATAAATTTCATATAAATTAACACTTAGGCTAGAAATTCGATAAACAATATATTTTCTTAAAACTTCCAGAATATATTAAGAAACTTCTTAAAGTGTTCGTCAATTTTTCCTTTCTAAATTATTGAGGAGACACAAGATTTATCAGAAACTTACCCTTAGCTTCATTCTAATTCATTTCTTTATCTCCATAATTGCTGGCAATCTTCAATCATTTCTCTATTTCCCCATTAATATTCTTATCATATTTGGGTAAAACTTGGACTTATATATATATATTTTTGGATTGATAACCTTGTTATATGTTGTGATATTATATCCTTCATGGTTCCAATTCTTTTTAGTAAAGGATGTGGCTTCTTGGAAAATTTTAGGCGGAGTTATGACTTTTGAGAATGTCAAAGCTTTATCACCCCCAAAAAATTTGAGAATCCATTTGTTCAAAATACCTTTATAGTTTCAAAGCTATGACTATTGGGAAAGAAACAACACTTTCACTACTAATAGTTTTAGAATTATTTTTTTCAGAATTTCTTGATAGCCATTTCGTACAGTTAAGCAATATAGAGAAGAAATTCTTTGGATTTGCTTTCATATCTCTTGTTAGTTCATTTAATCCTTTTTGTTTCATTGAGATTACTCATTGACCAAGTTAATGCTCTATGTTTCTCATCATTTGAGCTCGTTAAATTCATTCTCGCTTTAAATACCCCATTCAATTATTTTGGGTATCATTCTTAGTTTTTAATTCTTATAAGATTGCATGTATCACTTCTTCCAAAGTTAACTTTACATTTTTTTTGTGATAGCTGAAAATTAAAACTTAAGCTTCCTTGATTAGTGTAGCTTATTACATTTTCCCAACATGTCTTGAAGATTGCACAATCTTTTATAGGCCATTCCAATAACCTCCATATGAAAAATATTTTTATTTCTCATTTTCAGATGATAATGCAATAGAACATTATTATTAGGTTTAAATATGTATCTTCTTTTTCTATATTTGATTGGCATCTTCCATTTGATTACTGGGATTTGAGTATACTAATTCATGCATATGTAAAATGATGATTTTCCTAGAAATCATTCTCTTTTCTTCATGGGTATTAAGTTTCCTTAAAGATCATATATTTTTGATTCAATTATAGTGTTCTAATCGAACTCTAATATTCTAGCTTTTCTTCACTTAAATGAATGATTCATTGGTATTCAATAATTATTTTTTGCTAGCTCCTCAAATAAATAATAAACCGCATGTGGTGATTTATTCATAATTAACCCTCTAATAGTCAAATCAATCATACACCTCATCATATATTTCAACACATTATTGAAGGTCTTGCCTTGAAACTATAATACAAATCAATATATGAGGATATCTCTTCAAAAAGTCCATAAAATGGTCTCATGTGTCATATAAACTCTCAATCTCTTCTCGCCATAATTGGCTTATCTAGCTCCATAGTTGAGATAGAATTTGAGAATTGAGATGAAAAAACTTAGTAGGAAAGACCCTCACTAATTAATCTAAACTTTCAATGAAGCCCAGAGATAAATATTAAAAGTATCTTTTTGCCTTATCATTAATGAAGATGGACATACATATATTCTTATTGTGTTAGGGCTAACTTCATTCTTTTGAACATTGTCGCATATCTTAAAAAATATTGTTACATATCCTTTAGGATCCTCTGATTCCCTTTCATCGTATTGGTTCTATTGAACCATAGCTATAAGATTAACCTTCAACTCAAATTAGTTGTCCTCCACTATTTGCAATCGTATAATCAATTAATTGAATAATCGAATAATCCAATAACTATCCATAATCATGAGCCTCAAATTGTCTCCCAAGGTATGTTAATGTGTGGATTATTTGATAGCTTGCGCATTAGTACCATGGAGCTCTCTATTACTAAAAAATATTTGATATATCCATTATTTTCCTACTATAGGCTCTTTATTTTATTTTTGTCTTGCAATAACTCTACAAGTTCCTTTGATTTTTAGGGCCATAATGGTTAACATAATCCTTGAGCTTCAGCTAAAAAAGGGGTGCTAAAAAGAAATAAAAATGCAATAATATAGCATAAACCTATTAATAATCAAAATCTTAGTTCAAGTTATATTTAATCATCCATTTAAAATATCCATAACACAAAATAAATCAAAAAAAAAATCATTTAAAAATAAAAACTAATGTCACATCACATATCTCAAATTAGTCAAACCCAAGTCCACATGCTATTTTAATAGAAATTTACAAATCATGGGGGTTGAGGGCTATGCCCTCAACTCTAGGAATTAGCATTAATCTTTCATCTCTTACTTGCTTGTGGAACCCCTAGGAAATGCAAATATTTTCATAAGGTTTGGTAGTTGCACTATGGTCTTGCTTATTAGGTGGAGGGAGATAATGAAGAATGAGAGAACTCTTGTGATTTTCTTCATCTTCTACTTTTATACCCGGTCAATTTATCTTACTCTAAGTAAGAAGCCATGCCTTTTAGAAGAAAAGCATCACTTCAGCCTTCATCTCTTAAGCCTGAGGTTGTGACTCTAAAAAGTGTTTGTGACTTAGGACCACAACTTAAACTTTTTTTAAAATAAAGTCATGATACTGGCAATAATCATAACTTGGGTCTAATTTATCTATATCATGAAATCATGTTGCTATGAGGTAGCCATGACAGTGTGCATGTGTCTTATTATCCTTCTTAAAGGGATGCATTGCTAGAAAATGATTAAGGCATGGTGAAGGGCCTCTAATTATTTTATGGTCATGGTGCTATGAAAAAATAATGCTCTTAACATTGGTCTTTCATAATTATTATATGGTCTCAGTGCTTGGAAAAAACCACATAATTGAGAAAGTCTCTCAAGTTTATTATGGTAATAACAATGGAAAATGACCTTGACATAAATATTACTTTTCATCTATCTCAAGTGTTAGGGATGCTATGAGTGGACATGGAAATGACCTCCACTTCTTTTATCTATCATATTATAGTAGCACTTCAAGGATACCACGATACTGGTAATTAGCTTGAGCATAAGAGGTATTGATTTGTCTTATTTTGAAGACAAAAGTTGTGGCCTTGAAAAATGGTGGTACTTTTGTAATTTTTTCTATACCTTTTATGTTACAAAAGTCATGACTCTGAATAATTATCGTAGAATTGACCTGAGTAGTTTTTGATCTATAATTTTCTATAGTTCAAAAGTCATAACTCAGTAAAAAAATAACTATGATTTGATACTACTAAGTCATATTATAGATAAAACTGTAATACTAAGATATGACTGTGACTTTTAACATAATAATATCCTAACTATTAAGAAGATGTTGCATAGTGTAAAGATTATACAAACGAGTTTGAAAGGTTATGGCATACAAAGATGGCCATAACCTTTTAAGTAGAGTTGGCCAAGTATGGTCACCAAAATTTCATAAGACTCTATGTTCTATCCCCTCTGCTAAAGATTTCCAAAAACTTGTCAAATTTATGATTATTCATCAAAGCTCAATGAAATTTTAATATCATGAAATTAATCCATAATTCTTTCATTCTATTCCTACACATACATTGAATTAATTCAAGAAAAGAGAATTCATTCTTCAAATGTGTAAAGATTTAGTGAAATTTAACCTCTATAAAGGCCTTCATAATATAGATTAGGATGAAGAAAATTATTAGAGAATACATAGCCTCATATGCACCATGATAAGATAGAGAGGTAAAAATTTTTGATGAAAAGATTTTGTAGAAGAGTGTAGGCATAACGAAGATAGAGAAAATGGTGAAGTATATAAATCATGGATTGAAGACAACAATAGAAATATATGGGGTAGGCCACATAACCCTAGTTATGTAATGAGTTTGCACATCACCATGACTTTAAAGTTATAGAAAGTAAAGAACAAGGAAAATCATAAAGAAAAAGTCATGGCTTCATTTAGTGTTGTGACTTCGGAGTTATAGGAAGAAAAGTGTAAAAAAAAAACTAAAAGGAAAAGTTATGGCTGAACTCAATACCATGACTTTGGGAATCCAAGAAGAAAATGGACAAACTAGCACATAATAATGAACCATAGTATTCACTAGAGTTTCGACTATTGATAGGTTTGTATGAGAATATCATATAGAATGGTGATAAGTAAACTATGAGGCTCACTCACATATATGATATGAAGTAAGTAATAGCCCTTCTGACTATGATACATGATATAAACCTATATGTTAAAACCCAAATTTTTGGTATATTAATTGTATAAAAATGATACTTATTAAGTCAAAAGTATAAATACTTTTACTTACTAATCTATTATACAATTGTTAAAATAACTAATTCTTAATTGGGATAAATATTATATAGCATGTTCTCCTATGAGATTCACTTTAGTGTGAGAGTTACATCATCATCAAGAATGATGGTGACGAGTAGTTATTGGGATAAGCACAACTATGTTGTGACTCATAAGGTGGTGAAAGTCCTTGTGAGTTACTTTTACTCATATGGTTTCCACCAGTAAAACTTGAAAAAAACATATATTAATGGAAGTATGGTTGTTATGAATTTAAAAGTGTACATTTTTACAAATTAAATCATTCTTTGATCTTTATGACAACTAAGGCTTGAGAAAAAAAATATGTATACGAAGCAATCATCAATGATAATTTATAAAGTTGCCTAAAAGGTATGAGTTGATTTGTTGACTCAATGGTGATGTACTAAGGGGACAACTATGAAGAGATCATTATTTGAATGGGCTCAATGCCACCTCATATGCCATTAGGACAAATAGTTATTACACAATACCCCAATATTTGTTCTATGTTCTAATATAATATATGTTGATCAACATAAATATCACCACATCAATTAAATGAATAAACTCATGGATTGAAGAGTGTCTCACATTCCAAATATCCATTTTATTAAAAATAATTTGTCTTGCCATTGAATGATGAAACTACCAGTACAATTATTGTTATATCGATATCTGGATGAAATTTTTCTTTACCACTTGTAAGATTCATGTAGTTGTGAATCTTTTTTTTTTGGTGAAATACTCTCATGAATGAGCTTTATAGATATTTCCTACCTAACAAAATTAGGTAGCATGTCAAATCCATAACATCTTCAAAATATAAAAGAAGCATAATAATCTTATACCATATTAAGCATAATAATATTTTTCGGAAAAATAAATTTGCCAACATATACTAACCCATCTTAAATAATACTATATGAAAATTTGATTGAGTGATTCAGTCATTTGATGTGAGAAAATGATTATAGTTATCTTGTTAAGGTTTAACTTCTGCACTATATTCAATGACATCAAATTATAAAATATGCTTCTCAATAATGCATGAAATTATAAAGCTTCTTAAATTTTTTAGCTTTCTTATGAGTTGATGTTAGATAATAGTGCTATACTTCTTAGTCATATTTATTATTCTATAAGTCTCCAACTTCCTCTTTCTATGACTTATATGTTTCATGAACTTCACTTAAATTGATATTATTGATAATATTTTGGTAAATGAAATGTTCACTACCAACTTCTAAAAAATATTAGGAACTTCTCAAATTATGCATCCATGTTTACCTTTCTAAAATAGTGTGGAAAACAAAGATTTAGAAGGAAATATTTACCATTGACATAATTCTTTTTTTGCATATCCTTCTGATCATTATTATCGATAATGTATATCTTCTAATCCTTTTCAATTTCTTCATTTATCTCGGCTAAGGTGAGAGTTGGCTGGAAAACATCATGTGCTGTATCAATGGGCTGCACTATGACTTAAGGGAAAGTCACAACTTTTTAGTCATGGCTCTCTCTTTTGTGATAGCTCTCATTTTGACTTCTAGTCTGGCTTGTTGCCCCCATACCTCTTTGCTACTTCTCAATGTAATACACAAACACTTCTTTTTATTTTCATTAGTATTGTCTTGTTATCCATTCATACTATTCTCTTTTAATGAGATTATTAGTTATCCAAGTTAATTTTTATTGATTTTTATTATGTCATTCTTGTATTCTAATCTTGTTTTGATTTATTCTATCCAATTGTTTTGAAGGTTATTTTTTTTCTTCATCTTCATGAGTATGGCCAATATATTCTTTTAAAGTGATGCATTTTTATTTTTTTTAAGTGAATATAAGTGGACCTTGATGCTACTTGTATTTGGTAACATATTAAGTTACTTCTAAAATTTTTATGAAATTGACTCAAGTTCAGATGCACATTCATAGGGCTCTCATATAAGGTTTTTGTGATTTTTCATATTCTGATAGAATTGTGTAGTGACATTGTTTTTGGGTCGATACACATACCCCCTTCTTTAGAAAATATTCACTTTCACCACATGATAGTCAAAATTTGCCTTTTCATGCTATTGCAAAATAGAATGTTATAACAAATTTTTTTGCTTTGTCATTTTGGGATTCATAATTATCAAAAAATACATCCATATTCATCAACATAGTGACCAATCTATCCAACTCTAATAATACAACTTGGTTCCTTCCACATACTTATTTCTTCAAAGTTTAGTCTTTATTCTTTACATGCTTTTCAAATAAAAAATATGCTTTCTCATGTGACATTTTCATAATGGAATAACTTGGGATCATATTAATTTTGAACTGAGTAATGTAGTTCACCTATTACAAAATGTTTGGTCTTGAAACCACAATTCAAATCAATGGTAAGGATACCTCCTTAAAATCACTTTAAATCAGTCGCAAGTATCATGTAACATTCTTGCTCATCTTGGCAAAATTAACTAATTTCTCCACTTAGTTAAGAGATAATTTGAGGTGAGAAGAACTTGGTTAGAAATACATGCACAAGTTCATACCAATTTTCAATCAAACCTTGTGATAAGCATTGGAACTAACCCTAAGATTTGTCTCTCAAAAAAAATAGATATAAGTCATAACCTTATAGTATCTGAGCTAACTCCATGCATCTTCACCTTGTTGCACAACTCTAAATATTCTTTCATTATACTGATGTTGTTACATCATAGCTCACAAACTTAGGTTCAACTCAAAGTGATTCACGTGTATAGGTTGCATCTAAATCCTAAAATAGTTATCTATCATAGTAGACTATCAATAATCTTCTAGAGTACAATGAGGATTTGGCTATTGGATTGCTTATCCTTCATCATCTTGATGTTCTTCATTGCTTCTATTTCTTTTCATAGGTTCTCTCTCAGCTATTTATCTCATAATAGCTCACTTTATTCTCTAAATTTCTAGGTCTAGAGTGTTGAATTAAATCCCTAAACATATGCTCATGTTAGTGGTGATTACTATAAATAAAGCAAAAGAAAAGTATAAAACAAAGTAAAATACAATATAAATACTAAGCAAAATCACATTCATAAAACTAGAAAAAGCTATCTTTCCACAATGGAAGTTATGTCAACTCAAGTCGACTAATTAAACTTTAACTAAATGTTGTTTAACAATAGTACCAAAAACTTATTATGACTTTGTGAGTGTGCCAAAATTATCATAGTTGCCATGATCCCAAAATGTCATTAGGCAAGGATCTCCCATCCAAACTAGTTATACAAGTTTATGAACTATGCAAGTAATAAAGTGGATATAAGTTTAAATATCAATATCATGGTGATTATATAGATAGTTCAATCAATCATTAGTTAACTATTAACAGCTTATGTTACTTGGAATTAAGGTAGATACTTATATGATAGGGTTGGCTCAAATTCTTGTGCATGATAATATTTTTTTTTAATATTTGATCAAAATGGTATCTGTTTGACGGATGAAGGGTAGATTGATCTTAAAATATTTGTGTACTATTTTGGCATACAAGGTGACCATCATTTTTGGGTTATTAATGCTAAGGAATCCTCATAGTTTTCACCTTTGTATTTCAATATTGAAATAATATATAATTTCAACCAAAGATCATTCGCACATCTATATATTTTAGGTAATACATTAACTACCTTTGATGATTACTTTGAGTATACACTTCTATTCTCTAACCTCTAATTATCTTAAAGCTATGAAATTATATGGTACTAAATATGTATGTTATTTTGGTTTCGTAAGTATTATACTTATAATAATTAATATACATCTTCTAATGAAAATATCCTATGGAAGTCATACAAGAGAGAAAGACTTGCATGGCTATCACCACTATTCTAGTCTCCTCCACTTTTGTGCATCCCAATATATATCTAACATAAATCTTCCAAGACTAACACATGATATCTACACTATGATAAAAATCTTAGGCTAGATATTCTATCTAACACACACATTGCTCGAAGGTTAATTCTTCTAAAAAATACATAATATATTCATCTTAAATAAGTACATATTTTGGCACCATAAATACCATACAAATAATAATTAAACTTACCTAAATATCAAGTCTTCACATATTAGTTTATCTCAAGTGTTAAGATTAGAAGGGTTATCATTTCCTTCTTACCATACCATATGAGTATGCCTATGATTTACCTATTTTCGACCATCATATGTATAAACCTACATATTCATGACAACTCTAAATTTTAGTACTAATTTGTATTTATATCAAAATAATAATTTAAGTCGAATGTCACAATATAGACTTCAGGTTATGACTTTATCATCTCTTCTTATCTTTTCTACATCACTAATGTCATCATATTGGGAAAATGAGCACGATAAATACTTTTAATCTTTATAATACAAAGTTTTGGTGCTAAAATAATCGTAGCTTTGGTCTTGGCTTTCTAAATATAGTGTCATTGTGTTGGATTTATAATGAATAAGATAATTGATTACTAGAACACAAAGACACAATATTAGAATTGGCTATGACACTTATCAAAGATTTCTAAATAAATGATCATGATCAAAGTAGTACTCCTTGGAATGAAAAGTCATTGTGAAAAATAAAGTTGTCTCAAAATACTTGGTACCTTAAATTTGTATAAAATAAATCATTGCTCTACAAACTATCATGACTACTTGCACTAATAGAGTAGTTAGTTACCACAATGAAAATATAATATCATGACAATTATATATTTTAGAGACAATATGGCTATGGTAGAAGTGTCAACTGAGCTAGGCAACCTAAGCATGTCCCACATCACAACATGGTTTAGCCATGCTTAACATGGTACACTTCAGCCATGCCTAGCATGACATGACATGGTTTAGAACCATACCAGGAAGTGCCATGGGCCAAAAAATGACATAGCTCAAGCCATGTCAAGCCAATCTTTTTGGCATGGGATATGCGGCATGGCATGATCTGGCACCACTACTCGTGCGGGCTAGTTTTGTCTTGGCTGACGAAAATGGCTAGCTTGGTCTACCATAGGCTAGCATGTCCTGACTCGGGTAAGCTTGACTAAGCCTGAAATCAGCTTCGCATGACCTAGCACCCAAAATCATGTCAATGGGCCATGTCGGGCTGCTCCTTTTTTGAAACATGCCGACACGATATGACTCATGATTAACATCATGTCGTGCCAGGCAGGGCACAAATGCTTAGATGAGCAAAATAAAAATTGATCATGCTGACATGACACAACCCATTTGATACCTCTAGGCCATGACTCAAAAAAATATCATAGTTATGATAATTATGTTGGATAATAAATTATTATGTAAATATGATGGTAGAATAGTTGTATACAAAGAAATTTATTATTATTTTTTATAGAGTTATGGTGAAGAATAGATGTTACAATCATACAATAAATATTATGGAAGATATACTCAAATCATGATAATTGAATTATCATGACTCTTAATTACTCCTCTCATCTCCAAGCCGTTTCAATATCTAGTCTACTATTTACACCAAAAATTATTATGTTTTCACTAAGATTTATCAAATTCTCTCTAAATAAGAATTTAGTAAAATATTTCTCATAAATACTTGAATAAGTTAACAAACAACAAGATAAACTTACTAAATAATCTAAAAAAGTCATTATGTTTGTGTGCTAAATAAGGGGCCAATCCTTTTACTAACTTTGAGACCACATGAAGATTACTTGGGAAACTACTTGTAAGAAAAATGATTTAGATATGGATCATGATCGCAATGTTTGTGTGTGACTACATCATCTTACTTTGAGAATGCTCAATTGGCTAATGTTTTTCATCAAATATATATATTTAGTATAAGTGTTCAAAGTAGGGCTACAACTAAGTTAGTGCAATTTTTAGTAATTGTGAAGATTTTTATAACAAAACAAGGCAGAGACTCATCCTAGGAACCATATCATTTATCAAACTAAACTTATGCATAAAAATATTTCAGATAGTTTTAAGGAATATTATCTTTTGATCCAACTTATTACAGTTATTGGCAAAGCAAAACTTATGATATACATCTTTATTACATATTAATTTTTTTGAATATTGAATGCTTGATTTAATGGTAATTTTATAAATTTTTGAATCATATATTAGATTCATAAATTTCAAATTCAATAGATATAGGATTTATGAAATGAAGTTTATTACAATCATATACATGTGGTCAAATATAATCATTTATGTATTAACATATTTCATCTCTAAAAATAACTCCCCTACATTTTGAGATAGACTTATTTTGACTCTATAAAGTCTGAATTCCTTGAGGACAAAATTGTTTGGGAGGTAGTGCAAGATGATTCCTAAATCTACCAGGGTGTTAGCGAGTGAAATTTCTATTTCTTTAATAAGTAGTTCACAAGAAAAATAAAGCATCCAATCCAATATCACATGAAGAAATTTGTGTTTTCATCTAAAATTTCTCTTGCCTTGATTCATGTGAATATTTATCTTAAGTATTAATATCATACAATATTCTCAACATTATATATTCGTTTTATATTTCATCATGCAGATTTAATTTGTTTGTGCTTTAAATATTGAGGGGGAAGTGACCATTATTTAAGTCTTAATAGCATGCATTCTTTCACATTTGATGCTTGCTCATTCTATTGGGTTTACATTTTAGCTACTTGAATTTCATTTAAGTGTTGATTCTTTTTCACTTCGTTGACATTTATTAGTCTGGCACAATACAGTAAAGTAATGTTATTTACTTACATGGGCGGAGAAACAACTCTTGGAGATGATGAATAAACTACCATATTTGTAGGGCAAGTGGAGGTAGTAACTTATTTCTTTACAAAATATTTGGTTGTGCTAGTCAATCCCTCACCCATGTTTGCTAGTAATGTCTTGAATATTTCTAGTGATTGTTGTGTTAGGAAAGCATTTATTAAAATCTTTAAGTTCTAGTTTGCCAATACTCAATTAAGATTAATGAAAGAAGGTAGTTCTACTAACATCTATCAATGCCTACCTCAGACTGAAAGAAAGAAGAACATCTTGATCAAGAATGAGAAAGGTTGGAGTGCATTTTCCATTTGGCAACTAATTTCTCCATGAATAGCACAAATAAGGAAATGGTGCTAAAGACAAGTTTTCATCTCCAACAACATCTTTTGGAGGTAGGAAACAAAAAAAAATGTTACCAGGGAGATGAAGGGAGAGCCATAGTTGGTGATAATGAATACAATGGATGCCCCTAATGCAATTATTCCATGTTCAAAAATAAAGGGATTCTAATGGCATTGTTTTTTTGGTACTATCTAGCAGACTAGAATGTGAGGTTTCTATCCTTTCTTAGTGGAGACACTACAGTAAAGATGCCATTTGGACAAACAACTTTGTGTTGTAAAACTAAGGAGATCGTTATGCCAAGAGCATTCAAAGTTCCATTTTACTTTGATGAGATTGTTGAGCCAGTAAAACAACTCATGTTGCTAAATTGTGATATATGTGATGTGTCTTATTTTACTACTTCCTCAAATTTCTTTTTTTTTTTGTGTGAATGTATTCATGAGCATTCTCCATATGTTGTAGCAACATAGAGAATTCATGATTTATTTTGGAAGATGTTAAGACTATCATGGCATACATAACATGTCATAGAAAAGGTGGAGATATAGAAGATTCTATGTTTTAGGTAGTGCATGACATCAAAGAATCACGGAAAAATCCATGAAAGGTTTGGAATTTGTAGTCATGATAGAGAAGGTGTGGTTTACTGGCCATGTTGAGACACTGGCCTTAGTCACAAAACCTCATATACAATTAGAAGAAACATAAGCTCATACGGAGTAACCCATCTATAGGACAAGGAAGAAAATATTAAGTTAGAGGCTACATGCATGTCCTTAATTTTGGAGCTGGCCAAAGCTAAATAAGAAGTTGTCAAGTTTAAAATTTAGATAGAGAATGAGAAGGTTCTCTATTAAAAGGATTTAATAAAGGCTTGGAGAAGTTGTTTCCTATGAGAATTGATGTTACACGTTTTGATAAAAGATCTACAATGACAAAAATTATGTTTAAAATGGTGTGTCAGGTTCTCAAGAGCTTTTACCACCTATGTTATTTGTTGATCCTCAATTCCCTAATAATAGATATGTCAAAGGTAGGGGTGGAGCACATGTATACTATTTTTGATTCCATCATCTAGTCTCAAATAATTTCCAAGATCATTTGACTCAATCTGCTATTTATTATATTTTAACTGTATGGTAGTGAATATAGAAATTTGTTTGCTCACTTTTCTATTATTTATTTAGATGATACATGTTTCTTGGTTGGTATGCCTTTGAACTAACCTTCATTTTCTATTTTTTATTTGGTCGATTAGTTGTGTGTAAATTACTCAATTGTAGTTTTATTAGGTAATATTGCATCGATAGATCATATGTTGTGCAAATTTCATTTGGTAGGCTATGCACTAATTAATACCTCTAAGTGGCAATATGCCAATAACATGAACAATTTGCATTTGGATGGAAAGTTTTATGCAATGTGTCATGTGGAATTATGCATGTACCTAGGTAATTTTAATTTAATTAGTACTCAAATTCTATTTTCTCAATCATATTATTTGTTCAACATACACCATTATGCCTATACATCAGGCAATTTTGATTTGGCTAGCATTTTATATGTAATTCTTTCAAAAATATTGTTTGATCATCAAAGAAAATTTGACTATAAATGGATAAGTTTGATTTAGCTAGAAAGATAAATTTTATTTGTTAAACCATAATTTTTATCCAATGAGCAATATTATACCTATAACCTATGTAATATTGATTTTTTTAATAGATAAGATACTATTGTTCAATTATAATATCTTCTCAATAGGCAACATTATGCATATAACCCAGTTAGTTTTAATTTTGTTAGGAATTTAGTAAATCACATTATTTATTCAATGGGTAAGACTATGCCTACAACCTAGTTATTTTTTTATATTTGTCTTCGTGCTAGTAATTTCAAACAAATTGGTTTAGTTGGTAGGCTAAAATGAGATGAGCTCAACTATAGTATTTTCTTGGTTGCCATTGTGCCTATAACCTAAGTAGTTTTTTTGGTTGGTTGCATATTAATAAACCAAGACAACATGGCTTGGCTGGTATGTTAACATGCCATGTGCTGAACAATAGTGTGTTTCTGGTGGCCATATTTCTATAACCCACACAATGTTTTTAGTCATTTAAACATCAAAAATCTCAAGAAGTTTGGTTTGTTTAGCTAGATAAACTAGCATGAAGCCAGCCATAGTGCCCCCAAAACAACATTATGCCAAAAACTCAAGTAATTTTTTTGTTGGTCTCACACTAGAAATTCTAGGTAGCTTGGTTTGCTTGGAAGAATAAAACATCTTGTGCTGAAACATAATATTTTTTTCAGACATTATTACTATGATACAATTTTCTTTTATTATTGGATAAAAATATAATTGATGTGATTGTAAACTCAATTTAAAGGGAACTTGACTAGGGCGACCATATTATTGAAAAAATACATTTTAATACCAAGTCTCTTAGACGAACATTCACTATTTTTCATGCTTATTACACTATATGATTAATATTGATATGAAAGTTTTTGAATTATGGTAGAAATTTTTGGTATTTTCAACCTTAGTCTAGCTCTTGAGGCAGCTTCCAGTCTTTCGTTTGAATTGATGAATTTGACCGAATAGTAAGCATTCTTATTTTCATAGTTATTAGTGTCTTAATCCTATATGTCAAGGAAAATAAAAAGTTTTTTAGTTGGTTTCAGGATCATTGTTAAATAAACCAAAAGTACCCTCAGTATCTTTTTGACCCACTTTCTTAGTACACATTTAGGCTCCATTTTAAGGCAGTGATTATCTCCTTATTTAAGATTTCTACTAGGTCAATACTTTGAAAGTATCTTGTAGTAAATTATTGATTTTAGTTTTAGTTCTAAGCTTTTATTTTGAATGTAATAATATTCAATTGAGTTTCATTGTCTTTAAAAATTGAGGAATATCTTGTAATGATAGATTATGTTTTTTGACACAGATTAAATTTCAACCTTATCCTTTATAAACATATAAGCTTTTGAGCTACCTATTTGTTAAAATAAGCACTAGCAACAAGTGAGAACTTTCTTTGTCTTGGTGATGTTGGCAATAAACTTACTATGTCCATCACCAATTGTATAAAGGGCCAAGGAGAGACGATAACGTCAATGGATGTAATAATAGTATATGAATTGGAATGTGTCTTTGATAGTAGTCATATATTTTCATAGAACTTTCTGCTTCAAAATTCATAGTATCCCAATAGTATACCTGAGCAAATTCTCTAATGGCTATGGTGTATCTACCAAGATAATTCCTACAAACCTCATTATACAACTCGATTAATATATATTTGGATTGTCTTTCATTGAAGCAACCCAGGTAAATAGGGTCCTATAAATAATATTTTGTGTAATTTTAAATCAATCAAGGCAAATCATGCTAGATGGACTAGCACTTTGTGTGGATTTAGAAAATAATAATGGTTTGAAATTGTATTATAAAAGTTATATATCACCTTCTACAGGTTTATGCCTGAGTTTATTACCTTGACCTCATGACTAGGTATTTGGTCTAGGTGCACTACCAACTTGCATCATATTCATGTAGGCTATAGCTTAGAGTAGTGGTCGTTGCCTTGGTTTCATTCATAATTAACAAAATTTATAATTTTCGTTATAAATTATTTGATTATGTGAATATGAAAGAAAAATTACTCATTATAAAATATTTAAGATTTTAACAATAAAAAAAATTGGAAAAACACTTAATTTATAACAAATATCAAATAAAATAAAAAAAAATAATTGAAAATTTATATCTTTAAACTTTATTTGATGACTACATCTTAGATAGTATATAAATGATAGGCTCGGAATTATTAGCAACTCATAATCTCAAATTTGGATAAATCAACTCTTGAGAGGTTTTAATAATACTTATATCTAAATATTTTAAAAATTCACATTAATTGGATAGACCACATCATTTCTTTCCCTTAACAAATTGAATGGAAAATGAATCATTTTTTTTTTAAAACGAGTTGAGTCACAATACTTGATAACACAATCATATTTATTCTCACAATATTTATATAAAATATTTAATTATTCATATATTATACAATATGTTTCTTTTTTAATAGTTGATTCATACAGAATACTATGAACCTTAAACAATTTCTATACATTTCTTATAAACTTTTTATTTCATATATGCAGCTAAGAAATATAGTGGTGGAATGTTCACCCAATATAATAATTTTTCCATTTCAACAAATACTTTACTAAAAAGTGAATGTTCTCTATATTCTTATGACACAACTCATATTACAAATGCATCTATGAGTAATGTAATATGAGTGAGTGTATACTAAGAAACATATATTAGTTGTATCATAAAATACCTTAAGCAAATTAAAAAAAAAAAGCCTATATTGCATTCATATAAAATCATTAAATTGTCACTAATTTTGGTATTCATAAAACATAATAAAATATTTTAAAAAGCAATGCAAGATTGCAACATTATATAGATTGAATTTCAAAGAGGTTGAACATTATAATACAATGTATTTAAAGCAATCTAATTTGAATTAAAGTATAAATTCGTTTAGTTTAGTAGATATTTTAATAGATTTTATAGAAGCCCAAATAGTTTCTACTAAGGTTGAAATTAATTTTAATCATATTTGTTTTATTAAATTAATAATCTGACACTTACATGTAGCATAAAATTTTTTTGTTAGTTAATATTTTCTATTTGTTTTTAAATATATTTATGGCCTTAATTTTATCTATAATATTATCAAAGATAATACTTAATATTTTACTTTGAATTTTATTCTCAAACAGACATAAGATACTCATATATGGTAGCAATGTAATGAAAATAAAATATTTGATGAAAAATTAAAAGTTTCATTTTTAGTGTCCAATTTGTATTATCATAATATACAATCACACATTGGGAAGAAATAATATTTTGATCAGACTATATATCTTAGATCACCAAAACAATGCCACCATAACTTTAGTTATTCAATGAATGATTATTTATTCAATTTGAATAATTTTATGATCCAATTACAATAAGTTTATTGAGGGATCCTATGATGAGAAAGGTACACACTTTTGAAAAAATCATGTGAAATTAAGTTTTTTGTTTTCAAAATTTACGTGGTAGCCTCAAAATCGTAATCAATATAATTAATCTTTCTCTTATAAATTCATTGTTATATATAAATATGATCATTAAAGTTGTAGTAGGTTTAATTTTCATTACACAAGGTTGGATTTTCTTAGTGTCTAGTGTACCATATTTTTGTTACTAAATTCAACATAGCTTATAAATGGCTAATTCCTCTACAAATTTCATAGTTACACACACACACACACACACACACACACACACACACACACACATTTTTTTTTCTTGCATCTTCAATATGTTTCTTTTAATTAGAGTAAAATAAGAACCTACACCAAAAAGCTCATCAAACTTATCTTGTGATGTTGAACCATCACTGGCTACAAGATTAATACTTTTCTTAATGTGGTTATAACTTGATTGCTTTAAGAAATTTGCATAGCAATTCATTTTTTCTTGAAATTTAATTTTGCAAATTGCTACGAATATTAAAGATTAAAAAAAGAATTATATGAAAATATATTTAATTTAGTTATATTTACAAATAATAGGGTTGAATTAAATCTATTAAGAAGAAAAGTAATTAATTTTTTTATCATTCATTCATGTTTGGCTATTAGCTATGGTTGTATTATTTATAGTTGTTATGAATGATAATGACCAATGTCTAGATAGCCATTGCCACTGGCTCATTGTGTAGAATTTGTGTTGTTTGGTCATGTAATGAGTCAGCTAATGGAACACTCCAACCAAGCAAAATTCAAGCATGACTCATTACTATCTCTTTTCATAGCTAGCTCATGTCACATGTTCTAGTGTCACAAGTCATCACCATCCTTCTACAATTTGTAAATATAACTTATATCCCAGCATGATCTATTTTTGTATGCCATGTCATTTCGTGCTTCTATGGGAACTATGATGCATTGTTCCATTTCATCCAATTTGCAGCCAAATGCATCATGTCATGCCAAGCCACACAACTCATTTGAAAACTCTAGATGTGAGTGTTCGACACTCAAAGTATCGAGTAGAATTGATAGACTTAGTGAAAAGCTAAGTTGGAGGGCAGACAACAAATGAAAGTTGTGATATTTCAATTGTGATTGTTTGTTTATACTTCTACTTATCTATTGATAAGTTATTATAGCATTTCTTGGCCACGACTTTACAAATAAATTGTAATATTCTTTCTATGTTATGACTCTACAACCAAATTATCTCAATCATTTCATTATGAAATACATTCTTCATGGTCATGACATTATTTTTGGAGTCGTAAACATATTAGTTCAAAATATAATTTTAGCAACAATATTATTATCATATTATTACAACTAATTGTCAAACTTATACAAAAAGTTATGGTGTTATTCAAGTGACATAACATATTTGTTATAGAGCTACAAATTAATTAATTAATTTAAGCTTTTTTTAGTAATGGTAAACTTCTCTGTCCTAATTTTATGTTCTAGAGAGAAAATGACTTGGTCACTACAACATAACCAATGTGACTATTTTTTCTAAAGAAAAAGTTTATCAGTTATGACATTATTGTTAATGTGACTTTGTGTTATAAAGAATAGTTATCTTGATCATGATATTTTTTCCACCTTGACTCATTGTTCCAGAGAAGAATTATATTAGTCTTGATATTCCTTTGCCATAATGACTTTGTGTTCTTGAAGAAATCCAATGAAATGTTAGAGTTGCGACCTCAACCTAAAGTCACAACCTCAATCTAAAGTCACAGTATCCAACATAAACTTCTATGCATCATTATGATGGAATTCCAATAGTATAAAAGGGGGACTTAAATATTTTCACAAAAAAGAAGAGGGGATTTGAATTTTGAAACCAAGAGTACACAACCCCTAAGGTGCTTTGATTTTTACCCCTAATTAGAGATAAATTCAAGCCAAACACAAACCAAGATTTATTACGAACTTTTGAGACATAGATTTGATAATAAAATTTGCATGGATGACACTACTTACAACATCATATTCTTTGTCAAGAGATTAGAATATAACCATATGAGAGATGACATAGCCGTTGACACATGCTCCATTGAGGTATGTTCTTATTAAAACAATGAGAATTCTAAAAAAAAAATAATAATAACATCCTAGGTGTGTTATCATGATAAAGGATTTTACGATCTTTGGTTCACCAACAATGGTATCAGAGGAAAGATGATGATAATATGCATGGATACATTATGTTTTAATTATTTATGTATTGAATAGATTATCACCTTAATTAAAACAGATGCATTCTAGACTATATTAACTAGAAAAACAACCTAGCTATATATTTATGGATTTTGGATTTAAGTGGTTATGTGTTTTAAAACATTTCATTTAAGGTTTATAATTATGTGCTTATTTATGTGTGAATTTTCACATGGGGTGTAATTTTTTTTAATGTTGTGCTTCATTTTTGAGCATTTTGTAACTATACTAGCAGTTGCGGCCAAAAATAATAACCATGTTGGTAGACTTGACCAATAATGATGCATGAGTGGTTAACATGGTCAATGATGGTGCATTTTGTGGTGGTAATAGTGTGTGATGATCTTTGTGGTAGTAGACACAACTACTAATGGTGCTTCTAGTGTTAGTCATAGTTGGCAAAGATCCATGTGGTTGTTGATGCAGCCAATGATGGTACTTATGGTCGTGGTCACAGTAGACGATGATGCTTGTGATGGTCAATGCAACTAACAATGGTGCTTATAGTGTTGATCATAGTCGACAATGATGCTTGCAAGGGTTAACACAACTAATAATGGTGCCTCTAGTCTGAGTCGAATCCGACATTAAAGTATGTGGCAAAACTCATAGTGGCTAGGCTAAAAACTGTCGATGGCATGGCCATAAATTCCTAATCCTAGTTAGATTCAAATCAGGAATATTTTGTGATATTTATCTTGAGAATACTACCCCAAGATATTACAATCAAAACCAAGCATATTCAACTCAGTTTAGGGCATTATACCAAGTCCTAAATTTCCTCCTAGAAACTATAAGGTTATAGTGCCCTACAACCAATATATTTGGGCTATTCAACATTTAGATACAAGTGATACTTAGTCAACACATATGGCTGGCTTATCTTAATAATATATATATGTTGTGACATATATTGTAAATGTATATTTTATGGCATGTAGTTGTGGATGTGATTGTATGATTTGATCGATGTGTATATATTAGTATAACAATGTTTATGATAATTGAATGCTAAAAAAAGTAAGTTCACATAACCTTCCTACATACACATTTCACAAAGACAATATTAGTATAACAATGTTTATATAATTGTATGCTAAAAAATTATGAATAAAATTCTATTTTGTTTTAAAAATAAAAACCCTAAATTATAAAATATATAAGTGGGAGAGGGAATTGATTAAGAATGGATCTAATGGTCTCTATCACTAGTCTGAAGATTATGCAAGTTGGTTAGCATATTCATCTTGGTGCCTCCCCCCTATTAGACTAATAGGCTTTTAGGTTTACTTAGCATAAATCATCGTAAGATAATTTTATAAATTATTTGGATGAATCACTTCTATATCTAAAAGATTCATTTAAGGATCAAATGATTTAGAATTTAATGATGGTTTAGACTTATTTATGAATTATACCATCCTCTTATTTGACATGACCCATTGCCTAAATAAAAAAAATTAATAAGAATTTGCTTGTTTGAATAAATAATGAATAGTAAACACCATCCCATTGAGGCATGCTATTCAAAGAGTATTGGACTGATGATGATTTCATCGAAGAATTAGTAGAGTGAAGCAATTCTTGCAGTGGAATTCAACCTAATAAGATTATTGTAAAATTTTCAGGTATTTTAAAGAAAATGTCATTAAACTCACTTGCTAAAATTCTCAAATAGAATAAACTCGATAGGTTCAATTTCATAGATTGGAAAAAAAACTTTGACATTTCTATGACTTCTAAGAACTATAAATATATTTTTAAGGATTTATGCTCGAATAAATCTCATGAAGGAGCAACCAATGAAAGAACCAAACCTTATGAGAAATGGATAAAGGCCGATGAGATGATGAAGTATTATATTTTGGTTTCTTTATCACATATACTCCATCATCAACATTAGTTCATAGCTACTACCTATGATGCAATATTTAATTACAAAGAAATGTTTGGGAATTATACTCGTTATGAGATTGATGTGTATTTTTAGATTGATATTTTTCTCTAGTAGCTTGCATATTCTTTTAGGAAATTCTACCTAAGTGATAACATGAATAAACTTGATTGAACATTAGTAATTGCTTAAAAAATTAGTATCAGCTGAAAGTATTAATAGAAAACAATATTGAGTGTTAGTGGTCGAAAAGACTTCTTCTAAAATGAAGGGTATGAAGAGGAAGAAATTTCAAAAAACATGATGATATTTCATAGATAGCTTCAAAGTCACAAGTGGGAGTGAAAATTTCTAAAGAAAAATTTTTTATTGTAATTAGTCAGAACACTAGAAGCAGTGTCTATTTTATCTCATAAAGATGAAAAATCAAGATAAATATGAATTATTTTCGTTATTAGTAGTTGAAATATGTTTAGTGTTGGTATCTACGAATACTTGGTATGTAGATATGGATGACACCAATAATGTTTGTAATTATTTTTTGTGGTTATAAGAAATTAGAAAATTAAGTGGTGGTGAAATTGATTTTCATTATTTGCATTGAAAATACCATAAAGGCAATGGCTATTTTAGTGGGAGATTGATTGCTTCTATTTGAGAGTGATATTATTTGAGTTTTAAGAGATTGTATTTATGTAGCTTCAATCAAAAGAAACTTAATTTCTATTTACAATTCGATTAAGAATGAATTTATCTTTTCATTCAATAAATTAATCACAATTTATTTTTATAAGAATTTTTTTTATTCTACTACAATAAAAGATAACATTTCTATTATTGTCATTATTTCTACTCTACTGCAATGATATGAGTCAAATAATATCAATATCTTATCATATAAATAAAAATATCATTCTAATATGAACTAAATCAATATTTGGCACTTACACCTAGGGCATATAAATATAAAATGAATTTTTAGATTAGTTAAAGATAGAACTTTAGAATTTTTTTGAATGGGAAAACACTTTCATCTTGCAAAATCTTGCCTAAGAGCAAAAATGTCCAAGCAAGCCTTTATGGAAAAGAGCAATATAGCCAAAAAAAAAATATTGGAGCTAGTTCATTCTGATATGTGGAGCCATGACTATCCAAGAAAGGATAATGTTGAGTACTTTATCATATTTATTGATTATTACTCAAGACATGAGTATATTTATTTGTATCAAATGAATAGGGTTCTCAATGCATGACAAATAGACATATTTTCGATTATAAAAACAAAGCTAAATCAGGAAAAGATAATGCGTCTAATGAAATCAAAATTTAAAAATTTTGATTACCTTGACAATTTCTCTTGTCAACAAAATGGAAGAAACGAGTTACTATGGGATAGAGATAGACTTATCACACAAATAGAAGAAATATCCTCCTCTTCCCAATATATTTATGTGAAGATAAAAGACACATTAGAAAACAAAGTATAGAATAATAATAGTCTATGGCCTCCACTCGATAGTCAATAGAAGATCATTATGGGAAAGCCCAATTCTTCAAGGCACTTAAAATTCATCTCCCTAGATCATAATTGGTGATTTTAACTTTTCACTATCAGCATTGGATAGGAATGGTGGTAGAGTAGTCTCAACTTATGAATGCCTCATTTTTATAAATTATTGCTCTACTCTTAAAATCGAAGATATTCTATCTTCTAGTTCTTTCTTCACTTAGACCAATGGTAAAATGGCAAGTAAACTTGACAGAGCAATGATCAATAAGGAATGGGTTAATCTCTCACTTGATACTAATGCAAATTTTTTCCCCCTACTATATTCTTCAATCACTATATGATATTGATATCTACTGAAATTAGTCCTCAAGGTTCCTTCTAATTCTATAAAATATAGTTAACTCACAAAGAATTTCCATTGATACTGCTCAATATCTAGAAGTAAAAATAGTTGGGATCTATAATGTTCCAGGTCATTAAAAAGCTCAAAATACTTAATGATCCACGAAAAAAACTTAACGAGAAATATTTTGGACACTTAAGTGCAAAAGTGTTCTTAACTAGACAAGCCCTCCAAACTACTTAAAGAAAATTCTTGAAGATACCAATATATATGTTAAAGCTGAGGAACCCAAATTAAGAGTAAAATTGAGGTTATTGGAGGCTGAACTATATTTTCTTAGACAAAAATCCAAATTTAAGTATCTAAAACAAAGAAGAGGTGCACTAAGTTTTTTCATATTCTTTCTATTGTCAGGCTACAAAGAAATAAAATAGTATCAGTCATGAAAGAAAATAATGAATTTTCTACTTCTTATAAAGAAATTTCTGCTACTTTTTTAGAATACTATAAAAAACTATTGGATTCTTCAAATGATAGAGTATCCTTATGTGATTCAGTTATCCATAGTGAGAAAACTATCGCCGATTCTAAACACCATCTATTACCACTACATTTATCATCTAAATAAATAAAAGAAGCCTTATTCTTGATGGGAGGGACAAAATATCATGGGCTAGATGGATATAACGTAGAGTTTTTTAAAGAATCGTGAAGGGGAATTGGTAAAGATGTTACCAGTGTTGTACAAAGCTTCTTCCACTCTAGTAAATTACTTAAGCAAATTAATCATGCATATATTACATTAATTCCAAAAACCTCTAATGCTACTTTAGTCAAAGATTATAGGACTATCTCTTGTTGGTCATATATAAGCTCATATCTTAATTAATATCTAAAAGGCTCCAAGGCATCCTAAGAGACAATAAATCTATCCCAAATAGCATATATTAAAGGAAGATTAATATCGAATAATTTCTTACACTCTTAAAACTTGATTCAGAAATATGTAAGAAGAAGAATATCCTTTAGATGCTTCCTCGAGATTGATCTTCAAAAAGTGTTTGACACGATTAGTTGGGATTTCTTGAAAGAATCCCTTATTGCCTTATATTTTCCAAAAAAAAAAATTATAGATGTTATCTATGAATGCGTATCCACTGCAATCTTTTCTATCTCCATAAATGGAAAATTTTATGAGTTCTTTAAAGGAGAAAGAGACTAAGACAAAGAGATCCCCTTTCTTCTTATTTGTTCACTATTTGCATGGAATACCTATCCAGGTTGCTCATCAAGGCCACTAATTCTGATGGATTCTTCTTTCACCCTGGTTGCTCTTCCTTAAGACAAGGAGATCGCTGACAAATAAATATTGATTTATATAGTTGGGTAATTTAAATTTCAACATTGATAATGCATGAACATCATATTTCAATAAAAATATTAGATTTGCATATTATTTTATTTTGAAATTCATACATACATACATATATATATATATATATATAATATAATAGATGCATAATTATCAATACACATATAATAGATGTCGTATATGTAATCTATATTTATACACACACACACACACACACACACATGTATAATTATATATAGATATAGGTGTATATGTATACATAAATACATACATACACATACATACATATATATATATATATGTATGTATGTGTATGTATGTATTTATATATCTATATATGTACTATACACATATGATATGTGTGTGTGTGTGTGTGCAGTATGCATATATATACTACTATTAAATGTTTACTTGTGTGTGCATGTGTGTAAGGATATATACATGATAGTAAATACACACACACACATGTAATATGTACATATACACTTCTAATTAAAAGTTTATCTGTGTGTGTGTGTGTACATAATCTTATATGAATATATATAGATTATATATATATATATATATAATATTGTACATGAATAGTATTTGGGAAGAAGAGAAGAGAGTGGTGGCAACAATGACTTATATGTTTTTATTTTTGGGTAAAAAAAATTTAGGCTTGCTGTATCGGATAGTATTTTACTTTGATTTGGGTTATATTTTAGGATTAGGTAGGATCTTGGGATGCTATCCCATATGTTGATAGATCCAACCGATATTTTTATTCAAATAAATTTATATGGCGAATTTTTTAGGATGAAAAAACTTATGTGAAGAACATAATCTATTTTATATTTTTTAGTATACCAAAACATAAATATTTTATATTTTGTTGTACTTTTTACAAAATACGAAAATTTGGATACTTTTTTTTTTGTACATATTTTGTAATTAGTGTAACTAAACATAAACTTTTATTTTTATGAAAAAAAAGACAAATTGTTATAATCCTTCAAGATGATTCAATGACAAATTCTCTCACTTTTTATTTTTGGCGGATTCACTTATCTGCCAAAGTAATGATATAAAGATAGAATTTTATGAAACTAATGTGCTTTGAAAATATTTTAAAAAAATGGCCCAAATTTTAATATTTAACTTTTGATAATTATAATATATTAATAACAAAATACCCCTCCCATGCGGCACCACATTCAAAAAAAAATGTGACATTTAAAAAAAAAATTTTTTGAATAGGGATTGACCCAAATGGTTTAAAATTAAACAAAGTTGTGTGGCTTGGACCCGGCCTCATGTGACACAAATGTTAAAAAAAAGAAGTCCCAGTCAGCTTCACTCTCTACATAATTTTCATGCTAACCATATATTTTTAACCTAATTTTTTGTTATTTTCTTAATTTTTTATTATACATATAATAATTTATGTATAGGAATAGATATTAAAAAAAGTTTCAATTTGGAAATAATTAAGAAAAAAATCTGAATTTTAAAAATTAATTAAATTGATCATCAAAATTAAAAATATTTATATTTTAATGTTGTTATATGCATCAATATGATAGTGAAACTATCACTCACTTACTATGTTCTCAATTTAAAGAACTCTAGTTTATATTTTAAAACACATATTATATAGACACACAACATACACTATATATACAGATAATATATATTTATAAAATATATAGTCTATCGATAATATATTTAAATATAACATATATATGTTGCATATATACATAATATATTCATAGGCACACATACATGTTGAATATTGATATCATATATATATATATATATAAAGTATATAAAGAGCAATCAACTCTTTACATAAATTTCCCTAATATAAAAATTTCAAATTGAAGACATTACTTAATTTTCACTAATATAAAAACTCAAGTAAATGATTGAATGAAAATATTTAAATATTTATATTTTGGTCCAATCAAGAAGAGAAGCCAAGAATGTAATTACAATCATTATAAAAATTGTATATGGTGATTTATTTAAATATTTAGATACGTATAAAATGTTTTTAAACATTTATACAAGTGTAACTATTTAAATAAATATTTATACCTATATAAACTTATATAAACATACGAACATCTATATGTTATATATGACTGTGTGTGTGTGTGTACACAAATATTAATTGTTTTTTTCTCTTTATTTATTTTGTTTTTAATTCATTTAAATTTTGAAAGTTATATATAAACAATTTTATTTTTGCTATAGAGTTATAATATTATATATAAATGGTTATATATTACTGGGGAACATATCTTTCATCCCTAAGGATTTAACTCGCGTCCCTAGAGTAAGAGCATTCAATCTCTTTACCAAATTGAATAACAAGCTATTAGTATATAATCTATATAGACTTATGTAAACGTGTAAACATTTACAAATAACCTTATATTTTTATATTAATTTTAAAATTTTTATATATAACATATGTATTCATAAATAATATGTAATTTATATAGACATATATATATATATATATGTTTATAAATATTTATACATTACATATAAATGTTGGTATGCTTAGAAACATGTATACTTAAATACATTAATGTAAATATTTAATCTTATAAAAATGTTTAGTTAAATGTTTTTGAAAATAGTTTATATAAATGTATATATAAACATTTTGAAAAACTTTGTTTTTGAAAATTATTTCACTATTTTTTTTATGATAGAAAGAATATTTTTGGGTTTTCATTTTTGAGTGCACCAAAACATAAATATTTTTAGATTTGGTGCCTTTTTTAAATATTTTTTGAGTGCACCAAACAAAAAAAACATAGAAAGATTACTATATATATATATATATATATAAGTAATCTTTCTATGTTTGTTTGTTTGTGTGTGTGTGTGTATGATAGCATAAACATGGTATATGCATATATACTTCTGTTTAATATGTATATACTATTATGATTAAATACTTATAAAAATGCTTTATTGTAACAAAGAGACTGGACTTAATTATTGGAAACAATAATGACAATGAGGAAGAAAATGGGCATGTAGTGTTCACAATTCAAATTATCAAATATTTTTATATAATTTAGTAATTTATAATTATGTATAGACATGAAAAGAGTATTATAGGTTGATTTCATGACTTTGCTATTTTGGCATGTTTTAATGAATAATCCTAAAATCAATAGATTTTGATGATATTTAACAGAGTGAGTTGAATACTAAGTATTGCATAGTTTTGGTATTTATTCTTGGCCAAAATTCTATTGAATTGATCAAGGAAATTCTTATATTCCATAACTCTACCAACTAATTAATTAGTATAATCATTTCATTGTGCATTATATTCATAGTGGCTACAATATTATTATCGAGTCATATTCATACTTATCTTGAGAAATTAAAATGACTGTGATATTAATTTAACGACACAACAACCAAATACCCCATTTGTGCTCAAGGTCAATACCACGTCCAAGAGTCATGACTTTATCTTTAATATGAGTTGACAATCTTAAGTTAGAGCTGAGTTTTATTTACAAATATAAACTTTTCAACTATATAACATTATAGAACCAGAACTACTCATGCTATAGTGATAATTATTTAAAACCATAAATTTTGGGATACTAAATGTTACAAAGTATATTATTCGAGTATGACCATTATCCAAGGTTGTAACTTTTGGGATTCTAAAAGTTATGGAGAACATTATCCAAGCATGACCATTCTTCAAGGATGTGATTATTATCCTTAAAGAAGATATAGCCACAATTTATGAACTCAAGCTAATTGTAGTATTGTGGAATCATTGTAATACTGCCGCAATATATTATATGAGAAAAGAGAAAGATAGTATTATGATTAACCACATCATCATAGATATTTGAGATATATGAAGAATAAATTATGTGCCAAGGTCATCTCTCAGCATCATGATAACCTCTAATATATAAGACACTTTCTTAGTACTATGGTTATTTTTTAGCATCATAGATAGCCATATAAAACTCAAAGAAGATAATTGCCTATGTAGTGGGTTCTTCACTATATTGTGGCTATATAATAATATGAGAAGCCATTCATCATGCCGCTACTAATTTCTAGTGCCATGGCCCCATTATGGATAACAAGATCACAAAGGCACAAAGTCACGACCACTTCTCAGTATTGTAAATTTGTGTTATAGAGAAATTAGGTCCAAGTCATGGTCATTGCTAGCTCTGAGACTTTGTGTTACAAATAGATTTAGATGTAGATCATACTCATAGTTATTTTCTAGAGTCACAACCTTAAGCCGAAGTGAGAAGACCTAAGTTGTGAGTCACTTCCTACTAAAAATAATGCAATATCGCCTAAGTATCAATGTAGAAAAAATAAAAATTTATGGAAATATCTCAATTTATTCTTCTTCTCCCCCATGCATGGAGCAAAGCCATGATAACTACTAAAATTTAGAGGTAAATTTTATACTCCCTAGAGGTTTCACAAGCAAGCATGGGATGAAAGATTAATGCTAAACATTAAAGTTGGTATGCATGACTCTTAAACCTCCTTCTCTATGGTTGATTTTGGAATTTGTACAAAAAAAAAATTAAGTCTAGAATTTATTTAATTTAAATTTATGTGATATGACATTAATTTTTAATGAATTAATAAATGATTTGATTTATTTTTTGTTATTAATATTGAATTATGATAATTAATTATAACTTGAATTAGGGCTTTGACTATTAAAACCTTTATATGAGATTGACATAGTATATGGTGATAGATAAACCATAAGGCCCACTCGTGCATATGGTAGGAAGCTAGTGAAAACCCTTCTCACCACAATGCATGAGAAAATCTTATATGTTGAAATCCAAAATTTGGATATGTTAATTATTACGAGTATGTCACTTATAAAGTCAATTGATTTACATGCTAATTCTTTGTATATGTATTAAAAAAATTTCTTTCTAAATTGGGATTAACTTTATATAGAATATTCTTCTACTTGTTTCATCATTAGTGTAGAAGTCGCATCATTACCAAAAAGGATGGTGACAAACAATTCTTGGGACATGCATTAGTATGTAGTAACTCGTAAGGTGGTGATAATCATTTAGAATTGTTTTTATTCATATGGTTTTCTCTATTGGAACACCAGGGAAGTATATATTAATTATGCGAGTTTGGAGCTTTCAAAGCTAATAATACAAATACTTATAATCCATGTCAATTATTGGTTTTTATGTTAATGGAGACTAGAGAATAAATCGTGCATAAGAAGAAACTAATAAGTGATATTGATGAAGTTGCATAAAATATATGGGATTGTGAATGACTCTTGAGAAAAGATGAATTAGTGTTATAGTGGTGATGTATCAAGAAGATAACTATGAGTGGGCTACAATTAGGATGATCTCATTTGTGACAACCAACTTGTTTCTCATTAGGAAAATAAGTCATTTTACAAAAATCCAACCTTTCTTTTATTTCAAATATAACATTAATTGTGCAACTTAAATATCATCATATAGATAAAATGAATAAATCCTAGATACAATATTGTCTAACAAAGTTACAACAAGTTTTTGGTGTCATTATCGGAAAATATTTAGTTTGAATAGTAAATATGAATCGACATATTTAATCTTTAAAAAAATAATAATTCATTTCTGGTATTTTAGTTGATATTGAGTTTGATAATTTTTTCTAAATCTAAAAGCTAAATTTTATTAACTTGTTTGAACGTTTATAATTGAATTTTAGTTTTATTTATTTTATTTGTATTTTCTTTCCTTTTTTTATCACTCTTTTATGAGCTGAAGCTTTGGAACTAATCTAATCCTTTGGACCCATAAATCAAAAGAACAAAAAAAATTTATAAGACAACGAGTTAATAAAGAGCCTATGGAGGACACTCGCAGTAACATAGAGCTCGAAGTCAGTAAAGGATAAGTTGTCCAATATTCCATCCACTTTCATGCCAAGTATCATTAGGACCATAATAGACATCAGAAGACATTTGCAACTTATAGTAAATTATTTTAGTTAATATTGAATATTAATGTTATGGTTCAATAGTATCAGTTTGGTAGAAAAGCATTAGAGGACCCTAATAGACATATCAAAATATTTTTGTAGTTATACAACATTATAAAAATGAATAAATGTAGACCTAATGCAATAGATTTATGCTTATTTTCATTTTCAATAAGTGATAAAGTATTGAGTTGGTTTCAAAGTTTACCATGAGGACATATTGAGAGTTGTGATAAATTATTGAGGACCTTTGTAACTAAAATCTTCATGTTTCAAAGTATATCTCAAAAATGAACTGAGATAATTAATTTTAGCAAGATAAGCATGATAATTTATATGATTCTCGGGAGACCATTTTAAGGAATTATCAAAGAGATATCCTCAACATTAATTCGAGTTGTGGTTTCAAACACAAATCTTCTACGATGAGCTGAACTGTAAGATAAGGTGCATAGTTAATAAAGTTGTTGGATGGTCAATTATGAATAAATTACTAGAAGAAACATATCATTTATTTGTGCACCTAACAAAAAATAACTAGAAAACATCTAAAAATCACTCATTTGTGAGAAGAAAAGTTTGAATATAAAATTTAGACTCATTCACTACTATTGAAGCAAAGATATGAGCTCTTTTATGGAAGCTTGACACCCAAGAAAAAAAATAATAATATCAAAAGAAATTGCCTTTTTAAAAATGAATGATTAAATGATCTCAGATTCCATTTATCAAATAGAAATGTCAACCAAATAAAAGAAAAAGTGTATATGTTCTGATCTAACAATAATGTCTCAATGCATTACCATCTAAATGTGAGAAATCATGAGAATTTTTTATATGGAGACTTTTGGAGTGGATTATAGCATATCAAGCAATCTTATAGAAATATTGGAAACAATGTAGTAATCTACACTGATCAAGGAGACTCGAGTTTAAAATACTAATTACCATGAAGAGAAGAGTATCCATGTTTGGAACAAGGTGTTCAAGCTATCCTAGCATAATTGAAAAAGAGAAATGATGCCCGAGATACTCAGATGGGGAACTTAAAATGATAATGATTGAAATTAGTTTGTTGGTGACAAGCATAGAGCATCATTTCTATCAATTACAATTATAAATGTAGGAAAAATGAGTAAATAATCTATAAAAGATGGAAATAAATACAATGAATTACTCTTCAATATTGCTTAGAAATGAGAAGGAGCTACCAAGACATTCTACACAAATAAATTCTAGAATATTTGGTGTGATAGAGCCATGACTTTCCCAAAAGCCAATCCTCCAGAGCTGCAAAGGTATAATGAACAAAAAGATTTTGGAGCTTATGGGAGTGACAAAGTTGTAACTTTCTCAAAAGATATGGCTCGGCCTAACATTTTCCAAGAAGCAAGCTTAAATTTTGCCTTAAAATAAGAAAAAAAGGGAAACAATGAAATAGAGGAGTGAATGGATGAGACTTGAATCCATGGAAAGAAAAAATACATTAGAATGAAGCTAAGTGCAAGTTTCTAATGAATCTTTTATTTTCTTAAAACTTCAGAAAGATAAATTAGATGAATACTTCAAAAAATTTTTGATTATATTTCTGAAGTTAAAAGTGAACCTATCATTTTTAAAACTCTAGCCCAAATATTAAACAACGTAAAATTTTATGAAATAAATAATGAATAGTAAGAAAATTTTGGTGATGTATGGGACCATAAATATGACCAAGAACCATAGTCTAATCATTCCAAGATGACTTTCAAGGAAATTAACGAACCACAAAAGCTTCTTTATATCTTGCACTATTGGATATTATACCATTTAAAAAATATTATAAGACTTGGTGATACTGAATAAAAATGATCAAGAAATTTTTGAAGAGAAAGCAATGATTGTGCCTAACACCATGAATTTAGTTTTATAGAATGATTAGTCCATAATAGTTTAAAGATAAGATTCTAGTTATGAAAATAACCATGATTTTGGAGATACAGAATAAAAATGACCAATAAAATCTTGAAGACAAAAAAAAGCTCTAGTTATGCCCACCTCAATGACTTTGGTGATACATAATTAATTCGTCTAAATGAAGCTAAAAGACAAGGTTGTGCATAATGTTATGACTTTGGAGTTAAAAGAAGAAAGGGCAAAAAAAAATTCTAAGACAAAGTCAAGACTTTGATTATTGCCATAACTTTGGGGTTACATGAAGAAAAAGAAAAATATAAGTTTAAAGGCAAAGCCAAGACACTACTTAGTATTTCAAATTTAGGGATCCAAAATGAAAAGGGACAATGCAATTATGAAAAAGGAGTCATGATATTCTCTAATATCATGGCATCCTAAGTGGAGAAAGTTCGAGAAACAAGTTTAGTTGAGGTAAGATTGAAGGAAGAAACCAACAAGAAAGAGATAAAATAATATACTAAGAAAATAACATGGACATCTGAGATTTTTGATTGAGAAAATGAATTTTTGTTGGTTTGGCTATGAACATCAAACATATTATTTCTTTCTTATGTAACATAATAAATACCTATATTTATTATATAAATGAATGTACACATCTAATGACCCACAAGTATAGTCATAAAACTTAAACCCTGGAGAAATTGTCAACATTGCTAGAGAATTGAGGATTTTAAAAAAAATTTCAAACCAATAATGCTCGTAGGATGAGTTATTTTTATTTTGAGTAGAATTTATATATACTTGTAACAAGAATAACAAGCTTCTAGGGTCAATGACCGTGGTAGAGACTTCTTCCATATATTCTCTATTTCAATTTTTCATAAACAACTATAGTGCCTTGAAAAAAATTTTTAAATACAATGCTATAGTGTCTAGCATCAATTCTAACCATTATTTTAAATAAATAAAAATATATGAAATGTATCACAATAAATATGACGTATCATTATTTCTTTTTAATATTAAAAACAAAAATTGTTACTAAAGATTTTAATAATATATATATAAACAAAATTAATTTAATATGAATCAATTAGTTCGATTTAATAAGAAAATCAAATAATTCGACTCTAACAAATTAATTATTCTAATTATATACACATATAAACTTAAAATAAATAAATATCTTTAAAACATTTGTCTGGCTCTGAATGAGGCTACAAAAGGGACCTTGACCTAAATATGAACTCAAGCTCCAAATATAAATTATTTTACACTTTAATTTATATTTATTATAATTCATACTACCATAGAATTATAATTGTAATCCATCACTTATTTAAAGTATATGTATCTTTCATTACTTAACACTAATTAAACTCTTCATATTAAGATTACATATATCTATTGATTGAATTATATTAAAAATAATTTAATCCAATCAATTTCTAATTATTTATTTGAAATTTCCACTCAACTTATTTGAAATTTCAGATCATTATTTACATGCAGGGTTTAACAATATCAAAACTTATAAGCTTTCTTAAGAAAGCATAATTAATCCTTCAAATAGGATATGGATTCCATCAACAATCATTTTCACCATGCACTTGAGATAAAGTTATCCAATTAATAGAGTTTCTAAATCTATTTCTAGTCCTCATTCATTATGAATCAAATTAACTATTAATAATTATATGCAAATATTAATTACTTTAAAAATAAGAGTAATAATGTTAATAATAACAAAGGTATATTTTATTTTATTTTTCAATACAAATAATCAAGCTATGGTGGTCTCATTCAATACACTCAAGTATACTAGCACTAAAAGTTTAACTTCATTATATATCATAATCAAGATAGAATTTACTGAAATCTAGCACAATAATCTTACTAATAGATTATCCAATTCTATCTAAATCATGAATAACAAACTTATATTCCATAAGAACTAATTATAAAATAAAGGATACCTACATTTCCACAAATTCAGCTTATTATAAAATCATTTCTTAAAAAAAGAAAAAATATAAATCAAGAAAAATAAACAACAATCAAAAATTCTTTTTAGTATAATTCAATTCCAACAAACAAGTCCACTTGTAGGCGTTCTATTATTTTTAGACACTATGGTTCTCAAACATAATCATAGTATTTAGTAGTGATAATGAAGATTTTTATCTTGAAGTGAGAAGCTATTTTTAGGGAAAAGTATTTATTCTAGTGTGAGAGTTTGTTTGGTATTCAAACTACTATATATTTTTATGTATTTTGGTAGTTTACAATGATGTGTACTCATAAAAATAAAAATATTATGGGTTAATTTCATGACTTTGATATTTTGGCGAATTTGATAAATATTAATAAAATCAATATGTTTTTTGAGGCATTTAGAATATGTTGTAAAAAATTAAGTCTTGCATAGTTTTAGTGTCCTTTCTTGGCTATGATCTTACCAACTCATTAGTACAATCCTTCAACCATGTGATACATTGTTAATGAACTACAATATTATAATTATGTCAAAATCATACTTATCTTATGAAATTTAAATAGCCATGATATTAATTCTATGTCACAATAACCAAGTACCCCACTAGTACTCAGGGTCACTGACAACTCCAAATGATATGATTTTATCTTTAATATGATTTTGTAGTCTCAAGTCAGAGCTGAGACCTATTTACAAAGCAATGACTTTTAAGTAATATAATATTAAATAACCACCATTACTTAGGTTACAAATGTTAAATTATTTAGAGCTATGATTTTTGAGATACTAAATATATAGATGACATTACTTGAGTATATTTATTCCCAATGGTCATGACTCTCATCCTCGAAGGAAGACATAACTATGACTAGTACTATTACATTTTCATAGTATCACGACTATATTATATATGATAGAAGAGAATGCCAAATTTAATAGACATTTGAGAGATAGGAAGATAAAATTATTTGTTATCAACATTTTCTAGTACCATGGTCACATAAAATGCATGAGAACCTTCTCAATGTTACAACCTATAATACCCAAGGAAGACCATTACTAATGTTATGGTTTCTTCATAGCATCATGACTATATTATGTTTCAAAAACCAATCTTCATGTCACAACCACTTTTCCACACCATGGCCCCTTAATGAATAACAAGATGAGAAATGCACAAAGTTGTGGTCACTTCATAATGTCGTAATTCTGTGTTTTTTGAGATATTAAGCCCAAGTCAAGGTCATTTCCAGTACTATGGCTTTGTACCATAGAAAGAATTAGATGTAGACTAGAGTCATGACTATTTTTCATAATCACGGCCTCAAGTCAAATAGAAAAGATTGAAGTTGTGACTTATTTTGAAAGCTATGACTTTCTAGTTCGACAAATGCAAAGTTTTTTTAGAGTATAAATATGGAAGATAGAAAAGTTTCAAAGAATCTCTCAATCTTTTCTTCTCCATTATACAACAAACAAAGTCATGATAACTATCAAACCCCAAGAGTGAATTTCATATTTTCTAGGGATTTCACAAATAAGCTAGGAATGCTAGTTTAATTCAAATTTCCAAAGTTGGGGTCACGGCTCTCAAACCCTCCAAATCTAAGATTGATTCAAAATTTTGTACCAAAATGGTATGTGTCTATAATTTTTGTAATTTGAATCTAAGTGAAGTGACGTTGATTTTTACATAATGAATAAAAAAATTTATTTATTTTATAATATAGATATTGATAGATGATGATTAAATTGAACTCAAATTAAAGTTTTAATTATTAGTTTGTGTAGGATTATCATGGTGAATATGATAAGTTAATCACAAGACGCACTCAGGCATATAGTAGAAAGGTAGTGATAGCCCTTTCAACCACAATACATGATATAAACCTACAAACCTATATGTTGAAACCAAAAAATTTAGGCATCTTAATCATAATGAGTATGCTGCTTTTTAAGCCAAAAATATCGATACTTTTACATGCCAATATATTATAAATGTATTAAAAGAATTAGTTCTCAATTGAAATGTATATTTTATTAAATATTCTTCAAAGAGGTTTACCCTTAATGTGTGAGTCACTTCATCACTAAGGTGGATAGTGATAAGTAATTCTTGAGAGATGTACAAGTGTGTAGTGACTAGTAAGATGATGATAGCTCTTGAGAGTTGTTTTTACTCATATGCTTCTCATCGATAAAACTTAAAAAAATATACATTAATTATATGAGTATGATGCTTGAATCCAAAAGTATAAACACTAGCAAATCATGTAAATCATTGTCTTTATGACAATAGAGAGTGAAGAAAGAGAGTGTGCATACAAAGTAACCATCAAGGGAAATTGATAAAGTTGCATCAAAAAATATGGAATTGTGAATTACTCTCAAGTAAAGGTGTCACATGGGCAAGGCAGCCTGGGCATGGCCCGAGGTACTACCCAACTCGAACATGCCTAGCTCAGCATGACATGGTCCAGCCCCGTGCCAGGCTAGCACTTGGAATGGCTCATGTTGTGCCGTGTCGAAGTAACCCAGGCCTTGTGCCGAGCCAGGCAGGGCCTAGTACCCTGGCCCGAATGCATGGGATTTCGGCAAGACCCAAACTGTACCCCCCACCCCCACAAGCTCGAGACCAACTTTCCATTGGTCTCGAACAGGACCCTATGACCATTTTGGTCGGTTCAATGGTCGAACTGACCTAATGGTCCAAAGAAAATCACAATTTTTAAATTTTGGTTGTTGGATTTTGCTTCCAGTGACTATGAGGTAGAATCCAATGGCCCTAGGGTTTTGCCCCTTAAAACACTTAAAATATCAAAAAATATAAAAAGAATGATTTTTTTCAAATCTATATAATACCCTCTTCATTCATTATTTATAACTTTTTTCTCTCTTTCTCATATTTTTTATCCATCTCCTCTCAGCTCATATATATATATATATAATCTCTCTCTCTCTCTCTCTCTTATTTCATTTTGACTTTCAAGACTTGGGTGTGTAGTGCAACCTATCAATTACGGTGCGGTGTGGACATCAAAAGGCAAACATGATTTTATGTATTACGTATTTTTGTAAAATTTAGTTTAGTTAAGTTTAATTTTTAAATTTTAGTTAACTTTTTTGTTTTAGTTTAATAAATATATAATTTTAAAAACATTAATAACAATATATTTAAAAAATAAATAAAAAAATAAAATTATAAATAGTATTTTTAATTATGATAACAAAATTAATCTAAACGTAAATATAGAAAATTATAATATAGATAATGAAAACCTTATGAAAATGTTCTAGGCTGCTAAAATTTTGGTTTCTTCGGTTGCCTCGACTTAAATATCTAAAGAATAAAAAACTAGAAGAATATCAGTAGTTTGAACTCACTTTAATAAAATACAAAATAAAAATGTTAGGGGTGCTGAAGAAGAATCAACACAATTTAAATATTGTAAAAAAATTTTAACCTATAAGAATTCGTATGGGACTGGGCACTATAAGAGGCATGTCGAACAATGCACCAAAAAATATTGTACATTAGATCCTAGGCAAACCAAACTCAATAGTGAGTTCTTTGAGGCTGGATTTAGTACAGCCTCAATGTGGACCCCCTTCATATACCACAATGAGTTAGGATGGGAAGACATGACAAAACTAATCACTACGATGGGTCTTTTAATTAGATTTTTGAAGGATCCAAGAGTAGTTAGTATCATGAAGACTTATTTTTAGCATGCATATCATAGGATTCATATGTCCACATCTAAGAATGACATACTAAAATACTATAACTTAGAAAAAGAAATAATAATTATTGAATTTAGGCATTATAGTGGAGTGATGTCTATGATGTTCGATATATAGACTAATCATGACGATGCATCTTATACATGCCTCATTGCCCACTATGTAGATTCTAAATGGATACTAAATAAAAAAATATTAGGATTCTCAGAGAATCTCCAACCTCATGATGACCCAGCCATTAATGAGTGCATGATGAGAATCTTTAGAGAATTTAATATTCAAAATAAAATATATAGTATCATATTCGATAATACATCTAACAATAGAGTAGCTATTAACATGTTTGTTAGGACTATTAAAGATTAACTATTAAAAGAGATTTTCTATTTTAGATACATGTGTAATATCATTAACTTCATAGTACAAGCGAGGATGAATGTTATTTTTTCTCTACTTTAGAAAATATATGTAACTCACTAAAATTTCTTTGCATGCCTCGGAGAAAACAAGTGTTCGTTAGTCTATCTTTGTCTGTGGGTCTAAAGAAGAAGAAATTCTAATCGGATGTGAGACACCATTGGAATTACACATATTTTATGTTAGAGTCATGTGTTGGATATGAACACATAATATCTGAATATGTCAATAGTAAGAGTGACGAACTTATCATTGATGACATTGACTGAGGTACAAAAATTTCATTTATGAAATTCATGAAGATTTTTTATGACATTCCGAACATGTATTTGTCAGTTTATATTCTCACCACTTAGATTACACTCATATACATATGAAACATTAGTAGCATGTTTAGAAAGTTTAGAGATGAAATGTCACTTAGCGATATGGGTGTAGAGATGGAAACCAAGTACTTATAGTACTGGTTCACTATTTCATCTTTTTATTGTCTAGCTACATGCATGGACCCTAGGGTTAAGGTGGATGGGGTAGAGAAAAGTTAGACATATACATATCATCATACATAAACCTGAAAGGGTTCATTCATGAGAAGTTGACTGAGCTATTTACATACTATGATACTAGGTATATTGGTAGTAGTAGCGAGGTTCCGAGTACGGACATGTATACCATATTTAGAGCTGATAACTTTTCTATTTTGTTAGTAAGGGAGAAATGACAGGGTGGACCATCGTATAGGAGTGAGCTGTCTCAATACTTGGATACCGATTATTATTCAATCCTATCACATATAGATAATAAGAATATTGATATTTTATGGTAGTAGAAATCATATGAGTTCACCTATCCTATGCTATCTAAGATGACACGGGATATACAGACTCTAGTGTCGAGCATATAATCAAAGTTTGCTTTTTCTATTATAGTGATGTGATTATAGATAGGAGATCAAGATTACATCCGGATATTGTTGAGACATTAGCATGCATGAAGGATTGGGAGGATTCAAATTTGAGAATCCAGGATCGTGCTAGGACTATTGTAAAAGTAGAGGAGTTGTTTGATGCTGAAGATTCGTGAGACATTGATGATGTTTGATGACTGATATGTGATTGAGTCATTGATGATTGAGCTGATAGTTTGAGCTTACTTTAATACCTATGGCATACTGCTATTGATACTCTGATACTGATATCATCATTGATCATACATTGATGATATTTATCATTTTTATTTATTATTTTTGGATTATCTTTATTTTTTTTTGTCATTTTACTTTTAGGATAGATTCAGACACTTATGTTTTATGATTTGCATTGGATTGGATTCATATTTTATTAATTCGGACACTAATACTGCTATTGATTCAGATACTTATTAGTTTTTAGATTTTAGTTGTTTATGGTTTATTAATTTAATTAATTAAAAATTAATTAATTATTTATTTATTTTAATTTAAGTATTAAAATTAAAATTTTTAAATAATTTAAAATTAGGGATTAACATTTTTTCAAATGGCTTGAACCCAGCATGAAACTAGCCCGAACCTATGCTAACGGACTAGATCTGGCAACTCTAGGCATGACCCAGCCTAAAAAAGTTAAAACCTAGGCTGGCGGGCTATGCTAGGCCGACTCTACTAAATCTGGCATGATGGCCCGATTTGGCCACCTAAAAATGGGTCGGCTCAAGCCAACATGTCTCGGTCCATTTAACACATTTACTCTCAAGTAAAGATAAATTATTATCTTGGTAATGACATATTAAGAAGATAGATATGAGGGGACTAATATTTAGATGGATTCAATGATCACAATTATCTTGTATATCATTAAAAAAATTAGCCATTACAGAACACCCCAACTTTTAATTTGTGTCCAACATAACATATATTGTGTGACTTAAATATCTTCATGTAGAGTGAATATAAAACATTGGAACTAAGATTGTCTAATAATCTAAATATCTAATTTATAAAATAAAGTTGTCTCATTATTGAATAACTGAATTATTAATATAATATCTATGAGATCAATATTTAGATAAAAGTCCATTTTGCTACTTGTATGACTCATGCACTTATAGATCTCTATTGATGAGATTCTTTCATTATCAAAGTTTTGAGACATTTCCTAGCACATAAAATTAGGTAACATTAACAATGTCACACCATATAATGATAGCCTAGATAATGGGGACTTTATTGGTCATGGCCATGTGCTAAGGCAAGGCCCAAGTATTTCGACCATTGCATGGAGAAATAAGAGAGATAGATATGGAGAAAAGGGGCTATGTGTATTTGATTTTGTTTTGCATTTTATGTTCTTTTCTTTTTATGGCATTGGATAGTGGCTCTCTGGAAATAGTATGATGCCTTGTTAGCCCAATTAAATTTTTTTATCCTAGAATGTAATTGAAGTTTCATCAATAGTTAGTAAATAACCAAAATTTTATTTTTCAAAATAGAAAAAATAGGCCATGAGAAATTTTGTAGGATACCACATATATGTGTAAACCATGAAGAATTATAGTACTTAAAAAACCATGGATGATCATATTAAAAGCTAGGGAACACCACATCCTTTGACCTCTCTTTCAAATTGACAAGATCATTTCAAATCTTGTATGGATCTTCAACAAAAATCTTATGAGAAATTCTATTGCAATTGGAGTCATTGAAAAAGTGCTTAGATTCACCTCTTTCATCATCATAGCTAGTATCCACATCTTCGCCAAGCTCTTCACAACATCTCTTTGAACAATCACCTTTAGGGCCCCGATGTTCGATCATTTCCTTTGCTCTCTTCACTATAATTAATTTCAAGCTAACCTCATCAAATGAATATTCTAACTCTCTATTTTCAATTCTTCCCAACAATAGTTGATCAATGGATTTTGATCATTGATGTTCACATGGAAGATCATGAACTTCAAAGGTTTAAATGGTCTTCATATAACTCTCTATTTTTAACTTGGTCAGGGTTCATTTGTGTGGTTGAACTCTATTTTGGGTCATCAGAATTTGATTACCCACAAGGTGATTTGACAAAGCATGTACAACAAACCACTATGGAGTTTTATCAATTTGAATTTGAAATGCTTCAAAAAAATAAAAATAGGTCGCTCTTACTCATTTCTAATATGTTCTTCCATCACATGACTCATTACCAAACCATTTGGATGAAAAAGTACCAAAAGTAATTTAACCAAATTGCTCATCTATGATTCACCATCACTTATTATCCTATGATTGAAGATAAGGCAATTGATACATCTTTCTTCCACCCAACTGATCCTCAACTTGCTATAGTCTCTCAGCTACATCTATTTTGGCGCCCACAACTTTGTTAATCACTTTTTGATGACCCATAAACTTGAGCTACACTCATAACCTTACATTCTGATACTCTATTACCACTGAGAAGTTTTAAAAAGGATGGATTGCTCATATATCAACTATCAAGGAAATATGATTATGTGAACAAAGCTAATACATTCCCTTCTCATTGAAGAGTATCATAATCCAGTCCTTGGGGGGCATGCATGTGTGCTTCTCACCTACCATAGGTTGGCTACAATCATTTTTTCGCATCTATTTGAGTTGATTTCTAAAAGGATGTAGCTTATTTTTTTAGCAGTATTTGCATGTGTAACATGACTCTCTTTCATCATCTACCAACTTAGAAAATATCGTCACATCACTCCCTTGTTTACAGGTTTACAAGTCAAAAATTAGCTAATATCTTAATTGAAAAGATAATTCTCATCAATAGATTTCCTCAAAGTAATGTTTCGGATCGGAGAAATTATTTATCACCTCCTTTTAGGCTAAATTATTTCAGCTGCAAGACACTAAAATAGCAATGAGGAATGTCTTCCACCCCAAACAAATGTTTAAATTGAGTTTGTTTAATAAATATTTGGAAATGTATCTTCGTTTCTATCTTAGATTTTCCAAAACATTGGGTTCAATTTTTAACATGGGTTAAATTTTGGTATAACACAACCTATCACACATCCACTAGAATGAAACCTTTTTTTGGTTGTGTAAATCATTATCCACCAACAATTAGCCAATTTTTTCAAACATCAATAGTAGATACATAACTAGTAGTGAACTTAATGTCTCATGACTAAGTCTTAGAGTAACTAAAACTTAAACTTGAGTCTTGCCCAAAACCCAATAGTAGGTGCACAACTCTCTCTTAGTGATTCTACTTGCAACAAGTTGTAACATTATTTCTTTGGGCCCTATTAAATCCCGAGTCATACTTGCTTACATATTATACTTTCCACATATTGCTAGTGTATATTAATTTTTCATGTTTCTTGCCTGAAAACTTGTATTGGGGTCATGATGCTAACATTGTTACTATTTCACCTCTTAAGGACTTCAACTACATTTGAGTTAGACTACATCTTCAAGCTTGTTCCATCTTTAGGAAGGGCCAAGAGGTTCTACAAGTATTGATTAAATGGGAATACCTCATCCCTATTGAGGTAACTTGGGTGGAACTTCTTGTTGTGGCATGACCGTACCCCATTCTTAATCTTGAGGACAAGGTTCATTTTGATGGGGAGGGTTATGTTTTAAGAAAGGGTATCGATGTAATAATTGGAAACTATTAGGATTTTGAGGAAAAAATGGGATAGTAGAAAAATCTAACCTAGAGAATGGCCCCTTTATGAGACATTCTCTAGGTTTTACCAAGGATGATAAAGTCTTTGAGGATTGAAATGTTTGGACCATGAGAAGAGTTATACCACATATTATATATAAATACATGTGATAATTAATAGTGCATGCAACTCACACCACACTAAAGTGTCAAGTTCAAATTATGTTGTGTTTGATTTGTAATCATGATATGTATGTTATTTGTAATTGTAATATGTATGTACTTTGTAAAGGGGATATATTCAATTTGTATGATATTGAAATTGTGTGACAAGATAATAAATCACTTAATAAAATTGATTTGTAGTTGTGTAATTTGAATTTCAACATTGATAAAGCATAAACATCATATTTCAATGAAAATATTAGATTTACATATTATTTTATTTTGAAATTCATATATCTAAATCTATTGTCTAATGTAATGTTTTGTTAAAAAAAATTAAATTTATTATTGCTTATGTTGGCCTTTATTCAATTAACAAATAGAATAACATTTAATTTAATCAATAATATTAATTCCAAAATTCATAATTAGATTTTGGGATAAAAAATATAATAAACTATAATTACAACAACTTAATATGATATTATGTATATTAATACATTTTTTTTTACAAAAAAATTTAAAAAATAATTGCACACATGCACACACAAACACACACACACATACATATTCATATAAACAGGTGATGCCATGGATGTGCCTATATTTAACAATGCATACAGGCACACACACGTCTATATATTTATAGATATTCAAGTAGAATTTGTGTATGTGTGTGTGTGTGTCTGAATTTAATTTAAAAATTATTGATTATAAATATTATATATATATATAATGTATGGATATACTTATACATGCTATTTTCAAAAGAAATTAATATATATTTATACACTTGTAGATAATAATATATAAGTATATATAGACATGTATAGTTCTTGAATATTTATGAATATATATATATAAACAAATTGCTACGTATATACTTATATATGTTAAATTGCATTAAATAATACATAGATATTTATTAGTATATATATATGTATGTATCATTCATTATATATGTCCATATATACACACATGAGTCTACAAATATACAAAACATTATAGATATATATTTTATATACGTGTACATATATCAATACATTTAAACAACAAATATAGATAGATATTTAATATATGTGCATATATCAATACACAAATAATAGATGTACTATATGTAATGTAAATATATACATATATATACATATATGTATAATTATATATACTTATATGTATAATTATATATATATATATATAAGTATATATGATCACAAATATTTACATATATGTATTTATATATCTTTATATGTACTATACATATATGGTATTTATACCATATATATGTATATACATGTATATATAGATATATCAATATATACATATATATATATTGTTATCAAGATATATATTTTGCACAAAAAATTAAATGTATGTTATACTTTGTAGAAGAAGAGGCATATATATATATATATATATATATATATATATATATATATATATATATATATATATATATATATATATATATATATATATATATTCATGAAACATATGAGTATATATGTATATATCTTCACACGCATATATATATTGCATGATAACAAATCACAAACATATAATTGCTCATGATAATCTCCTGAACCAATAATATTATATGTTTCAAGTTATATTTACATAATTTTAGAGAGAAAAAAGCAGACGTGTTTGTATGCGATGGGAGATAGAAGAGGACAAAAGGAATTAAATTTGAGTTTCTTATTTTTAGCAAAGAATTTTTTTTTGTTTGTATACTAAAAATGGAGATTTCTATGATTTAAGTTTTGTTTTTAGAATTTAAGTCGGATAACCTGGGGATCTGACATGTATGTTTTAATATATCCATTCTGCATTTTTATTTGTAAAAACTAATGTAGAAATTTTTTTTATTGTGATGTAGCTTAGGTGAAGGGCATAATTAAGTTGATATTTTCGAGAGTACCAAAGCATAAACATTTTGTAATTTGGTAAATTTTTTTTCTAAATGTGAAAAATTGAATACTTATTTTTATAAATATTTTTGAAGTTATGTAAATAAATATAAATTTCTCACTGCCAAAATAGAATTTAACTCACTGCCAAAATTTATATATTTACAAATATATTGTTATCTAGATATAACAATATATACATATATATATTGTTATCTAGATATATATTTTGCACAAAATTTATATGTATGTTATACTTTGTAGGAGAAGAGGCATATATATATATATATATCATGATACATATATTAATATATCTATATATATATGTATATATCATCGCACACATATATATACATTGTATGATAAAAAATAAAAAACATATAATTGTTCATAAGCTCATGAACCAATAATATTATATGTTTCAAGTTATATTTACATAATTTTGGAGAGAGAAATTCACACTTGATTTGCATGCGATGGGAGATAGAAGATGAGAAAAGTAGAAGTGGGTTAGGATTTCTTATTTTTAGCAAAGAACATTTTTGGTTTATTTACAATAAATGGAGTTTTATTTTGATTTGAGATTTGTTTTTATGATTTGGATCAGACCACCTGGGGATCTGGCATGTATCTTTTTATATAACTAACCTACATTTTTATTTGTGTAAACTAATGTGGAAATTTTTTATTGTGACGTTGCTTAGGTGAAGGGGATATTTTTGAGAAAACCAAGACGCAAATATTTTGTATTTTGGTAAATATTTTTACTAAATGTGCAAATTTGAATTTTTTTATTCTAAATATTTTTGAAGTAGTGTAATTAAATATACATTTCCCTAAAAAATAATTCTAGGGTGAAAATAATATTTACTATTAAATGGATTTTCTTGACATTTATTTATAATTATAATTTTGGTATTTGTAATACACATGTAGAAGTATTTTCCCACAATAAGATTTTTTTGATAAGTTATGTAAACACAAAATCTAAATTTATAAATCAAAAGTGCAATCTAAGATAACTCTAAGCTATTACATTTTGATCCAAAAAATAATATTAAGTTATGCTTTGAGCATCCTTAGAATTGCATCATTATTTTTTCATTTCTTTTAATAATATCTTTTATTTCTATAAACTCATATATGATATACTTTTGCTCCAAATGGCATCTTTCATATGATATTTCTTACAAATGTCATCATATTCTTTACACATATGTTTGAATGTGCTAGAAATGGTAGACATTATTTTAGACATTTCTATCCAATGTTTAATTTCCTCCCAAATTATGCAGCGATGTTCATATTCAAAAAGATTGCATTTAATCTCCTCCCTTCTAAGTATTTTTTTTTCCATTTTAGCCATCCAAAGAGAGGTAGCATGCTTAAGAATATGATTCCTCGCCTAGATAATTTTAGGCCATGATAATCCAATGGGCATGATGCAACCTTAGTTAAATTTAGGAATTGGCAAAGATTTGCCCATATTAGCTCCATCTACTTAGCAATATCTTGGTTTCCTTCACACCACTAGCCTTTTTGATCAAATTATCTCTAATTATGATCAGAAATTTCTAAATGCATAATGTTCCTCAAAATCTAAACTATTCCAAACATCATGCATTCTTAGATAAACATGGGGTATTCATCTAATCCATAGATTTTTCTTGTTTATTATTGATGCACCATGATGCTTTAATAAAGAAACATTTTATCACATACTACAATTTGAGTGAGCCCAAGCCATCCATTTGAAATTGGAGTGCTTTCTTTACTCCAAGCTACCTTGGGGTGATATATTCATTTCAAAAGAGTATTGTTTAGGCATTGTGAGATTGCCAAAAAATGATCATAGTTGACATTAGTCTAAAACCATGTTGGGCAAGGATTTCTTATCCATGTAGCTCCACAAGTATACATGTCATAGAAATAATAAAGTGAATGTAAGTTCAAATATTGATCTCATAGGGATCAGTGAATAGTTCACTCACCCAATACTAAACTAATTATTGTTTAAGTATAATATATGTACTTTGTCTTCATAATAATACTCAGAATCTAGGATTAGCTTGCTTCCTTGTACATGATAATGTTTCTCTAGTATTTTGTTAATATCTTATCTTGTTGATGGATGAAAGATAGATTAGTTTCAAAATGCTCATTTGCCCACTTAGTCTTGGCATATAAAGCAACCATCATCTTTTGTATGACACTACCAATGATGATCCTCTCATAGTTATTCACCCAGTAATTTAATATTGAAGCAACATGTCATTCCACATAAGAATTATTCTCACATCTATACCCTTTAGATACTACTTCAACTGCCCTAGTTGATAAATTCAAATATGCATTAATATTCTTTGACCACTAATTGTCTTAAAGATGAAAAAATAATGGCATGCTAAATATATTTATGCTTTCAATTTTGTAAGTATCATATTTGTGATAATTAACATATATATTATCATCAATCTCACTTATAGAAGTTATATAAATAGGAAAGACTTGTATGGTTATTTCCACCATACTAGTCTCCCACATTTACATGTGTCCCATTACAAATTTGTTACTATTTATCATAACCAATACGTGATTACCACATTATGATAAAACTCTCATGTTAGTTTAATGTTCTACTTAATCCCCATATTACTCAAATGTTATTTATTTTTGAAATACATAATGAATTAATCTTGATTATATTTATCTTATCATCTTCATGAATAGCATACACACAATGATAATAATTACCTAAACTTTGAGTCTTTTAATATTATTATATCTTATGTATTAAGATTATAATAATATTTACTTCTTTCTTACAATCTACGTTAATGTGTCACATGATTTACTTATCACCATTTGCTATTTTTGATACACAAACTAACCTATTTATGAAAACCATAAATTTTGGTTCTAATTTTCACCCCTATATATCAACATCTAAATTAAAATTTAAATATAAACATAACTCATAAATTCTTATTTCATCATAATATAATTGCATTCACCAACTATAGATCTTATTTTAGCTAGACATTGAGTAGTAAATCAAATGAGATATTTTGTGAGACATCTAATGAATTTAAGAGTTTCAAATAGATGCCTAAGTGAAAATCAAAGTAAAAATTATTTATTTCAATCAAATATTATTTGTGTTCATTTTGGATTTTCCCTAATTAAAGGTCAAAATTGTGTCGCATAGGATTCTTAGTATGCTTGTTTCATATTTTCACATGCTTATCCTCTCCATTTCTCAATTCTTCTACATATCACTTTTATATGTTGGAGATATATGTGCAAATTTAAGTTGGAAGTCATGATATAGACTTGTCATGGTAACTTTATCATATCTTTGAATTTATTCTAGAGCACTAATATCAAACTACTGTTAATAATCATGAAAGATTCATGTGATTTCTATGATACAAAGTTATTCTACTAGAATTAGCCATGGCTTTGGTCTAGGTTTTCTGAGTAAATTGATGTGGTGTTTAAATTTTCACCAATGAGATAATTTATCTCTATACAACCAAAGTTGTGGATACTAAAAATAACCACAACTTTGGTCTTGGTTTTCTGAGCAACGAATCATGACATTATGATTTCCACAACTAAAACAATTGATCTATATAATACAACAATGGTGTTGGAATCAGTCATGACTTAGGTAATTTTTTTCTGAGAAAAGTATCACATGACTAAGTATGCAACTACTAAGATAATTGATCTCTATAATACAAGACATGGCTCTATAATTGATCAAGATTTTGGTACTTTTTATTTGGAGTACAAATTCATAGTGCTAGAAAAGTTGTGACCTTAGTTTTCTTTATATAACAAAAATTCATAAAGAAAATAATATCACAATTCAAAACACTTTCTATTTTGATTCTATATTGAATAAGTCATAACTTTTGAAATTGTCTTTACTATTTAAACTAGAGTTACTTGATGCCACAATGAGATAAAATGTCATGGTTATGAAGTTTTTTAGTGAATGTTTGATTATGATTCCTAGAAAATATCACGATAATGATTATTGTGTTGCATATGTGATCATTGTGTCAACTTGGTATAGAGTCGTAAAAAGAATAGTCACAACTATTGTTTGTAGAGTTATGACAAAAAAAATGTTGCAATTACTTAAGAAATATTTTGGAATATGTACCAAAATCATGACAGGTGAGTTGACATGATTGTCCATCATTTCTCTTTCTTCTGGCATTTTGCTCCACTAAGTTTACTAATTCCACCTGAAATCACTATGAATTCACTAGTATTTTCAAAGCCACAATAAAGGGCACAACTACCATTTTGTCTTTAATCTTTCCTTCATCATTTTTATTATGACACTAAATCATAGCATTATGCATAGTCGTGGCTTTGTCTTCAATTTTTTCTTGACTATTTTTATTCTTTAACACCAAAATCATGGTTTGTTCATAACTATAACCTTGTCTTTAATTAACTCGTCCAATTTGTCTAAGGCTTGTATTTCTCAATTGATTTCTCATCCTCTTTGGAGTCGTCAACATAAGATTCTTCCGAGGTCATTACTTCAAATAAAGTCATGACATTATAACAATCATCTTCCTCTGTCTTCTTAATTTTACAGCTATAATATAATTATTTCTTTTCATATTTCCCATCATCATTTTTGTAATATTTCCAAAGTTGTTATTTTGCTTCAAATCCTTCATCTTCAATCGACCAACAATCTTCTACAAAATTCTTCGATTGTAAATCCATTTTTTTGATGTATTATGGTATAGAAAAGATTTTTAATTCTCCAACACTTCATTTCATTACCATTTAGACCCCATAAATCATTATAAAAATTGAACTTTACGTGTTCCTCACAATCATAGAGAGTGAACTCCATTTTCTTGACATGGATAGGGGCTTATTTCATAGCAAAAAGTGTTCATCCTAGTATTAGCACTGGATAAATATCATTCTCTATATATAGAACAAAAAATCTACTAGAAAAATAAATAATCATACCTTGACTAACATGCCTTCAATAATTCAACCCGAGTGGTCGATATTTCCATTTGCAATTTAGAGTAAGAGAGATAATGGAGAAATTTGTCGAAATTCAAGTGATGGAGTGTTCAATTTGATGCTTGATCCCAAGTATCACAATATCTTCCAAAAAGTATGATCTCAAATAGTGCAATGCATAGTAAAACTTTTAGGTTCCTTTAATTTTCTTATAAGTTTTCTTTGAATGATTTTACTATAATACTTGATCATATTTATGATCGAATACCTCTCTAACTTTCACTTACAATTCATTATGTTTTTTATAAATTTCATATAATTTAACACTTAGGCAAGAGATTTGATGAAAATTATATTCACGTAAAACTTCCAGAATATATTGAGAAACTTCTCAAAGTGCTCTTCCAATTTCTTATTTCTAAATTATTGAGAAAGCAAAAGATTTATCAGAAACTTACCTTTAGCTTCATTTTGATCAATTTCTTTATCTCCATAATTATTGGTAATCTCCAATTACTTCTTTATGTCCCCATTAAATTTTTTTTCATATTTGGGTAAAACTTGGACTTATATTTCTTTTGGATTCATGACCATGCTATGTATTCTGATATCATATCCTTCGTATTTCCATTTCTCTTTACTCAAGGATTTGGCTTCTTGGAAAATTTTTGGTGGAGCTATTACTTTTGAGAAAGTCAAAGCATTATCACCCCCAAAAATTTTGAGAATTCATTTGTTAAAAATAACTTTATAGTTCTGAAGTTAAGAATTTTTGGAATAACAACACCATCACTACTAATAGTTTTAAAATTCTTTTGTTTAGAATATCTTGTAGTTTTTTTTTACTTTTAAGCAATATAGAGAAGAAATTCTCTGTATTTTCTTTGATATCTCTTGATAATTCATTTACACCTCTTTGTTTCATTGAGATTACTTATTGTCCAAGTTGATGCTCTATATTCTTCATTATTGAGCTCGTCCAATTCATTCTCACTTCAAGCACCCCATCAGATTATCTTGGGTATTATTCATAATTTTTAATTCTTCTAAGATTGCATGCATTACTTTTTCTAAAGTTGGCTTTACTTTTATTTATAATAGTTGAAAATTAAAACTTATGCTTCCTTGATTTGTGAAGCTTATTGCATTTTCTCAATATTTCTCGAAGATTGCACAATCTTCTATAGGCCATTCCAAAAGCCTCCATATGAAAAAATATTTTTATTTCTCATGTTTAGATGATAATGCATTAGGACTTTATTTTTAGGTCGAAATATTTATCCTTTTTTCTATTTTTGATTGGCTTCTTATAATTGATTAATGGGATCAGAATCAACTAAATCATGCATATGTAAAATGATGATTTTGCTAGAAACCCTTTTCTTTTCCTCGTGGTATTAAGTTTCCTTAAAGAGTTTATTATTTTACTTCAATTATAATATACTAATCCATCTCTAATATTCCAACTTGTCTTCACTTAAATGAATGGTTCATTGGTGTTCCTCAAATAAATAATAAGCCTCATGTGGTGATTTATTCATAATTGACTCTCTAGCAGTCAAATCAACCATGCACCTCATTATTTATTTCATCACATTATTGAAGGGTTGGGCATGAAACCATAATACAAATTCATGTTTGAGGATATCTCTTCAAAAACTCCATAAAATGGTCTCACGTGTCATTTAAATTTCATTGCTCTTCTTGCCAGAATTGACTAATTTCGCTCCTTAGTTGAGATATAATTTTAGATAGGAAAAACTTAGTTAAAAAGGCCCTCACTAATTCATCCCAACTTTCAATTGAGCCCCGAGATAAATATTGGGAGCAACTTTATGCCTTAACATTAATGAAGATGGAAAAACATATATTCTTATTGTGTTATCACTAACTTCATTATTTTTCATAGTGTCGCATAGCTCAAAAAATAGTGTGACATATCCATTAGGATCTTTTAATTCTCTTTCATTTTTCTGTTGCTATTGAACAATAGCTATAAGACTTGGTTCCAACTCAAATTAGTTGGTTTCCACTATTTGCAATTGAATAATCAAAATAACTATCCATAAGTATTGAACCTCAAATTGTCTCCCAGATATGTTAATGTTTGGATTATTGGATAGCCTAGACATTATATCTAGTTTTATAATGTCTAGTTGATTTTACCTTACTTAAGTAGGAAGTCATGATATTCACAAGAAAGTCATCACTTTAGCCTTCATCTCTTAAGCTTGAGGTTGTTGCTTTATAAAGTGGTTATGACTTAGGACCACAACTTAAATTTGTTATAAAACAAAGTCATGATACTAGCAACAATCATAATTTTGGTCTAATTTTTTAATAACATGAAGTCATGATGCTATGAGATAGCCACGACTTTGTACATTTGTCTTTTTATCCTTCATAAAGGGATGCATTGCTAGGAAATGGTTAAGGCATGATGAAGGGACATGACCATGACACAAAAATTACTCTTCATCTATCTCCAGTGTTAGGGATGTTGTGAATGGACATGGAAATGACCTCCAATTCTTTTATCTATCATGTTATAGCAGTACTACAAGGATGCCACAATATTGGTAATTAGCACGGGTATAAAAGTTATATATTTTGTCTTCTTTTGAGGATAAAAGTTATGGCCTTGAAAAATGGTGATACCTTAGTAATTTTCTATATACTTTTTATGTTCCAAAAGTCATGACTCTAAATAATTATCTTAGAATTGACCTGAGTAGTTTTTGCTCTATAAATTTTTATAGTTAAAAAGTCACAATTTAGTAAAAAAACTATGATTTGAGACAACTGAGTCATATTAAACATAAAGATGTAATACTAAGATATTGTTGTGACTTTTAGTATTAATGAGGTACTTAGTTACTATGACATATAATTAATATCACAACTATTTAAATTTTATGAGATAAGTAAAGATATGAATCCTTGATAATATCCTAGTTATTAAAAATTTGTTGCATAATGTAAAGATTATACAAATGAGTTGGAATGGATATGGCATATAATGATGGCCATGACCTTTTAAGTAGAGTTGGCCAAGTATGATCGCCAAATTTTCACAAGACTCTATGTTCTACATCTACCCCCTCTACAAAACACTTCTAAAAACTTATCAAATTCATGATTATTCATCAAAGGTCACTATAATTTTTATATTATCAAATTAATCCAAAATTCTTCATTCTATTCCCACACATGAATTGATTAATGTCAAGAAAAGAGATCTCACACTTTATATGTGTAAAGTTCTGATGGAAAGATTTTGTAGAAAAGTATAGTCCTGAAGAAGATGGAGAAAATGATGAAGTATATAAATCATGGATTGAAAAAAATAATGAAATATCTTGGGTAGGTCACATAACCCTAGTTATGCAATGAGTATGCGCATCACCATGACTTTAAAGATATAGAAAGTAAAGTACAAGGAAAATCTTAAAGAAAAAGTCTTGGCTTCATTTAGTGTTGTGACTTTAGAGTTACAGAAAAAAAAAGTAGAAAAAAACTTAAAGGAAAAGCTATGGCTGAACTCAACACCATGACTTTGGGAATCCAAGAAGAAATGGAAATAAACTAGTACATAATAATGAGCCATAGTATTCACTAGAGTTTTTATTATTGGTAGGTTTATGCGAGATTATAATATTGGATTGTGATAAGTAAACTATGAGGCTCATCACATATATGGTATGAAGAAAGTAATAGCCCTTATGACTATAATACAATATATAACCTATATATTAAAATCAAAAATTTGGGTATGTTAAATGCATGAGTATGGTACTTATGAAATCGAAAGTATAAATACTCTGACTTACTAATCTATTATAAAAATGTTAAAAAGAACTCATTCTCAATTGGGATGCATAATCATGTACTCCTAATAGATTCACTATAGTGTGAGAGTAGAGGTGTCAACCGGACGGGCCGGCCCGACCCGAAACGAGGCACAGCATGGTTTGGCCGTGCCTGGGCCGGCCCGACACAGAAATTTTTCGTGCCTGACCACGGCACAATCATGCCGTGCCGTGCTGAGGCCAACCAGGCTTCGTGTAGTGCCTGGCGTGGCACAGTACCGTGCCCAAATAAAAAAAATTTTTAATTTAGGATTATGGCGGCACCGAAACCCTAATTTTTTTTAATTTAGGGTTTCGAGTGCGCCGATACCCTAATTTTTTAAAATTAAGGGTTCGGCGCGATGACGCCAACGAAACCCAACTTTTTTTTAATTTAGGATTCGGCTTGACCGGGCCGAACTCGGCAGATTGTGCTGTGGGCCGTTGCCGGGCTAAACCCCACAAAAACCATGTAGGGACAGGCACGACACGGTACAGTAACAGTGTCATGCCTAGCCCGACACGAAAGCATGGTCGGGCCTGAAAAAAACGTGTCGGGCCAGCCCGACACGTTCCGTTTGACACCTCTATGTGAGAGTCACATCATCATCGAGAAAGATGGTGACAAGTTGTTATTGGGATAACCACAATTATGTTGTGACTCACAAGATGGTGAAAGTCTTTGTGGGTTACTTTTACTCATATGTTTTCTACCAGTTAAACTTGAAGAACACATACATTAAAAAGAGAATGGTTCTTATGAATCTAAAATTGTAAATTTTTACAAATCATATCATTATTTGGTTTTATGACAACTAAGGCTTGAGAAAAAAATGTGCATATGAAATAACTATAAATGATATTTTATAACCTTACCGAAAAGGTATGAGATTATAAATGACACTTAAATATAGATGATTTGATGAATCAATTGTGATATACAAAGGAGATAACTATGAGGGGATCGGCATTAGAATGGGCTCAATGCCACCTTGTATGCCATTAGGATAAATAGTCATTGCATAATACCTAAACATTAGTTTTATATTCAAACATAATGTAGGTTGATCAACTTAAATATCATTACATAGATTAAATGAATAAACTCATGGATCTAAGAGTATCTCACATTCCAAATATCTATTTTACTAAAAATGAGTTATCTCACCATTTAATGATAAAACTACCAATACAATTATTGTTATATTGATATCTGGATGAAATTCTTTTTTACCACTTGTATGATTCAAGCAATTTTGAATCTCTTTTTGATGAAATATTCTCGTGAATAAGATTTTTAGATATTTTCTAACTAATAAAATTAGGTAGCATGTCAAAACCATAACATCTTCAAAATATAAAAGAAGCATACTAATCTTCTTCCATATTAAGCACAACAATATTTGTAGAAAAAATAAATTTTCCAACCTATACTAAACCATCTTCAATAATACTATTTGAAAATTTGATTGATTAATTAGTCATTTGAAGTGAGAGAATGGTTAGAGTTTTTTTTGTTAAGGTTTAACCTCTGCACTATATTCAATGACACCAAATTATAAAGGATGCTTCTAAATAATGCATGAAATTATAAGGATTCCGAAATTTTTTACCTTTCTAATGAATTGATGTTAGATAATAGTGTTATACTTCTCAGTCATATTTATTATTCCATAAGTCTTCAACTTTCTTTTTCTATAAATTACATGTTTCATGAACTTCACATAAATTGATATTTGTTATAATATTTTGGTAAATGAAATGTTTACTTCCAACTTTTAAAATATATCAGGAACTTCTCAAAGTATGCATCCGTGTTTGGATAAATATTTAAAAGGAAATATTTATCATTGAAATAATTTTTTTTGTTGGATATCCTTCTGATCATTACTTTGGATAATCTATATATTCTTATTCTTTTCTTCATTGATCTCGACTAAGCTGAGATTTGGTTGGAAGACATCTCGTGCTGCATCAATGGGTTGCACTTTGACTTAAGAGAAAGACACAACTTTTTAGTCATAGCTTTATCTTTTGTGATAGTTCTCATTTTGACTTCTAGTCTTTCTTGTTGCCCCTATACCTATTTGCTACTTCTTGGTGTAAAACAAAAACACCTCTTTGTATTTTCTTTAGTATTATCTTGTAGTCCATTCACACTATTCTTTTTTAATGAGATTATTAGTTATCCATGTTGATAGCATATTAGATTATTTGAAGGTCATTTTATCCAATTCTTTTGAATGTCATTTATTTTCTTCATTTCCATGAGTATGACCAATATATTCTTTTCAAGTGATGTATGGTAATTTCCACTTTGGTGAGATTAAGTGGAACCTGATACTCCTTGTATTTGATAGCATATTATGTTATTTATAAAATTTTTATGAAATTGACTCAAGCTATAATGCACATTAATAGGATGATGTTTTTGTAATTTTTCACATTTCGAAAGTATTACGTAGTGACATTTTCATTGGGTCGATACATATACCCCTTTCTTTACAAAATATTCACTTTCTCCACATGATATACATGGTCAAAATTCATCTTTTCATGCTATTGCAAAAAAGAATGTTATGCCAAATTTATTTGCTTTGTTAATTTTGGTTCCTAAATTATTGAAAAATACATCCATATTCATCAACTTAGTTATCAATCTATCCAACTCTCATAATACAACTTGGTTTATTCCACATACTAAATTATTCAAAGTTTGGTATTTATTCTTTATATGCTTTTCAAATAGAAATTATGCTTTCTCACGAGACATTTTTATAATGGAATCACTTGAGATCACCTTAATTGTGAACTGAGTCATGTATTTCAACCTATTATAAAATGTTTGGGCTTGAAACCATAACTCAAATCAATGGTGAGAGTACCTCCGTAAATGAACTATAAATTAGTTGAAAGTATTATATAAGATCACTTGCTAATCTTGGAAAAATTATCTAATCTCTCAACTTAGTTAATAGATAATTTAAGGTGGGAAGATGTTAGGAATTCCGCTTCCAACTAGTTGTAATTTTACAGATTCAGAAGATGGAGAAAACAACAAATGATATATCCACAACCACAATATATATATATATATATACGTACGTACGTATGTATGTATGTATGTGTATTAAACCATAATCCAAAACTATGATAGGAAACAAACCACAGTAGAAAATAGAGAAAATAATATGGTTCAGTAGTTGCTCAGCATGACTAGCTACAACCACCAGAAAAATAATTATGTATTTATAGATAATAACCAAAATGTTCTTATAGTTTGTGAGCAGTAGCCAGAAAAATTGTGTAGAGGATAGAGATAGATAAGAGAACATTCGCATAGAAAAAAATAGCAACAACAAAAATTAGAAATAGGAAAATATATATTTATATTAACAGTTTCTTGATATTAATAAAGAAAGTGGGTCAGATCACTCGGATGGGTCAGGTTCTACTCGAAAAAATTTTTCAGCCTACTGACTGGGTAGTGAGACCCCCGTTATTGTGATAGTGTTGTATTCTCAACCTTTTAATATTTTCTTTCATGCACTAACATTATAAATATTGAAAAATAAATTATTTTGGTTATATAAAATAGTTTATCAAAACAAACTATATACAAGAGAAGAACTTGGTGAGAAATACATGCATTGGTTCATCCATATTTTCAATAAAACCTTGAGATAAGCACTGGAGCTAATTATAAGCTCTATCACTCAAAGTAATAAGGTCATAAGTCATAACCTTATAGTATCTAAGCTAACTCCATGCATCTTCATCTTGTTGCATAGTTATAAATATTCTTTCACTATACTAATATTGTTACATCATAGCTAACAAACTTAGGTTCAACTCGAAGTGATTCACTGGTATAGGTCACATTTTAATTCTAAAATAGTTATCTATAATAGTAGGCTACTAATAATCTCCTAGAGTACAATGAGTATTTGGCTATTGGATTGCTTATCCTGCATCATCTTGATGTTCTCTATTGCTTTTATTTCTTTTCATAAGTTCTCTCTCAATTCTTTATCTCATAAAAGCTCACTTTATTCTCTAAATTTCTAGGTCTAGAGTGTTGAACTTAATCCCAAAAGATATCCTCATGTTAATGGTGATTACTATAAATTAGAAAAAAAGAAAAGTATAAAACAAAGTAAAATACATTAAAAAATACTAAGTAATAATCACATTCATAAAACTAAAAAAAAATATTTTTTCCACAATGAAAGTTATGTCAACTCAAGTTGACTAATTAAACTATAACTAAATATTATTTGGAAATAGCACCAAAAACTTATCGTGACTTTGTGATTGTGCCAAACCTATTATAGTTGCCATGATCCCAACACCATATTAGGTCAGGAGCTATCATCCAGTCTAGCTCTACAAGTATATGAGTCATACAGGTAATAAAGTAGATATAAGTCTAAATATCAATCTCATGGTAATTATAAATATATTTTAATCAATCAATAGTTAACTATTAACTTCTTAAGTTAAGTAGATATACTTAGGATTTAGGTAGATACTCAAATGATAGGGTTGGCTCAAATTTTTGTGCATAATTATATTTATTTAATATTTGATCAAAATGGTATCTAGTTGTTGGATGAAGGGTAGATTAATTTGAAAATACTAGTATACTTTTTTAGCATACAAGGTGACTATCATTTTTGGGTTATCAATGCTAAGGAAAGTCTCATCGTATTTTTCACTTTTTGTATTTCAATATTGATATAATATATTATTTCATGCAAGGATCATTCTCACATCTATATATTTTAGGTAATACATCAACTACCTTTGATGATAACTTGAATATATTTCTATTCCCTAACCTATAATTATCTTAAAGCTATGAAATAATATGGTACTAAATATGTATGTGCATTTGGCTTCGAAAGTATCATACTCATAATTAACACACATCTTCTCATTAATCTTATCTATTGTAGTCATACATGAGAGAAAGACTTGTAGGACTATCACCATCATTATATTCTCCTCCACTTTTGTGTTTCCCAAGATATATCTAATATCTTTCTTCCATAACCAACACAAGATATCTACATTATGATAAAGTTTTAAAGCTAGATATTCTATCTAGCGCACATATTGCTCAAAGGTTAATTCTTCTAAAAAATACAATAATAGATTAGTCTTAAATAAGTACATATTTTGGCACCATAAATACAATACACATAATAATTAAACTTGCCTAAAATTCAAGTCTTCACATATTAGTCTATCTCATGTGTTAATATTCAAAGGGTTATCATTTTCTTCTTATCATACAATATGAGTATGTCATATGACATACCAATTGTTAGCCATAATAACCAAAATGTATAAACCTACAATTTCATGACAACTCAAAATTTAGTACTAATTTGTATCCATATCCAAATAATAATTTAAGTTGAATGTCACAACATAGACTTAATGTTGTGACTTTGTCATCTCTTCTTATCTTCTCTAAAAAACGTCATCATGTTGGGAACGACCATGAAAATACCTTTAATCTTTATAATACAAAGTTGTGATGCTAAAATTAGTCATATCTTTGGTCTTAGCTTTCTAAGTAACATTTCATAGTGTTGGATTTGTTATGGCTAAGACATTTGATTACTACAACACAAAGTCACGATATTAGAATTGATTGCGACTTTGTTCTTAGATTTCTAAGGAAAGTATCATGACACTGGGATTTACACAACTGAGATAATTGAAATCTATAACACAAAATTATGGCTCTAAAATTGAGCCTTTGTCTTTTCTATATGGAGCACAAAGTCATTAAATTGGAAAAGCCATAATAAGATGTACTATTTGCAATGAAAAGCCATGGTGAAAAATAATGTTTCAAAATACTTGGTATTTTGGATTTCTATTAAATAAGTTATGACTCAACAAATTATCATGACTATTTGTACTAATAGAGTTGTTAGTTACTTACCATTATGAAAATATAATATCATGACCATTATAAATTTTAGAGACACCGTGGCTATGATAAAGGTGTCAATTAGGCTAGGCATCCTAAGCTTGGCCCACAACACAACATGGTTTAGCCATGACTAACATGGTACACTTCAGCCATTCCTAGCATGAAATAACATGGTTTAAAACCATACCAGGAAGTGCCATGGGACACAAACGGCACAACTCAAGCCATGCCTGGAAAATTATGTTGGCATGGGATGTGTGGCATGACATGACCCAGCATGACTGCTCTTGTGGGCTAGGTTTATCCTGACTGACCAAATTGGATGGCTTGGCCTAACCTAAGAAAGACTACAAGAAAAATCTCATTTAGCTAGGGATCAATCCCTAGCTAAATTGCAAGGGATTAGCTGGGAAATAGTAAGTGATTGATGCTTTTTTTATGAAAAAAATAGCAACAGATTAGCGACGGATTAATGAGAAAAATTATTCGAAAATTCCGCTAAAGAAAAGCGGGGGATATAGCGACGGATTTAGCGATAGATTAGCGACGAAATATTTTCGTAAATTCTGCTAAAAAAAAGCGGAGATTTTAGTGACGGACTTAGCGACGCAAAATTTTCATAATTTCCGTTTAAGAAAAGTGGGGATTTTAGTGATGGATTTAGTGACGAAATATTCCTTGCTAATAAAATCATTGATTTAGCAACGAATTTAGCGACAAAATATTCCTAGCTAATAAAATCCTTGATTTAGCAATGGAATATCCCTTGCTAATAAAATCCATGAATTAGCAATGGATTTAGCGATGGAATATCTTTTGCTAATAAAATCATTGATTTAGCGACGGATTTAGTGATAGATTTTTTGTTGCTAATAAAATCGTTGATTTAGTGACGAATTTAGTGACGGATTTTTCGTTGCTAATAAAATCACGGATTTTCTCTTAAAGTTAGCCGTCCTCATATATATTCAGGTTTTTTTTCGTCTTTTTCATTTTTTCAATAGTGTTGATTTGGTAGAAAATTGATGCCGGCACACGCCATGGTGCAAATTGGATGTGCATTGTTCGGATCACTTGGAGTGCTGTTTAATGGTGTGTTGCTAATAAATTTGAGTATCTCATTGTTCACTTTGGTCGCCATTGAGAGTAGCAATTAGAGCCTTGGTCGTACATATGTTGTTCTTTTGTTTTGTTTCGTATTGTTAGATGTTTTATGGTTCATCCTATTCTCACATGAAATTTGGTAATCTTTGCTTTCATTTTATCAGTGATAGTTACCAGGCTTTAATTCCTCAATGATCTTTTGCAAAATTTTATTGCAACTCCATCAATTCATGAATTGTGCTTTATGTAGTCACCTTACATGAACAAAATAGTAGTGATAATTATCTTTAAGTCATTATTAGTTAATTTTGCGAATAAACAAAGATACTTTCTCATGTTTGGTGGGCTTAAGGTGTAAATACTTTCTAACCTTTGTTTGGCGATTGCATACTCAATGTTTTTTTAAATTTTTGGAAAAAAAATCTCGAAAAATATATCATATTTTTGATACTATCTTATAATTGAGAAATATATTCTTTTCACTATATTTCTGATTTTTTCAATATTTTTCAATATTTTTCAATATTTTTCAATATTTTTCAATATTTTTCAATATTTTTAATATTTTGCTTAAAGATATGCCTAGTGCTTCCTAAGAATGGATTACAAGTCATTCAAAAAATTAAATTATCTTTTCATTATTTAGCCAAATAATTCATAAATAAAAGACTAAAAAAATTTAAAATATAAGAAATGTGAAAAGGTATGAAGGAACAAACATCAATGCTATCATACTTTTAATATGACGACACCAATGTTGTTAACTATAGTTTAATAGAAGGATCTAGACTTAAAAAGAAAAGAAAATAAAAATTAAATATCTCTAACATTAATGTTGGGTCATGAATCTTCAATTATCCTCTTGTTAGTAGTGAAAGTTGATAGATATTCATTAAAATATTTAGATCATGAGAAAGTCTCTTGAATCATAGAAAAAAGGTGAGTCTTTTTTATAAAATCATTATGAAATTAGTGAATATAGTCTATAATAGTTTTTAAGTAGGCCAGGTAATATGATTGACAACACGTATGTTTAAGAATGTTCATTACAACTCGAGATATGAACCTCAAATTTTATTAGTTTGTTTTTTTTCTTTTCATGATAGAACAATGTCAAATTGACTATTTAATGTTTTCACATGATGCTCGTGCATTTTTTTTTCCAATTGGAGGATTATTATCTTTATCTATTAATCTTAAATCTAATAATTAAAAACTAGTAAAGTGATATATGAAAGTTGCTACAACTTAAGTCTTCTTATAAAGGGATGAAGAAGTAAATGCTCAACAACATGTTACATGAGATCATAAATTGTCTGCATGTGACAATTAACTCTTTTTGATTTTCTATGACTAATAACTATGATAATAAATAGTTAAGTTTTCATTGATTAGTTGATTAAAGGCTAATCGAAGTCAATCTGAATTGGTAATAACAACTAATTACTACTGAGTAATCATATAGGATTTCGAGTGAAAACTTATCATCTGATAAGTATTAACATCATTATTGGGTCAATCATTCGAGAAATTTCTCTAAAATATATTGACTTGACTTCAAATAGTTATATTATTTTATAAAAAGTTGACCATAAGATAAGTTCACTCTTAATATTAAGTTGATCATTTGTAATAATTACTACCATGGATAGAGTAATGTTGTTGAGATACTATAATTTTGATTTGATATCTTTTTTAATTATTATATTTTAATACAAAAAGATACAAGAAATCAATTAATCTTACTAAGCTTTAATATGAATGAAAAAAAAAACTTAATTAAAATTGTGTATAAAATAATATGAATGAAAAAACTTAATTAAACTATTCATGTTGTATATATATTTTCATATAGTCTAATCACTTTAATATATAAACTATTATCTAACCTAATATCCAAAAAAATTATACTCAAACTTTGACCAACCTAGATCACGCCAGGCCATTGAGATGGTTCATATATATATATTTTAAGTCTCAGTTGCTTGGCCTGACTCGATCTTGCTCCATTGTAGTAGGGAAAAATTATTTTTAATAGAATTGTATCGCACTGATCATAACCATTTATTTTTTTTTAGGTGACAAACCTAATCAATAACTACCATGCAGGGCCCCATTTTAGGGACATGGGTTTAGTTGGCTTTGTTTGCCTATAGTTTTAAGTAGGTATGACTTGACTTAATTATTTTATTTTAGATGACATTAATTATTAGATCATTATAGATTAAATTACACAACTTGTTGATTTGAAGACTTTGTAGAGTAATTACTTATAATAATATTTTGTATTTTATCTTTATTATTGATTTATATAATCTTAGTGTTTTTTATTGGTACATTTTTATAAAATAAAAAAGAATTATTTTTTTTAATATTATAGAGATCTACTATTGAATTTGTAGAAATCAAAGAGAAGAAGAATATTCATGATACTTAATATGAAAAAATACATATAAACAATACTCTTATATAATAGATAAATGCTATTGACGCGGTCTATATGTTGTGAGTTTTCATCAACATAACATAACAAAAAAATAATAATGTAATAAGTTAAAATAAAGGTGGAAAATAGGTCATACCAGGCCAACATGATCTATTTTTTTGAGGCTCAACTAGACCACAATGTGGTGTCGAGCACATCATGCTTTTTAGCATGGGACATGTCCTGTTGTCCTGACAACAAACAAAGGTGTATGGCATGGCTCGTTGTCCTAGGGCATAATGGGACTCGTTAGATTGGTTTTGGCTCAGGTTAAAAATTAACATGTGGCTATCTCATGCTAGCTTGGGCTTGTTTTGACTGGGATCTATTCTATCACCTCTTGGCTACTTCCTATGTCTATATACATTTATTTGAGAAAAAAAAAATAAAAATAATATTATAAAAAATTTATAATTTATAAAATCTAAACCACACTATATATGATTATCAATGTAAAAAAGTATATTAAAAATATATACAAGTCTAAAAATGTAAATATAAATGCTTATAAAAATAAAATAAAAAGATTATAAAATAAAATATATGATAGGGTAGAGTTAGTGTTATAATACCACTTGGTTTGGTTTGAATTATTACATCTATAAGTTTTGGTTTCATTATTTTTGTATATGTTTTTAGATTTTATCTTAAAGACTCATTCATGCTTTCTCCTAATTATTTAAGCATAATAAAGATTCAATACTATTTGATTATAACCCGATCTTTCTATCTAAAATTATATTCATAATAATAAAAACTTTGATTCTATACTAGATATTTGATGAGTTAGTATATCATGTTCAAATATCATCTAAGATAACAGGAAAAAAAGTGTATTTGTATAATTTTTACCTATTCAATTTATTAATTTTTTTGTTATTATTAGATAAGATGAAATAGTAACTAATATTCTAATATCTTGATAACTTATTCCTATTTAGATGACTTTTTAATCATTTGTTTATAGCTAACTGAATGAAAAAATTAATCTTCAAATATGATATTGATCTCCATACTTAGATAATCACTAAAAATATCATATTATTTTTATAATATTTAAATAAATTATATAATTATTCTTAAATTTTATTTTAAAGTTCTTATAGTTAATTTATAATAATTGGTATAAATTTGATAATATTATTAATTTTTTAATCTTAATCTTATGATTTATATAAGCAATTAAGCAGTAAAGAAATAAAATAAAAGATTAAGATTTAAAATATTTTTTTATTTTAATTGTCTTCAAAAATGAATATTCTTTATATTTGTTAAATATATTATTCGTATTGCATATACACCCAAGTATAATGTATGAGCATTTGTAGATGAATTCATATTCATCATATTATATAAGATTATTATAAATTTTAGAAAGCAACACCTCATGTCTAGTATGAGTCATTGATTATTATTTTATTAATTTTTTTTCTTAGCATAACTAGTTATTTTATAATGATAATTAACACATAATTATATAATTAGATATGTATGATTTCAATGATGCTCGATATTTAGTTGAAATTTCTTCTTTTAAAGCCTATAAACTTACATAGTCTATTAACATTTATATTTTATTATATATTCTAATATTTTAATATATTTTGTATATGTTTTAATGTGCGAGATTATTTTTTATGTTGTTTTATACTATTAAATTTATTATATGATACATATCTCAAACGTGAAAAATCTCACACTACAAGAAAATATCGATTTAGCTAGGGAATTATCCCTAGCTAAATGTGATTTTTCTTCTAGTGAATGTGCCTTTGTCTGATTCTATATTATATCATACTATTGTTGGGCGCTTAACATATCTTACTATTACTCATCTTAATATTGTTTATATTATTCATGTAGTTGATTTTTTGCTTTCTCTATAAGAAATAATTATTTATTTCTCTATCTTCAATTAAAGCAGAATATTATGCTACAATATTTACTACCATAGAAATTATGTGTGGTTATGTTAGTTATTTGCATATATGAGAGTATTGCTTTCTCACTCCATTATTATATATTGTGATTACAAGAGTGGTATTCAAATTATTTATAAATTAGTCATTAATGAATGAATCACGCACATTAAAATTGATTGTCACATTATACATTATCATCTCAAGTACGACACCATCACTTTGTTTTTTTTTGTTTTTTTTCTTCCTTATAGCTTGTAGATTTCTTTATTAAGTTGTGTTCAAATTTTCATTCTTGTTTTCTAGTTGACAAAGTATTAATGCTTATAATAGGTGCATCATGAGTTTGAGGGGATGCTAAATAACTATATATATATATATATATATATTGTTATGTATGGACCTAGTATTTGAAGAATTAGTTTTTTGGGTGGTTAATCTAATTAATATCTTGTATTTAAAAAGTTGAATTACTCCACTTGTATCGTATGCATGAATAGATGATTATGTGTAATTAATAAAATCAAAAAATTAAATCATAAATTATTATGTTCAATTTTTAGTTTCTCACACAAATCACTTATGTTGCTAGGTTGACACAATTTTGCATGTTTTCCCTCCTTAACTTTCCGCTGAGTCTCCATTGGCGGACTGCCAGCACCAGTCGAAGCGTATTAATGGACAAGTGATGGGCTAGTGAGTATGGCGGCCACTTTTGGAGTGGTCCATCAACCCGGGCCAAGGAGAGCCAGTTGGAGGCTGGTGCAATCAACACTAGTCTTTCATAAATCCACTTTATCATAATTAAATTATGACAATGATGATAGAAGTGATGATAGTTATAGCAAGGCTGATGCAGAAGATGAGGAATACCTTGGAAGCCTATTCATTAAGGGAAGATCCCGCAAGAGATTGTCTGCTCCTCAATCTAAATTCTCTAAAAAGGTTCATTCACTATCATATGATTTTCGCATGGGTTTTGCATGTATTTCAGCAAAAAGGATCCTGCTGCCCTATAATATTTAAGCTTTCGTGTCTGGAACGATGTAGATGTTAATGGAAAATTGCAGCAACTTTGTTTTTTTGACCCGAAACACCTAAACATAATTTGTTATATGGGACCTATGACTGTGACAGCTAGTTGTTTTATCAACTTCTACTTAATTATAAAAGGCCATTAAGTAATTCACTTTCTTTACTAGTTTGCAATTATTAATAGTATTCTTTGATTTGTTCTTTTATCCAACAGCCGAAGCGATCACCAGTAGCAAATATAACTCATAAAAATAATTTGACAAGCAATGACATAATAGATGATCAGTTGGTGTATAACTTGGGTGCATCACCCAAGAATTCCCAATCTGAGGCTAGAAAAGAAACTCATGGCTAAGGTATGAATGCTTGTTTTATATTGTCCTAAAATACACACAGATAAAAATGTCTTCCATGTGCTTTATGTGTATATTCTAGCAAATATTGAGTGCTCAAGTGATACATTTTTTAATTTTTTAATAAATGATCTTTGCAATTTATAGAGTAATGATAAATGTGCCAAGGATTCAAAATTTTCTGGCACATTAGATTTATACGAGCACGTCTTCGAGAATGCATAATTATTTTAAAAGTTTGAAAAAAATCTTCATGTTTCAAATATTAATTATAAAAGTTTGAAGTATGGAGTTGTACAAAAGATCACAAAATAAATCAATAAGATAAATAAAAAGGGATACTGGTACATATAAATATAGATAAATATACATTAGTATCAGATAAGTGTAATTTAAATAGTATCTTATATTTATTTGAATTTTTTTTTATTTTTTAGATTCACAGATAAATATAGATTATCTTAATGAGAGATTATATTGTCATAGATAAGATATGTAGTTGATATATGTACTTTGACTTAATCCTTTGACTTGTATTGTAATGGATATTTTGATTGACTAAAATATTAAATTTATGTTTGATCTGATTTATTTAGCTAACTCTCACATATTATAAAATCATATGGAAGATTAATTATCTGATTATTATAATATCAGATATAATTATTATAATAAGCATAATTAATAATTATTTAGATTTTTTTATAGATCCAGATAGATGCAGCTTATCATATACGGAAGGATGAGATGAAATTTTTAGGTCCTAGATACCTTTTAGGGATCAATGCTTTTACAATTATTAGAGCATTCATATTTAAGTTGGGATTTTATATATTTGAAAAATAATAAATAAATAATTATTTTGAGAGATGATATAGATACATAATTAAATTTGATGATAATGACCATATGTGAGATATTTTAGATTAATTATTTATTTGAAGAGATTAAATATTATTTTGTTTCTCTTTTTATTTTTTATTATAATAATTCGATAATGATATATAATATTAATTTTGATGTTTCAAGAGCAAATAAAGTATATAAAATGAATTATTTTTTTTTCAAAAAAAATAAGATTTAAGATTATATTATGTGTATAATTTATGTTTATATAATAAATTAACTAGTGAATATTTTCATGAAGGTATTGAATAAATCTCAATAATTTTTTTAAAATTTGATATCATGAGTATTTGTTCATCAATTTGTAGTGGATATTATATATTTGTTATTGGTTCATGAGAGAATAATATATTAAGATGATTGATCACTTGAAAAATTTGTGCATCACATAGTCTCTTCATTCACAATCTCTACAAAGTTATTGGGTAATTTGTTGAGATATTTATCTCTTTTTATATATCTTGTTAAAGCATGAGTCTTATGTACTTGGGTGTGAATGTGATCGCCATATCTATCTTGTCGTTTCTTAATATTTGGAAGCATTTAAAATATGAAGGCTAGGTAAGAAAATAAATTGTACTAGTATATTATCTTGACAGTCTTACCTCAAAAGATTGAAGAGATCATGCATGATAAATCTTGAATTCGAAACTTATTATTCTTAGAGTTTGGACAATTTTTTGTCATCGCATAAAGATATGATATCTTATTAAATAGAAAAGTTTATCTAATTTAACATTTGAATAAGTCGTGAAGTTGAAGACCAAATGGAAGAACATAGTAATCCATTATTTGAATTCCACAAGAATTTGAAAATTTGATTTTAAAATATATCAATTATAATTGGTAGTTACTTATAAATTACTATAAACTCTTAAGAAATCTCTCATTTATAAAGATTTTTTGATAAATGGGTAAAATAAGTGTTTTAAATCTTTATGTCTAAGTATATTCCATGCTAATTCATAAGATTTTTAAATCTGAAATAATATTATTAAACCTACTTTGTTTTAATATCATCAAATCATATCCCCCTTCAATTATTAATCTCCTAATTCAACAACATCTTTCAAATGATATCAATTCTCACTTGCTTTATACACTACAAACTAGAGGTGTCAACCGGATCGGCCCGGCCCGGCCTTGCACGAGGCACGGCACGGTTCGGTTGTGCCTGGGTTGGCCCAGCACTGGAAAATCCTGTGTCCGGGCCCGTGCCGTGCCCGGGTAAGGCACGATCCGTGCCATGCTGTGCCTGACCTGGCACGGTTCGATGCCTGTGGCACGGCACACTGGCACGGGTTCATCCCGTGTGGCCGTGTCCCCCTTGCTTTGTGCCTCCCACAAAAAAGGCCGTGGGTCGGGTCTGATTGGACCCGACCCGTGGTCCCCTGAGCCGACTCAATCCCCCCCCTCCCCCAACGGACAAAAAAAAATTTAAAAATAATTTTAAATTTTAGTCTTTGGATCTCGCCTCCAACGACTATGGGGCAAAATCCAACGGCCATCATGATTCTGCCCCCTAAAAAAGTAAAAAAAATTCAAAAAAAAATGACATTTAAAAAAAAATATTTTCTCTAATCTATAAATTCCACCCCCCCTCTCTATAACATTTATGTTTTTCATTAACATATTTTCTCTTAGATCTCTCATTTTCTCTCTCAAAAATCTTGCTCCTCTCTCTCGGGACTCGGGATTTCGGCATTCGGCTTAGATTTTTGGGAATCTCAACTTGAGTTTTGAATTTTAAGTTTGACTGTGGTGTACCATGCACGTGACCGACCTCATTGCTTTTACCAGGTAATTTATTTTAAGTTTTGTTTACTTTATCTCTCTCTCTAGTTTCTCTCTATAGACCATAAATAGAAAATTTTAAAATCAGTAATCTAGTCTCTAAATAACTATGCTAATTAACAAAAATCCTAAAAAAATGACAAATACTAATGAAATATATTTAAATTTAGAAAAAGAAAATATTACACAGAGGTTTGAGGCTGCTGAAACTTTGGTTTCTCTACTCGTCTCAACCCGAACTTCTAAAAAACAAAAAACTACGAGGACTTATGTAGTTTGGACTCATTTTAATATAATAAAACAAAAAAATATTAGGGGTGAGGAAGAAGAAAAGACAGTACAAATATTGTATGAGACTTTTAACATGTAAGAGTTTGTTTGGGACTGAGCACCTTAAGAGGCATGGCGAATTATGGACCAAAAAACATGGTCCATTAGATCCTAGGCAAACCCAACTTGGTACAACATTTTTTGAGACTGGATCGAGTTCAGTCTCAAAGTTTACTCCCTTCATATACTCCTGCATGTTGGGTAGGGACGGCATGACCAAACTTATCACATTGATGGGTCTTCCAATCAGATTTTTAGAAGATCCAAGGGTAGTGAGCATCATGCAGACATATTTTCAGTCTGCTTATCGTAGGGTTCCTAGGTTCATATCTAGGAATGACATACTAAAAATAAAGTCAGTTAGAAAAATAAAAAATAATTAATGAATTTATGGCATATAGTGAAGTGGTGTTCGTGACGTCCGATATCTGGACAAGTCACAATTAATCATCTTATGCATGTCTCACCAGCCACATTCGATGATGCAGACATATTGGTCTTCATATAGTGAAGTAGTGAGCATCATGCAGACATATTGGTCTTAATCCTCATGATGGCCCGGCCTTTTTTGAGTTTATGATGAAAATCTTTAGGGAATATAAAATTCAAAATAAAATTTTTAGTGTCACATTCGATAACGCATCTAATAATGGAGTAGTGATTTACATGTTTGTTACGAATATTAGAGACGCAGCATTAGGAGAGATTTTTCATGTCAGATGCATGTGTCACGTGATTAACCTGATTGTTCAAGTGAGTATGAAGGTGTGTTCCCCCGTGTTGGATAATATACGTAATGCACTAAAATATATTCGCACTTCTCGCAGACAACAAAAGTTTGGTAGTCTATGATTGTCTACGAATCTTAAGAAGAAGAAATTCCAATCGGATGTGAGATATCATTGGAATTACACGTACCTGATGTTGGAATCATGTGTTGGATACGAACACGTGATATCTGACTATGTCAATAGTAAGAGTGATGAACTTATTATTGACGACACTGACTAGGCTTCAGGAATTTCATTTATGAAATTCCTGAATAATTGTTATGACACAACGAACTTGTGTTCGTCAGTTTATACGCCCACGATTTGCATTGCACTATGGTGCATATGCAACATTAGTAGTATGTTGAGGAAGTACTGAGCTGACCCGACATTTAGCCATATGGTTGCAGAGATGGAAACCAAGTACTTAAAGTATTGGTCCACCGTTCCATCTCTTTATTGCCTCGCTGCATGCATGGACCCTAGGATTAAGGTGGAAGGGGTAGAAAAAACCCTGACTTACATTTCCTCGTGCATGAACCTGGAAGAGCCACCTGAAGGGTTCATTCATGAAAAGTTGACTGACCTATTCACATACTACGATACTAGGTATGATGTTGGTAGTAGTGAGACTATGATTACGGACATTGATTCATTGTTCAAAGATGATGATTTTTCCATTCAGCTAGCGAGGGGGAAATGTAAGGGTGGATCATCACATAGCAGTGAGCTTTCTCAGTACTTAGATACAGATTACTGCTCAATCCTATCACATTCTGATACTAAAAATATTGATATATTACAGTGGTGGAAATTATATGAGTTCACATTTCCCGTACTATCTAGGATGACATGGGATCTACTGACTCCTCCAGTGTCGAGCATAGCATCGAAGTCTGCTTTTTCTGTTGCAGTGAACGTGATTTTGGATATGAGATCAAGATTACGTCCAGATATTGTTGAGATCTTGGCTTGTTTGAAGGATTGAGAGGATTTGAGGTTTAGCATCCATGATCGTGCTGGAGCTGGGACTAGGACAGGGACTGCAACCACATCCATTATGATAGCAGAGAAGTTGATTGCTGATGATGATGATCGATATGATACTGATCTTGATGTTGCGGCTGATAATGCTCATGATATGCCGATTGAGGATTGTTGATGATCTACTATTTTTTGATTTCGATGTTTTGTTGTTTATTGATTGTATGCTTTATTTATACGTTATGTTGAAACTTTAATTTATTTGGTTCGGACCTTCGGTATCTAACGGCTGATTGATCATTTTTCATTTGGTTTGCTTATGTTTTTTTAATTTTTTAATTTTTTTAACATAATTTATTGATTTATTTATTTAATTGTTTTAATTTTTCATTTAAAAATTTATAACTCTATTATATAATTCTAATAAATTTTAAACTAATTTTATATAACATTATAAAAAATTTTTAACTTTTTAATCTAAATAAAATTTAACAATTTTCATATTATAAATATATAATATTATACATTATCTATAATTTTATATATAATTTAATAATTTATAGAATTAAATAAAAATTAAAACAGAATAATTAATAAAAAAATTATTTTTTGCATGGCCCATATGGCCTTGCCTTGCCCGTATGGCCAGGCCCGGCACGAAAGCATGCCCGTGCTCAAAAATAACGGGCCGGGCCGGCCCGGCCAGTTTGACACCTCTACTACACCCTCTTCACAAGGAAGCATCTTCGAATAATTTGAATGCTAGAGTGGATCAATTGATACAGGTTAAACTAATTTTTTGGATTTTTATTGCGTCCCTTCCTAGTGTTTTGCTTCAAAATGAGCCCCTTACTATGCAGGAACTTTTTGCTAAATTCAAATCGATGCTAAAAATGTAGGAGGACATGAATGCTTTTGGCTATATTTTACCCAAAATTTCATGAATTCAGAAGACCAACATATCAAACTATGTTGTTCTTCGGACCAAGTAATGTGCACCAACAAGTATGAACTATGAACCCTTTTTTTTTAAGAATTTACTTGTTTCTGAATTGCAACATTTTTATCATTAAAAAAAACATAATCAATTGCCTATGTAATACTTGTGTATCATCAAGTTATTAAGAATCTTAATGTTTTTTAAGTTGATAATCAGTTTGTGCATCATTTGTTGTGTCTATTCAATTGTTGGCATCATCTCGTTTTGCCAGGTTTGAGTTTTTTGAATTCTTCCGGTTATATGGCACATTGATCAGATATTCAGAGTCACTCAAAGACCAATGTGTAGTTTAAGAAATCATCTCTTAAATGCGACATAGATTTTACTCAGAATTCGTTTAGTGGTATTTTTCTATTCTATGATTGTTACTTTATTTGCAAATCAGCACTGTCTTGGCAAGAAAGACATTAACTCTCATGAGTTGGCAATTGCAAATCAACACTCTAAAACTCATTACAAGTACCGGTCATAAGTGATGGAATGTTATATTTTCAAATCCCTTGTGCATTTGCAAATCCACTCTTTATTATTATTAAAATGTTTGAATTGCTTTACACTTGCATTAAACATGTGGCAGGTTGATATTTTAACATAGTTATACATGTCCATCCGTGCATATAAGCTTGGTTAAGGATCATAGAAAGTAGAGAAAAAATGCACAAGGAATTGATGTGGGCTGCTGTGATTTTATGATTGATTGTATTGTTTGACTGTATTTTTGCTTGATTATATTAAAAATGTGTTTTAATGAAAGTGATGAGATATAATTATAACACAACAGGCTCGATGAGATTTCATTACTCAGTGTGAGTGATTTTCATCTCTCTGCCCGATCATGTTGTTCTATCTTACAGAAGGCCAAAGCTGCTGGTAGTAGGATACTCTTTTAAAATGAAACATTGGCGATTATTTGACATGTGATAATTTATTATAATTTGTGTAAGTGTAATTATCCTAGTTAATTTTGATCATAACATACTTGAATTATCTTTTTGTTATTGAAATATTTTTTTAATATTAAATGTTGTGTATGTTGTCGATCTCTCCATTTATTTTTTTTTCAGCTTTTGGATAATGTAGCTAGTGAAAATTCAAAAGTGAATTGTAGGAACTCATTTTGCTTGAATTTGATTGCTTATACTTCATTCACCATTACTGTTGCAATATGCATGCTTATTTTTCTATTTCCTCATTACTCATATTGCTTGTATGTGTCCCTTCTAGATTTTGTTGTCGAATTTGTGTACGTGACAGGTGGTGGAGAAAGAATGATAATCAGCTAATATGGTGAGAAGATGGGCGAGTTAGATTCTTACGAGATTGAATGAGGAGAAACAATGGGCGAGGTGCTTCAAAATTTGACCAAGTTTTAGTTCTCCTGTATAAGTAACCTCGCTCTCCCAAATAGAACAATTGTGCTATAATATTCCTCTCCCACAAAAAACAATTATTATTATATTTTTTTTATTCCATGTCTTGTTCAACCATCAACGTAGTGCTTGTGAATGCCTGCAATGAATAGGGAGCCAGGATGGCTGCAATGGATAGTTTTAGCAAAAATGACATGGAATTACTTGGCCTCCTCGCTCTCATTTATACAGGTCTCTCTCTCTCTCTCTCTCTCTCTCTCACTTTCTCAGTTCATTTGTTCCGAACCAGTATCGACTAACTAGGGTTTTGGCCACAAGACTCATCAAGCTTCAATCACGATAGAACTAATTGAGATTATCTCTGGAGCTTCTGCACTAAATCATTAAATTCTTCTTTACAAACAAATGGTTTTTTTATGATGTTTCCATAATCAAAAGTATATCAAAATTATATCTAAGAAATCATTCTGATTTTTGGAGCACTGCATTGTGGGATCGAAGTGGGAATCGAGAATCAAGCAGGTGAGTTCATAATAGCTTCTTGCATGCTTCACCTTCGTAATGTATTATATTCTCTACAAAATTGAATGTAAACAGCACACACATTACATTTACATTCGTTTTATAGCAGGCACAAAAACTCACATAATGAAAGTTGGCTTGCCAGAGCGCATCATCAAAACCTCCAGAAAGTTGCTGCCACGGAAAAGCTCAACCAAGCAATACTACAGCAACTCAACTTGGAGAAAGTGAAGTCTAGAACCATCAGCCTTTACAAAGCAATCAGTTGCATTCTAGAAGACTTTGATGACTACTCCCGAATAAAAACAATTTTTTTCAACCTAATAGTCTCTCTTTAATGCATATTTAGATGCACAAACACCTTCTCCAAGAAAGAAAATACTAGACGATTGGAGTGTGTGTAGTATGTTAAAAGATGCAATTGAAATACATACTGCAACCATGAATAACCAAAATTTTGAAGAAAAAATGTTTTAGAATTGACTATTACTAATTGTAGCAACTGTTCGAGGACTAAAGACAATAGATATACCTCTAAGAAGAGTCCATTTTAGTTGTTTTTTCTATTTGTGCACAAAGCTGGCTCAACCCAGATGTCTGGTTCAATATGGAAATGGATTCTACACATACAGTATTATCTAGATCTAAAACTGTCCTAAGGCCATAGCGGATAGCTGGAGGCTCTGTTCTTCCACACATTAAATAATTTGAGAAGTCTATGTATATGTTCATTGATTCAATCTTAAGCTCCAGTGTTGCCTTTTTTTTTCTTGTAGGAAAAAACTATCGAGAGCGATTAATGTGCACCTTGCTGATGTGAAACAAGATCAGTTGTTTGATTGTGAAAATGCTTCATCTGCTAGTTTCAACTTGAAAACTAAATCAGAGCTACGACTATTCTCTAGATCAAGTTGGTGCTCCTCAATTGCAATAAGCTCCCTTGGCAATGAACTAAAATGTGCATGTCAGTTCTTCCTTTTTCTTATGACTTACGTGGGATTATGTTATTTTATATTGCATGTAACTTTCTTTAACCAAAATTGGGTCAATCATCCATTTGCAGCACGACAACTAGAAAATGGCTTCATAGCCATCTGAATATTTTTCCCATCATATGAAAAATATTCCGGCAGTGGCAGCGACGGCATGCAGCGGCAGCACCGTCAGTGGGGGTGGCGGCGGCGACGATAACAACGGTAGTGGCATCGATGACAGTGGCGGCTACGGCGACAGCATCAGTAGCGGCGGCTGTGGTAGTGGCATTGGTAGCCGTAGTGGCAATGGAAGTATCGGCTACGGTGGCAGTGGCGGAAGTGGTGGCAGCGGCAAAAGCCTCGGCAACCACTGTGGCAGCCACAGCTATAGCGGCAGTAGTGGCAGGGGCGGCAACGATAGCGAGAGCAACAGGAATGACAAAATATGTGGTATATACATATGTATGTCTGTATATACGCACATATAATTTCCCAGTATTTTATGTACATATATACTGAGTATATATGTACTCAGTATATATGTATGCTTAATACTGCAATTTATATGTACAAATACTACAGTAATATATGTACGAGTTAAATACTAGTATATATGTAAATATTTACTGCAGTAATATATATTTATCAAAACATAATTTTTTTTAATTTATTTTGATTTGATATAATGGCTTAAATTTCTTACAATTATTGTATCGCATTATTTCTCATACGAAGCTTATATAAGTAAAGAGATTTTTCAACAGACATGAAGCACCATGACTTAGACAGTTTTTTCGCAGCGAAAAGTTTGTGATCGGATGAGCAGAGGGAGAGAAAGTAATGTCAATGCATTAATAGATTATACTTTATGCACAATCGACAGATACATTGATTAATAAGATGTAATATAATTTTTATTATTTTTTTGTATAGTTATTTAAAATATTGTATTAGAATAAGTTATTAAATAAATTTTTTTTTGTTGAATTTAAAATTTTTATTTTTAGTTTCTGTTTTTATTAAATTCAAAATAAAAATATTAAATTATTTAATAAAATTATAGTTTAACCTATATAAAAATCAACTTTAATTTGTGTTTATTCATGTCTATAATACATATTTTTATATATTTGTGAAAATATTTTTGTCTCTGAATTTTTTGGGTGGAGTTTTAGCCTATTATAGGTATGTAAAAACCTATTATTAGCAGTATTAGCAGCGACGATAGTGATGGCGGCAGCAGCAGTGGGGGCTGCAACGGCAGCAGTAACCACAGTGAGAGCGGCAATGGCCGGAGCGGCAGCATCAGAGGCAGCACCAGCGGCTGCAGATGTGGTTGCACTGAAAGTAGCGGCGGTTGCGGTGGTAGCCGCAACAGCACTGAAAGCAGTGGCAGCAGCGGCATCATTGGCATCAGTGGCAGAGGCGACAGCAGCAACTGTGGTTGTGGTGGTAGCAGCGGCGACATCAGCGGAAGTGGCAACACCAGGAAGCGGAGGCAGACCCAACAGTGGACAACGGTGGGAGTGGCCAGTGGTGGTAGCTACGGTAGCAGCGGTGGCATCGGCGTCAGCAGTGGCGGTAGAAGCAGCAGCAGCAGCGGTGACAGCCACAATGGCATTGGCAGTGACAGCGGCAACAACATTAGTAGCCGGAGCGGCTACGAGAGCAGCAGCAATAGCACCAAATGAGATATATGCATACGAATAAAGTCAGTATATACGTACATGTAATACTGTAGTATTTTATGTACATATATACTAAATATATTTGTACTCAGTTTATTTGTACACATAATACTGCTATTTTTATGTACATATACTACAATAATATATGTAGAAGTGAAATGCTAGTATATATTTATATATATACGGTAAAATTATATGTGTCAAAACATAACATTTTTTTAATTTGACTGAGTGGTTTAAATTTCTTATAGATATGATATTGCATTGTTCATCATACAAAGCTTTTATAAGTGATGAAATTTTCACTAGACATTACGTGTCGTGACTCGGATAGCTTTGTCACAGTAGAAAAATGATGATCGGATGAGCTGAGAAAGAGAAAGCAACGTCAATGAATGGATATTTTATACTTTATGCACTGTCGGTAGATACATTGATGAATAAGACAACATTAAATTTTGTTATTTTTTTATTTCAATTATATAAAATATTAAATTAGAATAAAATATTAAATGATTTTTTTTTGTTTATTATAAATTATTTATAGTTTCAATTTTTATTCAATTTGATATAAAAATATTATATTATTTAATTAAAAAAATTTAAAATAAATTAAATTCTGAAATTATTTTTGAAATTAAAATAGCTAGGGAAAATTTCATTGCTAAATTAGCAAGGAAAAAATCCCTTTTTAATTTAGCTAGGGAAATATTAAATTAACGACGAATTTTCCGTTGCTAAATTTATTTAGCTAGGGACTATATCTGTCACTAAAATTATTAGACCAGCACTTTAGAGAGGGAATAATCTGTCGTTATTTTTGTTTAGTGACAGAAATTCTCATTTATCTTGCTAATTTAGCTAGGAAATTTATCTTTTTTAGCAAGTGATTTTTCCGTTGCTAAATTTTTAGCTAGGGACAATTTCCGTTGCTAATTTTTAGTAAGAAGCACTTAGATAGGGAACTGATCCATCGATAATCTATGATTATTTCCTGTTTAGCGACTGAAAATGCTCATTTAGTTAGGGAATTGTCCCTAGCTAAATAAGATTTTTCTTGTAGTATCTTGACTCTAGTAAGCTTGTCTAGCCATACTCAGCTTGGCATGACCTAGAATGATCCAATTTCCAAAACCATGCCAATAAGTCATGTCAGGCTGCTCCTTTTTTGAACCATGCCGACATGATATGACTCATTTTTAACATCATGTCATGCCATGGCTCGGACAAGCAAAACAAAATTGGGTCATGTCGGCATGACACGACCCATTTGATACCCCTAGGCCATGACTCAAAGAAAATATCATGGTTTAGATAATTATGTTGAACAATAGAATTATTATGTAAATATGATGGTAGAATAGTAGTATACAAAAAAAATTATTATTGTTCTTTATAGAGTTGTGGTGAAGAATAGATGTTATAACTATACAATAAATATTATGGAAGATATATTCAAATCATGATATTTGAATTGTCATGACTCTCAATTATTCCTCTCATCTCTAAACCTGTGCACAATCTAGTCTACTAATTACACCAAACATTATTATATTTTCACTAAAATTTATCAAATTCTTTCTAAAAAAGAATCTCATGAAATATTTCTAATAAATAAATGAATAAGTGAACAAACAACAAGATAAACTCGCTAAATAACCTAAAAAACTCATTATGTTGTTGTGCTGAATAAGGGGCCAATCCATTTAGTACCTTTGAGACCACATAAAGATTACTTGTGAAACATCTTGTAAGAAAAATGATTTAGATATTGATCATGACCGCATTGTTTGAGTGTCTCTACATCATCTTACTTTGAGAATGCCCAATTGGCAAATGTTTTTCAATCAATATATATATATAGTAGTAAAAGTGTTCAAAACTATGGCTACAAGTAAGTTAGTGCAAGTTTAAGGAATTGTGAAGCTTTTCGTAACAAAACAAGGCAGCAATTCTTCCTAGGAACCATATCATTTATAAAACTAAACTTATGAATTTGTTTAGTAGTGTTCACTTGCAAAAAAATATTTCAAATAATGTTTAAGAAATATTATCTTTTGATCCAAATTGTTTTATTTATTGGCGAAGCAAAACTTATGATATACAGCCTTATTACATATTAATTTTTTTCAATATTGAATGCTTGATTTATATGGTAAAATTAAAAATTTTTTGAATCATATATTAGATTCATAAATTTCAAGTTCATTAGATCTAAATTATGAAACGAAGTTAATTACAATCATATATATGGTGTCAAATATAATCAATTATGGATGAACATATTTCATCTCTAAAAAAGATTCCCCTACATTTTGAGATGACGAATTTTGACTTAAAGTCTCAAGTCATTCGGACAAAAATATTTGGGAGGAAGTGCAAGATGATTCCTAAATCTACCAGGATGTTAGCAAGTGAAATGTATATTTATTTAATAAGTTCACAAAAATAATAAAGCATCTAATCCAATATCACATGAAGTAATCTGTGCATTCATCTAAAATTTCTTTAGCCTTGATTCATGCGAATATTATCTAAGACTCAATAACATGCAATATTCTCAACATTATATATTAGTTTTACATTTCTTCATGTAGATTTGAATTGTTAGTTTTTAAAAGATTGAGGGGGGAAGTGACCATTAATTAAGTCTTAATAGCATGCAATCGTTCTCATATGATTCTTGCTCATTCTATTGGGTTTACATTATAGCTACTTGAATTTCATTTAAGTGTTGATTCTTTTTCACTTCGTTGACATTAATTAGTATGTCACAATAACGAAAAGTGAGGTCACTTACTTTATGGGTGGAGAAACAAACCTTGGAGATGATGAATAAACTACCATACTGCAGGGCAAATGGAGGTAGCAACTTATTTCTTAACAAAATGTTGTGGTTGTACTAGTCAATCCCTCACCCATGCCGTGCAAGTAATTTCTTGACTAGTTCTCGAGATTGTTGTGTTGGGAAAGCATTTGTTCTTTAAGAACTAGTTTACCAAGGCTCAACTAAGATTAGTGCTACTAATATCTATCAATGCCTACCCTCATGTTGAATGAAAGAAGAACATCTTGATCAAGAGGGAGCAAGGGTGGAGAACATTTTTCATTAGGCTACTAATTTCTCCAAGAATAGCACAAATAGGAAAATGGTGCTAAAACAAGTTTTCATCACCAACAACACCTTTTTTAGGTAGGAAACAAAAAAAAAGTTGTTACCAGTGAGATGAAGCGAGAGCCATAGTTGGTGATAGTGAATACTAAGGATGCACCTCATGGAATTCTTCCATGTTCTAAAAAAGGGATTCTAATGACAATGTTTTATTTTGGGACTATATAGCAGACGCGAATATGAGGCTTCTATCCTTTCTTATAGAAGACAATATAATGATTCATTTGAACAAACAACTTTTTGTAGTAAAACTAAGGATATTGTTATGCCATGAGCATTCAAAGTGTCTATTCATCTTGCAAATGAATTTCATTTGCATGTGTTCGAAAATAGGATATTCTTTTTTGATCTTATTTTTGATGAGATTATTGAGCTAGTAAAACAACTCATAATGTTGCTCAATTGTGATATATTGATGTCATTTATTTAACTAATTCCTCATAGTTCTTAATTTTTTTTGTGAATGTATTCACTAGCATTCTCTATATGGTGTGGCAATATAGTGAATTCATGTTTTTTTTGGCAGATCAGAAATGACTTCTTCTAAAATGAATGGTAAGAAGAGGAAGAAATTTCAAAAAACATGCTCATATTTCATAGATAGTTCATAGCTCCAAAGCCAAAAGTGGGAGTGAAAAATTTTAAGAGAAAATTTTTTATTGTAAGTAGTCAGGACACTAGAAGTAGTGTCCATTTTATCTCATAAAGAAAAAATAAAGATAAATCTCATATATTACCTTTATTTGTAGTTTAAATATATTTAGTGATGGTATCTACAAATACCTAGTGTGTAGATATGGGCACAACAATCATGTTTGTAATTATTTGCAGTGGTTATAAGAAATCAGACACCTAAGTGATGGTGAGATTAATTTTCATTCTTTACATTGAAATACCATAAAGGTAATGACTATTTTAGTGGGAGATTGATTGCTTCAATTTGACAGTGATATTATTTTAGTTTTAAGAGATTATATTTATGTACCTTAAATCTAAAAAAAAAAACTTAATTTCTATTTACAGTTTGATTATGGATGATTTTTTCTTTTCATTCAATAATTTAATGACAATTTATTTAAATAAAAATTTTTTTTATTCTACTACATTAAAAGATAACATTTATATTATTGTCATTATCTCTACTCTACTACAATAATATGAGTCAAATAATATCAATATCTCACCATATAAAAGAAAATATCATTCTTATATGAACTAGATCTATTTTGGAACTTACACCTAGGTTATATAAATCTAAAATAAAATTTTGGATTAGTTATAGATAGACCTTTAGATTTGTTGAATGTGAAAACACTTTCATCATACATAATCTTTCCTAGAAAAAAAAATGACCAAGCAAGCCTTTATGGAAAAGAGCTATAGAGCCAAAAAGATATTGGAACTTAGTTCATTATGATCTATGTAGACCTGTGACTATCCAAGAAACGATAGTGTTGAGTACATCATCATATTTATTGATTATTACTTAAGATATGATTATATTTATTTGTCTCAAGATACTATGATCTGATTATGGTCATGGGTTCCTCTTATAATACTTTAGGGACTACATATTAGATTAAATAATTCCATTTTAGTTATCTACAACTAATATTTCGAAACAAAATGGTATGCTAGAAAGAATGAATAAGACTCTTAGGGACCAGATGAATAACAAAATTGTATCCAAGAAAGGATGATGAGTTATTCAAATATACTTGATTCCTTTTAGAGATATCCATTAGAAATATCAACTTATATTTTGAACATAGTTCCATCTAAGTCTATACCTACTACTCCAAATGAATTATGGACTAGATGTAAACCTATTTTGAAACATATTCAGTTTTGGGGTTGCCTAGGACATGAGCTGAACAAAAAAATAGATAAGTAGGATTCATAGTACAAAAAGTTTATTTTTCGTGGGATATTTTAGAGGAACTAAAGATGATTTTAAAAAAGAAAAAAAATCAAAAGTTCATAATTAGGACCAATTCCCAATTCCTTGAAGAAAAATCTATAACAAAGTATAATCTTAGAAATAGGATTATTTTAGAATAATTCAAAGGAAATAAACTAGTTCAAACTTATTCAATACTAGTAATAAAAATAAAACAACTCACAAGATAAAATTTAAAATATTTGATTACCTCATTGTAATGAAAGAATTGTTTGTGATAGTATTGATATTGAACCTCATTAACCTATCATTGACATGTTGGTTGCACAATTAGAGAAAAATTATCATAATGGTTCACAAGGATTAGTGAATATGTAGTATCACTAAACTATACAATTGAGAAGAAAATCTCATCATGTTGGGAGGGTTATTCATCATCCTACTCGGTATATACTCTTGGAAGAGTATTATTATATAATTATTGATGAGGTAGATATTGATACAGAAAGCTACGACATAGTACTTAAAATATAATGATGCAAGATATTAGCAGAAGGTTATAGAATAGAGATGTAGTCAATAAACTCCAATCATGTCTAATATCTTATGGAGCCACCTGAAGGGATAAAACCTTTCAATTGAAAATGGATATATAAGAAAAAGAGAAAATTATATGGTAATATTAAGACATATAAGGCTAGACTTGTTGCAAGAAGTTTTACTCAAAAATAGAGAATTGATTATTAGGAAACCTTTTTGCTGATCGTCATGTTAAAGTTAATCTAGATTCTCTTTTCTATTGTAATTCATTATGAATATAAGATTTAGAAAATAGATATAAAGATTATATTCTTGAATGGATATCTTGAAGAATACATCTATATAATGTGGCATGATGATTTTATAAAAAATGGGCCAAGAGCACGTGTAAATTAAAGAAGCCTTATGGACTAAAATAAGCATCAAGATATTGTAATACTCATTTTTAACAAGCCTTTAAAGTATTATGAATTTGATCAATGTCATGATGAGTATTATATGTATATCAAGCAATGTAATAGCATGGAAGCATTCTTGATATTATATGTTGATGATATATTTATCATAGATAATGATATTAGTTTGTTATTTTTGATTAAGATCTAGTTGTCTGGTCAATTTGGTATGATATACTTTGGAGAAAGTGCTCATATTTTTGGGATTAAGCTTTAATGAGATTATAAAGGAAGAAAAATAGACATGTATCAATCTATTTATATTGATTAGATATTGAATCATTTTAGCATTCAAGATTCTAACAAAGGTTTTCTTCCTTTCATACATTGAACTTTGAGGTGTCAAAAGGGCCGGGGGACCAAGGCATGGCCTGGGGCCCCAGCCAGATCAGCCATGCGTGGCTCGGCATGACATAATTTAGAACCGTGCTGCAGGGTGGGCCTAGCAGTACTGGTATGCTTGGCCTGATGGATTGGGAATCCATCCAGGGGACCCAGCTAGATTATTTTAAAATTTAGCTGAAAAATAGGGGACAATTTGGCCTGACCTAGCAGGTCCATGCATGACCAGGCATGAATCAGGTTTGAACTAGGCATGTAGTTCTCAAGTTGTGCTATGCTTGGCATGACATTGTTACAATACTAGGTTGTGCTGTGCATGGCATGGTTACAATACTAGGTTGTGCTGTGCATGGCATTACATGGTTAATGTACCAGCCCATGTTGTGTCTAGCACATTTACTATGTTAGGCCATGCCGGGCATGATATAGTAGCCCAATTGGGCCACCAAAAATGGGTCAGCCTAGTCAGGCCCAGCCCGTTGACACTTAGGATTGAACCAATCTATCAAAAGAATAGTATCTCAAAATACCTAAAGAGATAGAAAAAATAAAGGTAATTTCTTATGCATCACTAGTAGGAATTCTCTTTATGTTGTGCGTGTGTGTGGACACACACGCACTATTTTATATATATATATATATATATATATATATATATATATATATATCTCTCTCTCTCTCTCTAAGAATATTACGTTTATGTGTATTATGTGTGTTAACATACATAGTAGTATATATATACATATAATAAATATATACACAACATGATAAATAATAATGTGGTCTGTTAATTGGAAAAAATGATCGATGATATTATTATGAGGCCATTAGTTTGATATGTAGGCATGTCGTAAAATCTCCTCAAGTTATTAGTCAGTTGAATCAATCATTATGTTGAAATTAGTCTTATATGCTCCAACCACTAGCCCTTGAGGAATATATGGTGTAATATAGCATGGCTATGATGGAAGAATGAGAGAGATGAAAAATACATTCACACAAGATTATATATATATATATATATATATGTATGTATGTATGTATGTATGTATTCATGTATGTAGGTATGTATACACCTATAAATATGTACACAGACACACACATGCACACACACACACATATATTTATATATTTATATGTATGTGTGTGTGTGTGTTACTGTATATAGATAGACATGTATATTATAATATATACATATAGTAGTGTGTGCATGTGTGTGTATAATGTCTATTAGTGTGTATATATATACTCACTTCGAAATTTTTTATATATTTACATATATTTACATATCCACTTGAAAATATGTATATGTGGCAGCTAATATGTGAGTGAGTGAAAAGATATGGTGTATAAGTGATATTTTTGGAAGGTTAAATTACATTAGTTGATAATACACTTATTTGCAGATATTTTTAAATTTACTACATCATACCACAAATGAAGAATTTTGGGTTGTGATATCTCAAATATTTTTTCATTGGTATATCATATGATAATTTCACCATGATTTTTAGGCTAAAGTTATTGTTTTATTTTATCATTTAGCTCCCTCATTAAATTTGAGATAAATAATCTTAGTTAATCTTCATTAATTTATACATTTAATCTGGTGCTAATTTTAGAATTTGAGTGATTCATTGTGGTTTTGTTTGTTTTTTTTTCCAAATCTAAGTTTAAATAATTTCTTTTTTAATTCATTATGAAGATAGTATGGTTTATTCATCAATGGATTGTCCCTAGTCATTCTAAATTCAATGATGGTAAAACAAATTGTTTGAGCTTTGTTTGACTATTATTAGTAGAGATATATATTCCCTCTAGGTTTCAATGCCAACTAATTCAAAATTTCATACCTAATCCAACCGGTGAGACCCACACTCATGGTGATCAAGATGATAGAAAGATACATGTCAAAGTTCATATGAGGTCATGGAAAAGGATTGAAATAATTGAGATGGAAAGATGGGTGAACTTCTACAAGCTGATAGAAGAATGTGGCCTGGGGTTCAGGAATATTTGTGATATCTCAAGAGTGATAGAAGTAAAGCTATGGTGGGAGTTACGCACCCAACTGACTCTTCTCAATAGATTAATAATGGATAGGTACTGTTGAATGTGGTTTCTTGACATGAGAAAAAGATATATCGATATGACAACGTGGAGGAGAATTGAGAAAGAAAGTGTGATAATGAAGGATTATATCGCCTGAATGCTAGGTTCTAGTGATGTATCATTTTGGCATGATAAGTGGATGGAGTCAGAAAAACTAAGGTCGTTTGGATTGTCTGGTCCCCAAGACAACTAGTCAAAGAGTTTTTCAAAGGGGATAAATGAGATATCGATAAGCTTAGTTATTCCAGATGACATTGTGGAACGAATAAAAAAGATCAATAGGGTACCACTGGACAAATAGTTATGGCTTTCAAATAAAGATGCTTTCACCTTCAAGTCAGCTTGGGATATCTTTCGCATTAGGGGCAACCTGACATCTTATCATATAGACATATGGCATAAGCATATTCTAATAAATATTTTTTTCTTTGATTGGCATATCATGAATTAATTTATCCCATTGGTTGACATATTAAAAAGGAAGGATTTCCACATTGCATCCAAGTGTAGCAACTACTCTGTCGAAGAGACGTATACAATTGATGCTTCATTGCGAGGACTCACATGTTTGGAGGGAAGACTTCCCCTAACCTGAAATACCATGAATGTTATGATTAAGCAAGCATTCAATAAATTGTCAAAGATAAAAATCTCGTCTGATTTACCATGGATTAGAAGATATGTTTTCATATTGATAATGTGGAAAATATGAAAATAGCACAATGATGTCAGATTCAAGGAAAAATAATTCGTGACTGATAGAATAATTTTCAGGATTGACGCATTAGTCAAGAATATATTGTTAGCATGTAGACCGAGACTTAGACAATGAGGTAGACAGCCCCATGACATAGGTGTTCTTGTGTTGTTGATCTGATGATCTCCTTTAGTTTCATTTTTTAGGACAATAGAATTATGGTTACGACGTAGGAGTAGGGAAGTTGCATTGAGAACCAGGTATTCTATGGTGTATTACTTTTTGGTTCTTAGCATAATTTCTTGCTTTGTAGACTAAATAGGGTGTGAATTAGGGCTTGTTGAACTTCGGGTGAAAAGTTATGCAAGATGAGAGTAGTGGGAAAAGTGGTTCTTCAAAATTTAGAGTTCTTACACTTTTGAATTCTTATAGTTGTCATTTCCTTTTCATGGCAGATTTCTTTTTTGTAGTTTTATGTATATTCTAAGCATAGAACCAAATAGTGCATAAGATTTGATGGGTTGGCCTAAATCAACTAGCCTTTTAGTCTATTGTAAACTATGCGTACTTAATATAAAAAAAATTGTGTGTTAAAAAAACTAAGTCAGAATGAGAGAGAATCATAATTGAAAAGTTGGGATTTATAACAAGCCCGCATGATGTTAATTATAATATTTGGTGCATCATTAATAAATGGAGCAAATAGTGATACATCTTAGTTTATTTATTTAGTTTAATGAATAAGGTCTTCAAGCTTTTCCTAAATATATTTAGAGAATGATGACCTTCCACTTTCTAGTATGGTATTTCAATGGAATTAACATGTGTAGTACATCTTGATTTGTTTTAAACTAGCAGCTATGTTTTTAAAAATTTTGGATTTTTCTAAAGAATATTTTTTCCAACTACTTTATTATTACATATGCCTTTGAAGAAGAAATGCAAAGTGTTGTTGGTGCAAGTGTGTGGGTATGCATATGAGTGTGTGTTTGTGTGTGGATTCCAATAATTAGAAAAACATAATAGCCATAAGTTATTATTTTTATAATTCTAAGCAATTAGTATTGAGTCTATTGAATTATGAATATGAACATTTGCATCAAAATGTATATGTGAATATTTATAATGTTCTATCTTTATTTTTGATTTTTGTAAGAATTTTCCATCAGCATCTTACTATATAAAAATATAATGGCACAACAAATAAAATAATTCATCATGAAAAATCATGATTATAATGAGTATAACACAACATTTAAAAAATAATTGAATATGTTTTTTTTATGATAGTATGCTCTAATCATATTCATCATTCTATCTCTTAATTATCAAGACTTTGATTCTTCAATACATCACTTACAAAAGAGTGAAACAAATCAAATAGTCAAAAATTAAAACTATATTAAGAAAATAGGGCAAGGAAGCATAACCCTTATCCCTCATGAAGCAAATTAGTATTTGTTGTCAAAATATTTATTTAGTAGGCTTTATTTTGGTCTCTACTTGGAAAATCAAAAGTAAGGTGTTGGGATTTTATGATATCGAGATTAAAAAAAAAACCTTTTTATGTTATTTCTGGAACATACAATTGTTGATTTTTTTTCAAATATTAAACAAATTATATATTTATTTATTGAAAATATCCAAAAAAAAAAATTTTAAAACAAAATCCCCTCTCCCTTAAAATTAGGATCCCGTACTTTCAGTCGACCCTTTGTGTTCTAATAGACCAACATTTGCTGGTCTTTCGTGTTTGTTATTCATGATTGTGTTATTCAGGATACTCACAACATATCCTCACTGGGAAGGCAAAAAGTATTAGGGAGCTATTTCACCTATCTCTAGAATGCATAGTTAATTGTAGCTCAATCACTATTGGAGAAAGAGATGAATAAAAATTAGAATTGTGACATACATTACATTGGCAGTTCGCTTTCATAACAAAGCAAAATACTAGTAACATACAAAATTTAAGCAACTTGGGCAATTAAGCATATTTGTTATTAAATTAATAATATGTCAAGTTTATGTAACATCAAATTTTAGTTAGCTAACCTTTTCTATTTTTCTTAAATAAATTTATGGTCACAGCTGTATCAATAATATTATCAAAGATAATACTTAATATTTTACTAAAGCAGACATAACATACTCATATATGGTAGCACTAAAATGAAATAAAAACATTTGATGAAAAACTTAAAGTTTTGTCTAAGTGCCCAATTTGTATTATTATAATAGATAATCATACTTGTGAAAGAAATATTATTTTGATCAAACTATATATCCGAGATCATCAAAACAATGCCATCATAACTTTAGTTATTCAATTTATGATTATTTATTAAATTTCAATTCTTTTAAGATTCGATTACAACTAGTTTATCAATGGATCCTATGATAAAAGAGTTACCCATACTTTATTCAAAAGTATGTGAAATTAACAATTCTGTTTTTCAAATTTATGTTGTAGCCTCAAAATAGAAATCAAAATAGTTATGCTTTCTTTATAAATTAATGGTTATATATAAATATGGTCATAAAATTTAAAGTATATCTAATTTTCATTATGTTGAGTTGGGTTTACTTAGGGTCTAGTGTAGCATGTTTTTGTTATAATATTGAAAATTTCTTATAAGGTGACTCATTCCACAACTAATATCTAATTTTGCAGTTATATATATTTTTTGTTATAATATCTATTTTTGTAGATATATATATATGATAATTTATACATTAAGGTAATTTTGTTTCTTCTTCTCCAATATGTTTCTATTTATTTAATTGAAATAAGACCATAAACCAAAAGATCATCAACATTTTTTTGTGATGTTGACCCTTCACTGGCTACAAGATTATTACTTTCTTAATGCGTTTATAATTTGATAGCTTTAATAAATTTGCATTGCAATTCATATTTATTGAAATTTAATTTGGCAAGATGAATAATAAATATTAGAAAAAAGAATTATAATAAAATAATTATAATTTAGCAGTATTTACATATGATAGATTGAATTGAATATGTTAAGAAAAAAAAGAATTACTTTTTTTAATTATTCCTACATGATTGGAAATTAGTAATGGTTGTATTATATATTGTTGTTACTAATGATAATTTCTAATGACTAGATAGCCATTGCCAATTGTTCAATGTATTGAATTTGTGTTGTTGGATCATATAATGAGTCAGGTGATGCAACACTCTACCCAAGCTCAACTCATGCACAAATCATTATTATTGTCTTTCCCATCTTGCTTGAGCCACATGTTCAAGGGTAACAAATCATGAGCATCTGCCTACAACTTATAATTATACCATCCAGTACAGCATTATTCATATCAATTGGCTATGTCATCTTGTGCCAATGTGCGAACTAAGATGCAAGCCACCCAATTTTCAAACTCATGCCTCATTTCATGCCAAGCTACACAACTCTTTGGATAACTCAGAATGAGAGTGTTTTACACTCAAAGCATCAAGTATTTGTGAATATTTTTGGAAATTTTTATGATGTGTTTCTATGAAAAGTTTGTCTTAACAATAAAGATTTCACTATTGTGATTTTTATGGAATTTTATTAATAGTAGTAAAATCATAAGTAAATCAAGTATAATTGATAGACTTGCAGTTTGTTTGGTTATACTAGCACATACCTATTAAGAAGTCACAACAATATTTCTTGCTCATAATTATACAAACAAATTGTAATAATTTTTTGTTTGTTATGCGTCTACCATCTAATTTTCATTATCATTTTATTATAAAATACATTCTTCTTGCCTGAGATAATATTTTGGTGTTTTCATATTATGACAACCAATGGTCAAATAAGTACAAGAAGTCATGATATTATTTCAATATCATGAAATGTTCAAATAGAGCTAAAAATTGCATAACATCAAGTGATTTTTAGTTTTAGCCAAATTTTTAATCATAATTTTGTGTTCCGAAGAGGAAGTATCTCAGTCACTATATTATTAGTGCCATGACTATTTCTTTTGAGAAAAAATTCATCAGTCACGACATTCTTGCTATTACAACTTTATGTTCTAGAAAATAATTACATTGGTCAAGATATTTTTTTCTACCATGACTTTTTGTTCCAGAGAATATTTACATGAGTTATGACATTCCTTTTTCATCGTAACTATATGCCCTTGTGAAGATAAAAAAAATGATAGAAGTGTGACTTAAACTTTATGTCACAATATCCAACTTGAACATTTAAGCATCAACTTGATGGGATCTCAATGGAACAAAAGGGGAATTTTAAATTTTTCACAAAAAAAATAGAGGGGATTTGTATTTTTAAGCTAAGGGTATGCAAACCCTAAAGTATCTTGATATTCAATCTTAATTAGTAACAAATTTAAGCCAAATGAAAGCAAATATCGACTAGGAATCTTTGAGACTTAGATCCTCACACCAATTATTATTGGGAACCCTTGATTCGATGAGTTGAACAATCAAATCTCTTTTATAAATTCTATTTCAATGTTAGGCTAAATAGCAAACTAGGATTAGTTTATGTATATTTATATTATGATTATGTTTGTATAATATTGAACTATGGAAATGCTATATTTAAAATATTGATGGATATGGATATTGTTTAGAACAAAGATTTAGGTTTTCATTCTAATATAGATTAATGTATATTAGCGAAAGATGACAATGATAGGTATATCAAAGGACACACTCATGAGATTCGATCGGAGGGAAGTGACAACCATTTTACTCTTATCTTATGAGATAAACATATGGAAACTCTAAATTTATATAAGTTTAATTGATACGAGTATGAAACTCAAGAAGCCGAAAGTACAAATAAATTTATAATAATTCTATCATGCATGCTGTAGAAGAACTAACCTTCAAATTATGAAAGGGTTATGTAGATGTCTAACTAAGGGTATCACCATTGTGTGAGAGTTATATATTGGCTATGATGGATACTTATAGGTAAGTCATGGAATATACACAATTGGAGATATTACATAAGATGGTGAAAATTGTGTAAATCATTTTTTCATTTATGACTTTCATAGGTAAAATTAGTAAAACGACTTATTTTAATTAATGTGTATAGTTCTTACAAAAGTTAAAACTCAAACATAATTATTAGCATATCATTTAATATCTATTTTGATCATTAAGGTTGTAGAATATAAATGCATAATTCAAATAGTAGTCAAAAGTAGTTGACATATTACATAAAAAGAATAGATGTATGGATGACTCATCAATAATGTACATTGTGGTTTCATTATTAAAATACCAAAGGCATGATTACAAGGAGACTAGCCATGGTAGTCACAATCTAAAGTTGATAACTATCTTGTATACCAAGAGCGAAAAGAGGCAAATCTATATCAATCCACCTTTTGACTAATAATTTATCATAACATATTCTAATAATAAAGAAATCACATTATACAAAAGGAATTAAGTCAAACATTGAGTCAAAGTATCTATCAAAGATTCAAGTTTATCTAACAAACTTGAGCAATAGTTTGTTTAGTGTTGGTTGACCAAACTATTCTTGCAATCACTTTATGATTGATATCTGGACTTACATCCATTTTACTACTTGTATGACCCATATACTTACTGATCTTTAGTTGACAAAATCAATCACCCAATGAGTTTTTAGAGGCTTATCACAAATGATAAGTATTGGTATTATAATAAAGTTACAATAGTGAATAATATTCTATCTCTATTTTTTGCTCTCGTTAAAACTATATCAATTACTATAGTGAATATGTGACATAGGATAAATGAAAGAAAAATGTTTCAAATATTTTTTCAATATTGAGCAATATTATACTTTCTATGGTGCATTAAACAACTTGAATAAAATTATGTTATTGAGAGAAAATATCAACATTTTTTCAATATTCCCTCATCTATAGTGTTCCAATTTAAAATTTTATTGATTTAACAAAGTGATGGATTTTGACTTCCTTGCAATTCATCAATTATTTTTCTTCAACTCTACTTAAAATATTATTTCACTTCAATATTGTGCATCTATGATTTTGAGTACTATAAACAAGTTGTCATCGTAGGAAGATTCTTTGCTTTCCAAGAGTGATGAATGCCTATAAATTTTGGACATTCAAAACCATAAAAACTTCATTTTTATAAATGTAATTTTCTACAAACAAATGTGTGTTATTGTAGATAAATTAGATGATTCCACTCTCTTCAATATATTCCCTCCATAACTTCTTCCTATGTTAATGCCAAACTTAGTGGAAGTCTCAGTCACTACTTCTTAAATACACCTCTCTAGTAACAATACCAACAATGCATCAAGCTACACCGAAAATAGACATGTCACCACCGATTTTATTTGCACAAGCCACAAACTAAGTCACTTGGAGGAATACTGCTATGGGGTCATCACTGCAAGTATTCCCTTTGCTATCTAATAAATAATTTTTAGCAAAAATTCTTTAGTCATGACAATCTTTTCAACCACCACTTTATGTTCTATAAATGGATTGCCTTGGTTGTAACCATTCTTTAGTGTCGTGCCTTTATGTTTTAAAAGGAGTTATTTTAAGTTTCTTTCTAAAAATAATAGAGATATCATAAAGATATTTTATATTATCTTTATTCATAATTTAACTATGATATGTATTTTTTCGAATATCTTTGAAGATGAGCAAATTCCTAGTGGATTTGTTAGAATGTAACACATCATTAATATTGAATACAATTTATTTGGTAGTATTATGATTGCTCTTTTGGAGCATTCAATCTATTTTTTAGTATCAGACTTGATACTTACATTGATATTTGTTAATATCAAATCTAGAAAGTATCTTTTATCTTGAAGAACTATGTGTGTGCTTGTATAGTTAGATGACAGACTCTATGCGACCAGCGGCTATAATCTAGAGATAGATGTAATGGTAATAATGAAATGATATTTTAATTAATTTAAGAAATATTATTTAATAATAATTTATCATTTTTCATCGAATATTTAGTTTTCGCTAGGAGCTATTAAATAATCAATATCATAGTATGTTAAGTTTCTTGGCCACCATTGATAAAAATCATTTCTATATATATATATATATATATGTATGTATGTATATATATATTTCTTCAATGGTTGCTTAGTAAAAGTTTGTAAAATATTTAGGAGTGTCATAGGTAAGCAATTGATGCCTTCTCATATCATATATTATCATGTTTTATGTATATATACATGTGTTATGTATGTATGCATATTTTTATTTGTTTATATATTTATGTGTACGTATTTATATATGGATAAGTATTTATATATGCTTATATATTTATATATTTAAAAACTATTGTATATACATACATACATACATATACACACAAACACGCATACATATACATATTGATATATAGATATACATATTGATATATATATATATATACATACACATTTTGACATATATACATATTGATATATATATATATATATACATTTTGACATATATACATATTGATATATATATATATATATATATATATCACTTGGCTTCAAAATTATTTGGAAACACGACAGGCAAGTATCCTCCAAATTGGGGGAATTATGTTTTGGGAAGCTCCACTAAAAAAATTTAAGAATTTGAAATTTATCTTTTTAAATTTCAAAAAAAGTCACCAAAATCATAGAATATTTAAATTTAGTGCACTCTATTAAGTTTATCATAATCTACCCTTGTCCTCTCCCATTGTCCCTCTCTCATTATCCCTCTCCCATTAGCCCCCGCCCTATCCTATCGAGCTTGATGGAGCTTGACCACGAGTTTCATCGATCTCCTAGAGCTCATTGTCTCACTTCAGGAGCTCGACCGTTAGCTCTTTCGAACTCCAGGAACTTGGTGTCATCCTCCATCAAGCTCCTGGAGCTCGACTGAGAGCTCCGTTGAGGTCCAAGAGATCAATGTCAAGCTCTTTCTAGCTCCAGGAGCTCAACCAAGAGCTCTATCAAGCTCCGAAAGCTCGACCAAGAGCTCTATCAAGCTCCAAGAGCTCGGCATCGATCTATTTCGAGCTCTAGGAGCTTGGCCGAGAGCTCCGTACAGCTTTTAAAGCTCTACCGAGAGCTCCATCGAGCTCCTGGAGCTCGACCTAGAGCTTGACGACAAGCTCCACGAAGGAGCGCGCGGTGACGGGCGGGGAGAGAGGGTTGGGGAGAGAGTGGTGAGAGGTGAGGGCAGACGGGTGAAGGGGACATGGTGAGGGCGAGGAGCTAGGACTAAGTGAGAGGACTAGGGGCGAGGACCAAGAGAGAGGACTAGTGCACGAGGACTGGAGGAGAGGACTAGGGGGCGAGGACGGGGAAAGAGGACTAGGGGCAAGGAAGAGGGAGGTGCGAGGGCTAGTTGCGAGGGCGAGGGTTATGGGCGAGGACGAAGGAGGGGTGAGGGGCAGCGGAGAGGGTGGTTTAAGACTTAGGAATTTGGCTGCACTTATTTTTAATTTATTTTTAATTTTGTGATTTTTAAAAAATATCAAAAGTTTAGATTCTAAATCTTAAAAATTTATGGACAAACACCCCCAAAACATAATTTACCCCTTCAAATTCTTCTAGTTACGTGAATTTCAAATTCAAAAAGTAATAATGATTTGTATGTGGAAAGCGGCACCCGAATTTGAAAAGTAGTTCCCCAATTCCCAAATTAAAAAATTTAAAATTAATTTTTTTTTCGGGTGTAAAATCATTTTGTGATAACTTTTTTATTTTTTTTAAATATATATTTTAATTATTTTATATTTAGTGCATCAATATATTTTTGGGAAATGACAACCTTAATAAAGGAGTTGGCAAGGGGTGATTGGAGAGTGGGTAAAAAAAATTTAAAAAATATTATATAAAAAATCACAAATTGAATTTTGTCTTTTTAAAGGTAATTCACATACTTTTCATAAACACAAAAAATATGTCATTATTTCAAAAATAATTACTCAAAAATATCTCATCTAGATTTTTTTGATAAAAATGTGGATTTAAACATTTATATATATACATGTGTGTGTGTGTGTGTGTGTGAAAATACATGTGTATGTGGAAATATATATGCACTATATATATACATAATACATATATAAACAATAATGTTACATTTATAAGTGTTTATAAAAATATAATATTTGCTTATATAATCATGCACACAAACGCCCATATATATATATGCAAACCAAACGTTATAAACGATATAAACTTAAATATTTATGCACTCAACAATAGCAAAACATTATTTTCCATTAAAAAAAACTGCTCAACAGAAAACATGCACTTGCATATAATGACCAGAACTTAACAATCATCTCCTTCGCAGGGGTAACAGGGTTTAGTCGAAGGTGGTGTGGGTGGTTCGAATCGATTAACATGAAGCACTTCATCGGAGCCAATCAGATTCCTGCCCAAGTGGTGGCCAGCAACAACATAAACCTTGGTCTTCCCATTCACTGGGCAAATTGTTTGGAATCCCAGCAGCCATAAAAGCAAAATGATGGTCAACAGATACCCTTCCCTCGCATTGCAATATTTCGAGCCTCGAGGAAGAAATTAAGTAAGAAATCTCTAGATGGGAGCATCCCAGGTGCTTGCGATCTTATATATCCTTATTGATGAAGGATTGGTCAAGGTCAATGCTTGTTGCGGTATGGGATCCGATATCGCCACTTTCTTCCAAGCATGATTAATGGGGGTTCGGTATTCCGGTATGCAAGGTCAAGATTGGTATATGCTGCCGCAGTGTGATGGCAAGTCAGAATTATATTTTGGGGTGTTTACCTAGAAATTTTCTAAAATTTAGAAACTAAAAAATTGATATTTTTTAAAAAGTCACAAAACTAAAAATAAATTAAAAATAAGTTCAACAATTTCGTAATTCCTAAACTACCCTCTACCTTGCCACTCGCCCCTCCCTCGTCCTCGCCCCTGGCCCTCGCCACTCTTTCTCGCTCGTCTCCCCTCGCCCTTGGCCCTCGCCTATGCCCTCGCCACTCTTTCTCACCCATCTCCCCTCGCCCGTTTGCCCTCACCTTTCGCCCCTCTCTCCCCACCCCTCTCCCCCTACCCGTCTCCACGAGCTCATTCGTGGAGCTCCGTCGAGCTTCAGCAAGCTTGAAATGGTGCTAAGTCGAGCTCCTGGAGCTCGACTGAGAGCTACATCGAGCTAGACCAAGCTCGTCGTCGAGCTCCATCGAGCTCGTCGTCGAGTTCCAGGGGCTCTAGGGAGCTCTCAGTTGAGCACCTGGAACTCGAAGGAGCTCAACACCGATCTCCTGGAGCTCGACTAAGATCTCCATCGAGCTCGTCGTTTGAGCTCCAGGGGCTCGATGGAGCTCTCGATCAAGCTATAAAAGCTTGATGGAGCATGACTTCAAGCTCCTGGAGCTCGAATGAGCTCTCGGTCGAGCTCTAGGAGCGGAACATCAAGCTTTAGAAGCTCGATGGAGCTCGTGGTCGAGCTCTATCAAGCTCGATGGGAGATGGTGATGACCAGAGGGCCAATTGGAGAGGGACTTTGGAAGAGGGCGAGGGTAGTTTAGGATAAACGTAATATATTGTACTAAATTTCAATATTTTAAGATTTTGATGACCTTTTTTCAAACTTAAAAATATAAGTTTCGAAATCTAAATTTTTCTAGGGGAACACCGAACACCCCAAAACATAATTCCCCCAAAAATAAATCTGTCATAATATTTCAATTTACCAAAATAAAAATATTTGTTTTATGATTTTTTTTTAAACGATTGTTCACAAAATGCTTCAAAAAATTATTTAAATTTTAACATACTAAAATTATTAAGTAATCTTATATGTATTTAAATGTGTCACTTGAAATATTTATCCAAGTATAATATTAAATATCTGATTTTTTGTTGTGTTTCAAAGAACTATTTAGGTTTGTAATATTTTTTTTATTGATGCATATGCTTGGAGCTATAAAAAAGGAATATATTTTAATATATTTTTGTTCTGATCCAATTGATCTCACTTCGCTCCCATATGAGGTCCCTGAGTAGTTTATAAGCATGGTGCCCCATTAACCCATTAGACGCATTTTAAACCTGTGAGCTCTGCCTGAAGTTGGATCAAAGCGGACAAAATCTAGTGGTTGGGGAGCCCATTTGTGGTAATTTTTTAATTATTATGATATTATTTTCTCTCTTCTTGCATGAGTTTCTCTAACTATGAATTTTTATTTATCCACATGTATTAGTACTTTAATTGTAAGAAATTTTGTCGCTTCTAGATAAATTACAAATTCAAATCAAATTAAGGAGTAAGTTATGTAGAACAAAAATATATTGAAAGAAACTTTTTCTTTGCTTCCATAAGTACAATTGAGCAATCCATCAATGTATTATTCCTTGATAATCAATGAAAAATTCACATATTTGGTCATAAATACTTGTTCATTAATCTGAACAATTCAGTTAACTCTCAAGTCAAGATGAAAAACTATGGGCTAGTGATATTGATTGAGATAGAATAATTTGTGTTCAAACTGATACTAGATCAAAATACATAAAAAAGTCTTACTAATCCCTGACTTGGAATAGAACTTATTGTGTAGATCTATTAACTTGGAATAGAACCTAAGTTGAAGACAGTTAAGACCTTGTTTGTATGAAAATAGAATGCATGAATTTTTTCCAGCTCAAGTGGTAGTATAATTATATACTTCTTCAATATGAACCCTTTGAAAATAATACTCTAATTAAATCTTAGAGTGGAAGAAGACCCTTGGTAATGCACCAAAAAGTATTAGACACCAAGTGTTTTTCAAAAATATCAAAATAAAATAGAATTAATCTAGATAAAATGAGAGATGCATCTTTGTGGATTATAGTGCAATGCTTTAAGGATGCAAATTGTGTTGCTATTGTCGATTCTCCAACTAAAAATATTGATAAAAACATTATTGACATACATGAAACAATCATGTCTCAAGATATATAAACCTACATCTACTTATAATATAAATGTATATATACATGTATATATATAAATATATATATATAAATATAAATAAATAAATAAATATATATATATATATATATATATATATATATATATCTACACGCACATATATACTTATAGGTTTATATATTTATATACATATATAAATGTAGTAGATATATAAACCTACACATACACACACACACACTTATATATGTGTATATATATACAAATATATATACATTTATGTTATAAGTTTTTGCAATTATATATCTATAGATGTATATATATCTATAAAGCTTTATACACACACACAAACACAAACACAAAAAAAAAAAACACACACACACACACACACATCTAAGTTTTCAATTTTTTTTAAAAGTCTAAAACTGCAAAAACTACTTTTCAAATTGAAAATTAATTTGTTTTCCGCGAGCGATAGATTTTCAAATTTAAAACTTTTATTCTATGAAAAAAATTTAAAAATAGGATGTGTAATTTCAGGGGCAAAATTGCTTTAAATTTTCAGAGTAAATATTTTATATTTTGATGAATTTTTTTAAATATTAAATGTTTATCTTTTTTATGTAAATATTTTTAAAATGAGATACCTTCCATTGGGTATATAAAATGTTTATATATGTTAATATAAATGTTAAAATTTTATACATTAATATAAGTATTTATAATGTTTTATAAAACATTATGTTTCTGAAATGTAAATTGTGTTTTCGAAAATGTAAACTTATTTTTATTTTTGATTTTTTTTAGCAGACATGGACTACTTAAGAGTGTTTTTGGTTTCCCATTTTTGAATAAACTACAACATAAATATTATTTTGTTTTGATATATAATTTTTTAAATATAAATAGTATGCGTCATTTTTTTAACATATCTTAAAAATAGGGAACTAAAACATATTTTTTTACATTTTTTTCTTTTTTTATAATGATTCTTTCGTATTCAATTAATCTCCTAAAAAATTAATGTGTTATTCTTTTATAGATATTTTTATAGAAATTTTTGTTTTGGTGTCGTTTTAGAAAAAATAATTATGTTTTAATATCATACCTTTCATAAATTCGAAAAATATGTCCAAAATCTAAAAATAGTATTCAAATCATCAAATATTCCTTCTCATCTCATTTAGAATTTTAGGAAAAAAAAGACCGTATACTTATCAAATTATAACATGCCACATCAATATGATATATATATATATATGCATAGATGCTTATATATTCATAAAGATACTATATTCACATAGATACATATAGTCACATATATGCATGTATATTTTCATATATACATGTATATCCATATATAAAAATTTATATTTACATATATGCATCTGTATTCACATATAAGTATGTATACTCACACACACACACACACACAAATGCTTCTATATTTGAATATATATATATATATATATATATATATATTCGTATATATGCTGATAATATGTTTACACAAACACACACATAGATATGTGTGTGTGTGTGTGTGTGCACCTATATTTATATAAACTATTTGAAAAAAAGCAATAAAAAATGAAAATTAGAAATGATCAATTCCATTTCTAAAATTAAGAACAAAATTGAAACGGAAATAACAATTTATCAAATAATTTGAAACTGAAAAAAAATGTTGTCACTAATTAATGACCGAGTGTTATAAGTTTTTTAATTTCATCACTAATTGTAACGCGAAGTGGGGCGTGGATGCGCTTGCATGACATTTAAAGACGGAAATTAATGCATTATTGTATTTTTAAAAATGAAATATTTATTTGTTTCTACATTTAGGGATAGAATTCTTTACTGCCACAAAATAAAAAATGGCATTCCCATCCATAACTGTATAACTTAAAAAAAATTTTGATGGAATAACATTCCGCCACTAAATTTAAAACTGAAATAAATTTTATCACTATATTACGATAATTAATTTATCGAAGAACATGATTTTGAACAACGTAGGGTTTGAGGGGTTTTCCATTTGGATTTCGAGTTTATCTGAATTTTTTATGGATTTTCTTTTCTCCAATTATTGATCGACGTATAATTTATCAATAAATGAGGTATGAAATTATAATTTTTATTTTATCCCGTATTTATTATATTTGGGAATAACTATATTAGGATTAGATGAGTGACAACATTATATGAGTGACAGAATTATGAGTGACAAAATTATATGAGTGACAAAATTATATGTGTGACAAAATTAATTCATTATTTTGATAAATATGTTGATATATTTTTTTTAAAAAAAAATGGCTTCAAATTTAACATCTTAAAAACAAACTTGTGATCACTTCAAAACTTTGGATAGAGTTAGGGTTTGGGGATTTCCCATTTAGATTCTGAGTTCGTCAAAATTGTTTGTAGGTTTCCTTTCCACCAATTTTTGATTGATGCACAATTTATCCATAATTGAGGTATGAAATTATGATTTCTATTTATTCCCATATGTATTGTATTTGGGAATAGTTATATTTGGAATAGATGAGTGACAAAATTATATGAGTGATACAATTAATTCATTTGTTTGATAAATACTTTGATTTGTTTTTTAAAAATATGACTACATATTAAACATATTTAAAACAAACTATCATAGCTAATTTTTGATGTCATTGAAAACAAAGGAATTAATGAGAAAACTCTAGTGATCATTTTTCTAAATTTTTTGTTTGGCAATTCATGCTGAAATAAAAAAAAACATTTATTCTCAATTTAATTTAGAATGTTGCTACTGCTTTTAAATATTATTATTAACAATTTTTATGTTGAATAGTTCTAATGATTAAATGCATAATATAAATGATACTAAAGTATTGAAGATTTTAAATGTCAAAATTTGATAGTCATATATATGAATATGAGAGATAATGCATATAGATTTAACCTAATTTATATGGCTAGATGTCATCAAATTTTGCAAGAAGAAATTCATAGGACCCATTAAAATTAAAGTTAGTATGACATTATTATGATAATTTCAAATTTGCATTACTGTTACTAATTTTTCAAAGAAGAATTCAAGTTATGAATAATTTGATCGAATTTTGAACTCCAAGCTAAATCTTCTATAACAAGGTTTAATATATATATATATATATATATATATATATATATATATATATTACTTGATTGCCTAACCAAATCCACCAAACTCAACTCAATATAAGCTAACCATTTTTATCTCGATCTCATATCCGAAATCACATTCACTGCAACAGAAAAAGCAGACGCGATGCTACGCTCGACACCGGAAGAGTCAATAAATCCTGTGCCATCCTAGATAGCTTGGGAAAGGTGGACTCATATGATTTCCACCACTGTAATATATACAAATTCTTAATATCATAATATGATATGATTGAGTAGTAATCGATATTTAAGTATCGAGAAAGCTCGGTCCTATGCGATGATCCACCCCATCATTTCTCCCTTGCTAACTGAATGGAAAAATCATCATCTACGAAATGGTATTTATATCCGTACTCATAGTCTCACTACTACTACCACCATACCTAGTATCACAGTATGTAAAAAGCTCAGTCAACTTCTCGTGAAAGAACCCTTCAAGCTGGAGTTTCAGGTTCATGCACGAGGAAATATAGGTCAGGGTGTTAAAACCCCTTCCACCTTAACCCTAGGGTCCATGCTTGCAATGAGACAATAAAGATATGGAATGGTGGACCAGTACTTTAAGTACTTGGTTTCCATCTCTGCAACCTTATGGCTAAGTGTCGGGTCAGCTTGATACTTCCTAAAAATGCTAATAATGTTGCATATGCACCTAAGTGCAATGCAAATCATGAGAGTATAAATCGACAAACACATGTTCATCGTGTTATAAAAAATCTTCAGGAATTTCATAAATGAAATTCTTGTAGCCCAGTCATTGCTGTCAATAATAAGTTCGTCACTCTTACTATTGTCGTAGTCGAATATCACGTGTTCGTATCCAACACATGACTCTAACATTAGGTACATGTAATTCCAATGGTGTCTCACATCTGATTGAAATTTCTTCTTCTTAAGATTTGTAGACAAACAAAGACTACCAAATTTTTATTGTCTGTGAGGCATGCAAATGCATTTTAATGCATTACATATATTATCCAAAGCGGGGGAACACACTTTCATACCCGCTTGTACAATCAGGTTAATCATGTGATAGATGCATTTGACGTGGAAAATCTTTCCTAATGGTACATCTCTAATATTTCTAACAAACATGTTAATCACTACTCCATTATTAGATGCATTATTGAATGTGACTAAAAATTTTATTTTGAATTTTATTTTCTTTAAAGATCTTCATCATATATACTCAAAAATGGTCGGCTCATCATGAGGATGGAAAATCTCAGAGAATCCTAAAATTTTTTATTCATGCATATAGTAGAAAGGTAGTGATAGCCCTTCAGAACATAATGCATGATATAAACCTATATGTTGAAACCAAAAATTTAGATAGCTTAATCGTCATGAGTATGTTAGTTATGAAGCCAAAATATGGATACTTTTACATGCCAATATATTGTAAATGTATTAAAAGTTCTTGATTTGGATGTATATTTTATTAAATATTTTTCTAAGAAGTTTATCTTTAGTGTGTGAGTCACATCATCATTAATGTGGAAGAAAATATGTAAATTCTTGTGAGTTCTACAAGTGCGTGATGACTTGTAAGATGGTGACAACCCTTGAGAGTTGCCTTTACTCAATGGTTCGAATATTCTCACTAATAAAACTTGAGGGAAACATACATTAATTATATAAGTATAATGCTTATGAATCCAAAAGTATAAATACTTGTAAATCATACAAATCATTGGTCTTTATGATAATTGAGAGTGAAGAATAAGAGTGTGCATACAAAGTAGCCATCAAGGGCAATTGAATAAGTTGCATAAAAAATATGGAAATGTGAATGACTCTCAAATAGAGAAAAAATATTATCTTAGTAATAACATACTGAGAAGATAGATTTGAGGAAATCATCATTGAGATAGACTCAATAGTGATAATCAACTTGTATATCATTAGGGAAATTAGCCATTACACAACACTCCAACTTTTGATCTGTGTCCAACATAACGTAAATTGAGCTACTTAAATATCATCATGTAGAGTGAATAAAAAATATTTAACCTAAGTTTATTTTAATAATCCGAATATCCAATTTACTAAATAACATTGTCTCATTATTGAATAATAAAATTATTGATACAATATCGATGAGATCGATATTTAGATAAAAGTCAACTTTACTTGTATGACTCGTGTACTTATAGATCTCTATTAATGCAATTCTCTCATTTTCAAGGTTCTGAAATAATTCTAACTGATAAAATTACTATCACAACAATATCACAACATATGGTTATAACCTAGATAATGGGCCCTTTATTGGTAATGGCCATGTGCTAAGGCAAAGCCCAAGTATTTGGACCATTGCATGGAGAAATAAGTGAGATAAATAGGTAGAAAAGGGGCTCTATGTATTTGACTTTGTTTTCCCATTTGTGTTCTTTTCTTTTTATGGCATTGGAGAGTGGCTCTCTAGAAATTGTATGATGTCTTGTTTTCCTAATTAATTTTATTTTTATCCTACAATGTAATTGAAGTTCCATCAATAGTTTGTAATTAACCAAGATTTTATTTTCCAAATTAGAGAGAATAGGCCATGAAAAATTTTGTTGGATACCACATGTATGTGTAAACCATGAAGAATGACACTACACTAAAAACCATGTATGATCAAATTAAAAAGCTAGGGAACACCACATTATCTGACCTCTCTTTCAAATTGATAAGATCATTTCAAATCCTCTATAGATCTTCGACAAATATTCTATGAGAAGTTCTATTGCAATTGGAGTCATTGAAAGAGTGCTTGGACCCACCTCTTTCATCATCATATCTAGTATCCACATCTTCTTCAAGCTCTTCAGAACCTTCCTTGGAACAATCATCTTTTAGGGCCCCTATGCTCTATCATTTCTTTTGCTCTCATCACTATACCTAATTTTAAGCCAACCTCATCAAATGAATTTTCTAAAATTTAAGTGAAGATGTGATGGGTTAGATGTTTCATGCATCTCAATATTTTCAATTCTGCCCAACAATAGTTGATCAATGGCTTTTTATCATTGATGTTCAAATGGAAGGTCAAGTGCTTCAATTCTTTAAATGGTATTCGTATGACTCTCAATTTCGTACTTGATCAGAGTTCATTTGTGCTGTTGAACATCATCTTGGCCCATCAGAATTTGGTGACCCACAAGGTCCTTTGAAAAGCATGTACAACAAACCACAATAGAGTTTTATCAATTTGAATTTGAAATGCTTTAGAAATTTAAAGTAGGTCTCTCTTTCTCATTTTTGATAGGTTTTTACATAACATGACTCATTGAACAAACCATTTAGATGACAAAGCAACAAAAGTGGTTAACCAAATTGCTAGGTTATGATTTTACCATTGCTTATTATCCTTTGATTGATGATAAGGTGATCAATGCATCTTACTTCCACCTAACTGATCCTCAACTTGTTGCAGTCTCTCAGCTCCATCTATTTTTCTCCCATAACTTTGTCAATTACTTTTTGATGACCCAGAAACATGAGTTATACTCATAACCTTACATTCTTATACTACATCACCCTTGGGTTTTTTTTAAAAGGATGGATTGCTTTTCTATCAAGGATATATATGGTTATGTGAACGGAGTTAATACATACCATTCTTTTTGAAGAGTACCATAATTCAGTCCTTGGGGTACATGCAGGTGTGCTTCTCACCTACCATAGGTTGGCTACAATTGTTTTTGAGTAGCTATTTGAATTGATGTCTAAAAGGATGTAGCTCATTATCTTGTGTTCCAATTGTCCAAGGAAAGCCTATCATAATGTTGGTCATTGACCAACATAGCAAGTATCAATAGATTTCCTCAAAGTAATGTTTCAGATCAGAGCAATTATTTCTTACCTCCATTTAGGCTAAATTATTTCAGTTACAAGACACTAAACTAGCTACGAGCAATGTCTTCCACCACAAACAAATGTTTAAACCTAGGGCTTTAATAAATATTTGGAAATGCATCTTCATTTCTTTCTCATATGTGCCAAAACATTCGGTTGAGTTCTTAAAATGGGTTGCATTTTGGTATAACACAACCTATTACACATCCACTAGAATGACACCTTTTTTTGGTTGTGTAAATCATCATCCCCCAACAATTTTCCACTTTAGGCAAACCTCAATAGTAGATACATAATTCGTAGTGAACTTAATGTCTCATGACTAAGTCTTAGAGTAACTAAAACTTAAACTTGAGTCTTGCCCAAAACCCCAATAGTAGGTGCACAACTCTCTCTTTGTGATTCTACTTACAACAAGTTGAATCATTATTTCTTTGTGCCCTTTCAAATCCCGAGTTATATTTGCTTACAAATTATACCTTCCACATAATGCTAAAGTACATTCTATTTTTCATGATTCTTTCCTGAAAACTGGTATTGGGATCACGATTTTAACATTATTACCCTTTCACCTCTTACCGACCTTAACTACATTTGAGTTTGCCCACATCACTTTCTTCAAGCTCATTCCATATTTAGGAAAGGCCAAGAGGTTCTATAGGTCTTGATTCAATGGGAACACCTCATCCATATTGAGATAACTTGGCAAGAACTTCTTTGGTGTTGCATGATAATACCTCATTATTAATCTTGAGGACAAGGTTCATTTTGATGGGGAGGGTTATGTTTTAAGAAAGAGTATAGATGTAATAATTGGAAATTATTATGATTTTGAGGAAAAAATGAGCTAGTAGAAAATGTTAACCTAGAAAATGGCCTCTTTATGGGGCGTGGCCTAATTTATGTGCAGAAATAAGAGGGTTAGCTTGGGAGAAAATGGGGAGTGTGTATTAAGTTTTGTTTTCTTTTTTTGTTATATTCTTTCTATTTTACGTGATAGTGGTTCTCTAGAAATAGCTTGATAACTTATCTGGCAAGCTAATCTCTTTTCTTCAACAATGTAATTAAAGTTCCATTGGTATTCCGTGGTTAACAAAAATTTTATTTACCAAATTAGAGAAAATAGTATATTTGTTGCAGCATCTTATTTTCCTAGCCCTAGTAACCATTACATGCACACAATCAAACTTTCAAACAATATTATAGTCATAAATACTATATATATATATATATATATATATATATATATATATATATATATATATATGGATATATTGCAATGTATACACTTGCTTGTCATATTTACATCGTTGTTAATATATTTATATTTATATATATATATATATATATGTACATGGAGGCCATAGTATAAATATAAATAAAAACTTTCCATATAAATACATATATGTTTTACAATGCAATCATGTATTTTTTTTGTTTGAGAGTTGGTATAATTAATTGTTTTTTTACAAGGGATGATAAAGTCTTTGGGATCGATATGTTTGGATCATGAAAGAAGAGTTATACCACATATTTTTTTTAAAATACATGCGATCACTAATAGTGCATGCGGCTTACACCACACTAAAGTGTAATGTTCAAATTTTGTTGTGTTTGATTTGTAATCATGATATGTATGTTATTTGTAATTGTAATATGTATGTGATTTGTAAAGGTGATATATTCATTTTGTATGAAATCAAAATTGTGTAAAAAGAAAATAAATCTCTTATTAAAATTGATTTGTAGCTGTGTAATTTTAATTTCAACATTGTAATGCACAAACATCATAAATAAATGAAAATATTAGTTTTACAAATTAATTTATTTTGAAATTCATATATCTAAATCTATTGTCATATGTAATGTAATGTTTTAAAAATTTTAATTTATTATTGCATATGTTGGCTTTTATTCAAATAACAAATAGATGAACATTTAATTTAATCAATAATATCAATTCAGAATTCACAATTAGATTTTGGTAAAAAATATGATAAACTATAATTATAACTTAAATGTGGTATTATGTATATTAATGAAAGTTTATTTTTAGCAAAAAAAATAAAAAAAAAATTAAACACAAACAATTGAATGAATACACACACACACACACACACACACACACACACACACACACACACACACACACACACACACACACACACACACACACACATACATACATATCCATATAAACTTGTGATACAATGCTTGTGTCTATATATAATAATGCACACACACACACACACACATGTCTATATATTGATTGATATTGATGTAGTGTGTGTGTGTGTGTGTGTGTCTAAATTTAATTTAAAAATAATTGATTATATATATATATATATATATATATATATATATATGTATGTATGTATGTATGTATGTGTGTGTGTGTGTGTGTGTATACTTCTACATGTTATTTTCAATAATAATTTATAAATATCTATACACATGTAGATGATAATATATAAGTATATATAGACATGTATATTGCTTAAATATTTATGAATATATATATATTATATATATATGTAAACATATTGCTAGGTATATACTTATATATGCAAAATTGCATTTAATATAACATTGATATTTATTAGTATATATATATACTTAAATGTGTATATATATATATATATATCCTACATTATTTATATCCATATTTATACACCTGAGTCTACATATATGCAAAACATTATAGATATACATTTTACATATCTGTACATATATCAATACATTTATACAACAAATATAGATAGCTATTTAATATAAGTACATATATCAATACACATATAATAGATGTAGTATATGTAATACACACACACACACACACACACACACACATATACATATATGTAAAATTATATATACATATAAGTGTATATTATACATATATTTTTCATATATGCATTTATATATCTATATATGTACTATACACATATGTTATGTGTATCATATATATATATATATATGTATGTATGTATGTATGTTGTTGAGAAAATTAGAGAACAAAACTCTAATTTATCAAGAAGAAGAAAACTACTCTCTACAAAAAAGAGCACTCCACACTCTCTCAAAGAAGAACACTAAAGGAAAGCTTTCAAGCTTTTATTGATGAATTAAAAAAAACACAAATACAAGGGGGGTATTTATAGGTTACAAGATTCAATATCAACCACATGATTAAATAGTAGCAAACTAATCCAAACCATTGAATAAAAAAAACATCTACCTAATTTTGCCTAACTCTTACCTAACTTCCACCAAACTTCTACCAACCTTCTACCTACCTTCCACTAACACAATTTAAACTTTTACTAAAAAAACACATTAAACATTTACCAAAACAAAATGGGCTTGAATTGGGTTGGGCTTCAACTTGGGTTTGTCTTAAAGTTGGGTTGACATTGATTTTTAACACTCCCCCTCAATGTCAGCTCCCATTCTCCGTACTATGTCAAGTTGATGGCAAAACATTTCGAGTTTGTCTATACTCAAACTTTTGGTGAACAAGTCTGCAACATGATCATCTATCTTGATTTGTCGCATCTCAATTTCTTCTAGCAGAACTTTCTCTCTAACAAAGTGATAATGCACTTCTACATGTTTAGTTCTTGCATGAAAGATTGGATTTTCTGCTAAATGAATTGACGATTGGTTGTCACAATACAGTGGAACTGAATAATCTACTGAATGATGTAGATCATTCATCAACTGTACCAACCAGGTAATCTCTTGAGCTGTCATTGCTGCTGCTCGATACTCTGCTTCAGTTATTGACAACGACACTGTCGGCTGCCTCTTGCTACACCAGGAAATTGTTCCTGGACCAAGTTAAAATACATACCCAGTTGTTGACCTCCTGGTGTCATGATCACCTGCATAGTCAGCATCACAGTAACCAACTAATTTGCAGTCTTCCCCTTTCTTGTACAAAAGACCATAATCGATTGTACTTTTCACATATCTCAATATTCGTCGAACAGCTTCCAAATGGGGTTTCTTTGGATTTTGCATGTAACGACTCATCACACCAACTGCATAAGATATGTCAGGTCGAGTCAAGGTTAAGTAGATTAGACTACCTACCAATTGTCGATACATTGTTGCATCTTCCAAGTCTTTTCCTTCATGTGCTCACATTTTGGCATTTGGTTCCATCGGAGTTGAAATCGTCTTGCATTCGAGCATTCCAAACCTCTTTAACAAATCTTTGGAATATTTTTGTTGACAAAGAAATATTCCTGTATGTGTACAATCAATCTCTAGACCAAGAAAGTGCTTCAACTGCCCAAGTTCCTTCATTTGGAAACGAACTGATAAATTCTCCTTGGTCCGAAGAATTTCTTCCTCGTCATCACCGGTTATGATTAAATCATCTACGTACACTAGCATGATAGTTATCTTTCCTCCATTTTCTTTGACAAATAGGCTAGAATCTACAGGTGTTACTGAATAACCACTATGTGTCAAAAATTTAGCAATCTTACCATACCACGCTCTAGGTGCTTGTTTCAATCCATAGAGTGCTTTCCATAGCTTACAAACATATTCAGGATGATCTTGACTTTGAAAACCCATTGGTTGGATCATATAAATCTCCCGATCCAGCTCTCCATGAAGAAAAGCATTCTTCACATCCATTTGCCACAAATTCCAATCTTTGTTGGCTGCAAGTGCAAGTAGAACTTGTACAGTTGTGAGTTTAGCCACTGGACTAAATGTTTCATCGTACTCTAGTCCGTACTGTTGAGAGAAACCAAGAGCTACCAATCATGCCTTGTACCTCTCAATTGACCCATCTGAACGACGCTTTAACTTGTAAACCCACTTACAAGATATCAGTTTCACATCTCTTGGCATTGGCACGAGATCCCAAGTCTGATTCCGTTCAAGTGCATCGATCTCTTCTTTCATAGCTGCTATCCATTGAGAATCCTCTGATGCTTCTTCAAACGACTCAGGTTCTACCACAGTTGCTTCTTCAACTATGGCTGCATTGGCATATTTGGGACTCGGCCTTCGTGTTCTTGTTGACCTTCGAAGTTGAGATGTTGGAGTCGACTTTTCAGCTTCACTAGGCCCACCTTCTTCACTTGGTTGCACATACACACCAGTTTGCCAAGGACTTTGAGTCACTTTTTGTTCAGCTTCATCACCATTTGAATCTTCTGATTCTTCTGAATTTGGTAGAAGTTGAACAGTATCCTTCTCCATCTTTTGTTGCAACTTGTCTTCGAATTCTTTTGAGTCTGACAGCTCCTCCTTTTTCAAGGACCACCAAGAAAATGCTTCATCAAACACCACATTCCATGAAGTGTAGCATTTTCCATTTGTTGGATCACAACATCTCCATCCATTTCTCTGGTCATTGTATCCCACAAAGATACATCTAATAGCTTTCTTGTCAAACTTGCTCCGCAAATGATCAGGAACAAAGACATAGCATACACTGCCAAATACTCGAAAGTAGTTAACTGTAGGTTTCATGTTCCACAGTTTCTCGAAGGGTGAGATAAATTCCAACTTTGGCTGGGGAAGTTTATTGATCACAAAGGCTGCAGTCCTCATTGCTTCAGCCCAAAACCTTCTTGGCACATTCTTTGCATGTAACATACTTCGACAAATTTCTGCAAGATGGCGGTTCTTTCTCTCGGCTACACCATTTTGTTGTGGTGTATTGGCACAAGTATACTGACGACGTATGCCACATTCCTTTAGGTATTGTGAAAACTCCCTTGAGCTGAATTCTCCCCCATTGTCTGTGCGCAGGCAATGGATCTTCTTCTCCACTTTTGCTTCAACTGACTCTCTAAACTCTTTAAACTTTGAGAATGTGTCAGATTTTTCTTTCATGAAGAAAACCCACACATACCTTGAGAAGTCATCGATAAATGTCACCATATATCGCATACCTCCAATTGATGGTTCCTTAATGGGACCAAACACATCAGAGTGAACCAACTCCAATGGTTCCTTTGCTTTGAATTCTGATTTCTTGTATGGTAATTGGTGTGCTTTACCATACTGACATCCTGTACATACCGTGTCTACTCGTACGTCAAGTTGAGGAAGCCCTTTCATCATTGACTTTTTCACCATCACACTTAGCTTTGAATAGCTAACGTGACCTAACCGCATGTGCCACAAATCTATTGTCTCATTTCTTCTTGTCTTGTCTACGTATGCAGACTCTGCTGACATCACGTACACAGACTCTAGTCATCTTCCCTCCATGTTGGCTTTTCTGAGATCTTGAAGTCTCGAAACACCTTCACATCTTGTGGACCGAAGAGGACATAGTGACCCAATGATGTTAGTTGAAACACAAATAGTAAATTCTTCTTCATTCCTGGAACATGGTAAACATCTTCAAGTGGCACTTGGTTAGGATTATACCGAGGTGTAATTATTGTTTTACCAATGTGAGTTATTGGTAACCTCGAATTGTCGGCCGTCACCACCACACGATTTCCCTTGTACTCTGACAGGTTCTACAACTTTCTCTATCACCCATCATGTGATTTGAGCATCCAGAGTCTACGATCCAATCATTCTTGTAGTCAATCTTTTTGGGTGTTGTTGCAGTAAGAGCTAATTCTTCTTCCTCCTTAGCGAACAACGATAAGCCATCCCAATCATCTTCATTAGAACTTGAAGTAGCAGCATTACTTTCAATATGCTTTTTCTTGCTCCAACAATCTTTCGCCATGTGGCCCATCTTCCCGCAGTTGTAACACTTGCCACCAAACTTTCTGCTATTGTCTTGATTCTTTGAATCTCCCCTTTGATGAGAGTCATTCTTTCCTTTCATCTTGTTACCATTTTCTTTTGATCTGCTACCATCGTTCCGCTTGAAATTGTCTTTGCTTTTGTTGGTGTAAAGTGCTTCTTCTTCACTCTTCAGTGAGACACCACTCATTTGCTTAGCCATTGCTTCTTGACTGGCTAGCAAATTTTCAAACTCAACAAGAGATGGTTGTGTCAGCCATCCTTGTACAGCAGCAACAAACCCTCGATACTCGGGTCTCAAACCATGGATAATTATTCTCTTTATCCTGGTTTCTCCAATAGGAGCTTTCGGATCTAACTCCGAAATTTCGCGGCATAGTGACTTCATCTTGTGAAAGTACTGACCAATCGTCATGTCGCGTTGCGTCATCGATAATAGCTCATTCTCGAGAAGCTGCAGTCTTGCATCATTCTTCTTTGAAAAGAGTGTAGCAAAAGTATCTCATGCTTCCTTTGGTGTTTTGGCATCCAGAATGTGTTCCAACATTCTTCTTCAACTGTGGTTTTTAAGGCAAACATTGCTTTGCCTGTTTTAATTTTCCACTTCCGCAAGATGCCATTTGCATCCTCTACTGCCGGTTGTGTAACTTCATCACCACCAACAACTTCCCACAAATCTTGACCTTGTAGGTAAGACTCCATACATGTTGACCATATGTTGTAGTTTTGGTTGTTGAGCTTCTTGATCCCTCCAATGACTTGAAGATCAGCCATTTTGTTTACAACGATATGCTTCTCACTTGGAAAGGGTCACACTATTTCACGGGAACTGTATGAACAGTACCGTATACGTGAATAGTATCGTATACTGGAATAGTACGTAGTCATGAATAGTACACAAGGTAAGTTCCCAGGAAAGAGAGGTAGGTCACAATGGACACGCTTAAATCACCAAGTCTTTAGCCAAAACTTATCCTTGACATGCACCTCCACACCACAAACCTTTTCCAGCAACCACAAGAACAACTGGATGCTTCTAACCAAAAACCAATCTCAAGAAATATAATTTTTTTTATGATGTGGAAGATCAGACAGTGCTGCAACCACAGAGCATACTCAAGAATATCCTAGAGATCTCACAACCTCCCTCTGATACCAAATGTTGAGAAAATTAGAGAACAAAACTCTAATTTATCAAGAAGAAGAAAATTACTCTCTACAAAAAAAGAGCACTCCACACTCTCTCAAAGAAGAACACTAAAGGAAAGTTTTCAAGCTTTTATTGATGAATTAAAAAAAACACAAATACAAGGGGGGTATTTATAGGTTACAAGATTCAATATCAACCACACGATTAAATAGTAGCAAACTAATCCAAACCATTGAATAAAAAAAACATCTACCTAATTTTGCCTAACTCTTACCTAACTTCCACCAAACTTCTACCAACCTTCTACCTACCTTCCACTAACACAATTTAAACTTTTACTAAAAAACACATTAAACATTTACCAAAACAAAATGGGCTTGAATTAGGTTGGGCTTCAACTTGGGTTTGTCTTGAAGTTGAGTTGACATTGATTTTTAACATATGTATGTATGTATGTATTAAATATAACAAAATATACATATATATTTTGTTATCTAGATATATATATTTTGCACAAAAATTATATATATGTTATACTTTGTAGAAGAAGTATGTATGTGTGTGTGTGTGTGTGTGTGTGTATTTCATGATACATATTTGTGTCTGTATATATTCACACACTTATATATACATTGCATGATAAAAAATAACAAACATATAATTGCACATGATAAGTTCTTGAACCAATAATATTATATGATTCAAGTTATATTTACATAATATTGGAGAGAAAAATGCAGATGTGATTTGCATGCGATGGGAGATAGAAGAGGACAAAAGCAGAAGTGAGTTAGGGCTTCTTATTTTTAGCGAAGAAAACCTTTTGTTTGTTTACAATAAATGGAGTTTCCTTTTTATTTGAGTTTTGTTTTTAGGATTTGGGTTGGATCACCCTATGAACTAGCATGTATATTTTGATAGATCCAACATGCATTTTTATTTGTGTAAACTAATGTAGAAATTTTTTTTATTGCGACATAGCGTAGGTGAATGGCATAATTAGGTTGATATTTCTGAGAGTACCAAAACATATACATATTGTATTTTAGTAAATTTTTTTACTAAATGTGAAAATTTGAATTCTTTTATTTTTTGTAAATATTTTTGAAGTAGTGTAACTAAACATAAATTTCCCTAAAAATAACTCAGGGTGAAAATAATATTTACAATTAAATGGATTTTAATATGACATTTATTCATAATAATAATTTTGGTATTTGTAATGCATATGTAGAGGTGTTTTTCCACAATGATTTTTTTTTTTGATAAATTATGTAGACACGATATCTAAATTTTATAAATCTAAAGTGCAATCTAAGATAACTCTAAGCTATTACATTCGATCCAAAAATAATATAAATTTATGCTTTGAGCATCCATAGAATTGCATCAGTATTCTTCCTCTTCTTTTCATAGTATCTTTTATTTCATTCAACTCATATATGATATAATATTGCTCAAAATTGCATCTTTCATATGATTTTTCTTAGAGAGATGTCATCATATTCTTTACACATATGTTTGAATGTGCTAGAAATGGTTGACATTCTTTTAGGTATTTCTGTCCAACACTTAATTTCCTCCAAAATGTTGCAGCAATGTTCAAATTCAAAAATATTGCACTTGGTATCCTCCATTTTGGGTTTATTTTTAAATTTTAGGTATCCAAAGAGAGATAGCATGCTTATGAATGTGACTCCTCACCCAGATAATCTTAAGTCATTATATTCCTATGGGCATGATGCAACCTTAGATAAATATAAGAATTATCAATGATTTGCCCATAGTCACCCCATCTACTTAGCAAGATCTTGGCTTCATTCATACCACTAGCCTTTTTGATCAAATTATCCTAAATTATGATCAGAAATTTCTAAAACGCATAATCTTTCTCAAAACCTAAACTATTCGAAACATAATGCATTCTTAGATAAAAATGGGGTATCCATCCAATCCTTTGTTTTTCTTGTTTATTATTGATGCTCCATGATGCTTTAATAAAGAAACATTTCATCACACTCTACAATTTGAGTGAATCCAAACCATCCATTTGAAATTGGAAAGCTTACATTACTCCAAGCTACCTTGTAGAGCTATTTTCAATTCAAAGGAGTATTATAGTGACATTGTCAGATTTTCAAAAATCATTCATACTTGACTTTATCTTTAAACTATGTTGGGCAAGGATTTCTCATCCATGTAGCTCCTCCACAAGAATAAATTTCATAGAAATAATAAAGTGAATGTACGTTCAAATATTGATCCCATAGGAATTGTGTTAATTGTTCACTCAACATATACTCAACTAATAGTTGCTTGTGTTGAATACATGTACTTAGTCTTCATAAGGATACTCAAAATATGGATTAGCTTATATCTTTGTGCACGATAATGTTTCTCTACTATTTGGTTAAAATCTTATCTTGTTGTTGGATGAAAGATAGATTTGTGTGAAAATGCTCATGTGCCCTCTTAGTCTTAACATTTAATGAAGCCAGCTTTGGTCTAACACTACCAAGGATAATCCTTTCATAGTTATTCCCTCAGTAATTTAATATTAAAGCAACATGTCATTCCACATAACAATTATTCTCACATCTATACCCTTTAGATAATACTTTAACTGCCTTTTTTGATAAATTTGAATATGCATTCATATCCTTCAACCTTTAATTATCTTAAAGATGAAAAAATAATGTCATGCTAAAAATATTTATGCTTTCAGCTATGTGATAATTAACATATATTTTATCATGATCCTCACTATTATAAGTTAAATATGTAGGAAAGACTTGTAGGGCTAGCTCTACCATACTAGTCTCTCACATTTGTGTGTGTACCATGATAAATTTGTTAGTAACCACCATGATAATAAATGATTCCCACGTTTTGATAAAATTTTTATGTTAGTTAGATGTTCTACTTAATCTCCTCATTACTGTAGTGTTATTTATTTTAGAAAGTACACAATAATTAAATTTTCAATGCATTTGTGCTATCGACTTCATAAATAGCATTTGCACAATGATAAAAATTACCTAAAATCGGAGTCTTTTCACATTATTTTATCTCATGCATTAAGATTATAATAATTTTTACTTCCTTCTTACCAATACATTAATATGTCTCATTATTTACTTATCACAATCTGCTATGTTGGATACCCATATTTATGAACACCATAAATTTTGGTTCTAATTTTTATCCCTATACATCAACATCTAAATTCAAAGATAAATATAAATATAAGCTCATAAATTCATTATTTCATCATAATATAATAGCATTCACCAACTGTAGATCTCATTTTAGTTGGACATTGAGCAATAAAACAAATGAATTGTTTTGTGAGACATCTAATGGATTCTAGATTTCAAAATAATGCACAAGTGAAAATCTAAGTACAAAATATTAAATTCTATCAATTATTTTGTGTGTTTCCCTTTGAATATTTTCTAATTATGGGTCAAAATTGTGTCATCTAGGATTCTTAGTTTGAATGGTTCATATTTTCTCATGTTTCATCTCTCCATTTCTCAATTCTTCTATATATCATTTTTATACTTTGGAGATATGTGTGATAATTTACATTGGAAGTCATAATATAGACTTGACATTGTAACTTTATCATATCTTTTAATTCTTTCTAGAGTACTAATATCACACTACTATGACTAATCATGATAGATTCATTTAATCTCTATAATATAAGTGTTACTCTACTAGAATTGGCTATAGCTTTGATCTAGGTATTCTGAGTAAATTTATGAGGTGATTGAATTGTCACTAATGAGATAATTTATCTTTATAACTTAAAGTTGTAATACTAGAAGTATCCACAACTTTGGTCTTGGCTTTCTAAGCAACATGTCATGACATTAAGATTTCCACAACTAAAAGAATTGATCTATATAATACAACCGTGGTGTTGGAATTATTCATTACTTTGGTAATTTCTTTTTGAGAAAAGTTTCACAAGACTAGTTATGCCACTACAAATATAATTAATCTCTATAATACAAAGATATGGCTCTATAATTGATCATGATTTTGGTACTTTCTCTTTGGAGCACAAAGTCATAGTGCTAGAATAGTTGTGGCCATAATAGTTCTTTATAGAACAAAATTTTCATATGGAAAATAATATCAATACTCAAAATATATTCTATTTTGACTCTATATTGAATAAGTCACAACTCTAGAAATTATCTTGACTATTTATACCAGTGAGAACTTGGATGCCACGACTAGATAAAAAGTCATGGTTATGATATGTTTTGGTGAGTGTGTGGTTATGATTCTTAGAAAATATCATGGCAATGATGATTGTGTTGCATATGTGATCATTATATCAACTTGGCAGTAGAGTCATAAAAAGAATAGGCACAGCTATTGTTTGTAGAGTTATCACAAAAAAATAATGTTGCAGCTACTTACGAAATATTTTGGAAGATGTACAAAATCTGAATTGATATGATTGTCCATCATTTCTATCACCTCCAAGCCTTTGCTCCACCAAGTTTACTAATTCCACCCAAAATCACTATGAATTAACTAATATTTTTCAAATTATTTTCATATTTTAATGGACTAATTTGTCTAGTATTTCCAAAGCCATGATATTTGGCACAACTACAATTATAATTTTAACATTTCTTTTGTCATTTTTATTATGAAAATGAAGTCTTAACATTATGCATAGTCGTGACTTTGTCTTCAAGTTTTCCTTGACTATTTTTATTCTTTAACACCATTGTCATGATATTGTGCATAACTATAGCTTTGTCTTTGATTAGCTTATCCAATTTGTCTAAGCATTCTATTTCTTTATTGATTCCTCATCCTTTTTGGAGTCATCAACTTAAGATTCCTCTGAGGTTGTTAATACAAATAATGTTGTGACCTTATCGCAATCTTCTTTCTCTATTTTCTTATTTTTACAGCTATATTATGATCCTTTCTCTTCATATTTCCCATCATCATTGATATAACATTTCCAAAGTTGTTCTTTTTCTTCAAATCCTCCATCTTCAATCGATCAACAATCTTCTACAAAATTCTTCAATGAAAAATCCATTTTTTTGTTGTATCGTGGTATAGAAAAGATTGGTAAGTCTCCAATAGTTCATTTATTCATCATTTAGACCCTATAAACCATTATAAAAATTAAACTTTACTTTTTTCTCACTAACATAGAGAGTGAACTCCATTTTCTTGATGTAGATAAGGGTTTATTTCATAGCCAAAAGATCTCATTTAAATATTAGCAGTCCATCATTATTATCCCTCATATCTAACACAATAAAAACTGTTAAAAAATAAATAAACCTACTTTGACTAATATGCCTTCAATAATTCCATCTGTGTGCTTGATATTTCCACATGCAATTTAGAGTAAGAAAAATATTAGAGTAATTTATCGAGATTTAATATTCATTCAATTTATGAGGTTATCAAGTTGTCGCTTGATCCCAATAAGTACAATGTCTTCCAAAAAGTGTGATCTCCAATAGTGCAATGTAAAGTAAAATTTCTAGTATCCTTCAAATTTATTAGAAGTTTTCTTTAAATAATTATACTATATTTCTTGGTCATATTTATGATCCAATACCTCTCTGACTTTCTCTTACTATTCAACATGTCTTTCATAAATTTCACATAATTCAACACTTAGGCTAGAGTTTAGATAAATAGTATATTCAATTAAAACTTCTAGAATATATTAAGAAACTTTTCAAAGTGTTCATCTAATTTTTCTTTTCTAAAATATTGAAGAAATGAAAATTTTATCATAAACTTATCCTTAGCTTCATTCTGATTTATTTCTTTATCTCCATAATTATTGGTAATCTCCAATCCTTCTCTATTTCCCCATTGACATTTTTCTCATATTTCTTTTGGATATATGACCTTGTGAGGAGTTGTGATATCATATCCTTCATATTTCCAATCCTTTTTAGTTAAGGATGTGGCTTCTTTGAAAATTTAAAAGGAACTAAGTCTTTTGAGAAAGTCAAAGCAATATCACCCCCAAAAAATATGAGTATCAATTTATTCAAATTAACTATATAGTTCCGAAACTTTGATTTTTGGGAAAGAAACAACACTAGCACTACCAATTGCTTGAGAATTCTTTTATTTAGAATATCTTGATAGTCTTTTCTTCTTTTAAGCAATATAGATAAAATTTTTTATGGATTTGATTTCATATTTCTTGGTAGCTCATTTAATCCTCTTTGTTTCATTGAGATTACCCATTTTCCAAGTTGATGCTCTATATTCTTCATTATTGAGCTAGTCAAATTTATTTTCGCTTCAAGCATCCCATCTGATTATCTAGGGTATCATTCTTATTTTTTTATTCTTCTAAGATTGCATGCATCATTCTTTCAAAGTTGACTTTACTTTGTTTATGATAGTTGACAATTAAAACTTCAGCTTCCTTATATAGTGTAGCTTATTGCATTTTTTCAACATTCCTCAAAGATTGCACCATCTCCTATTGGCTATTTCAATAGCCTTTATATGAAAAAATATTTTTATGTCTCATGTTCATATGATAATGCAATAGGAAATTATTATTAGGTCGAAATATGTATCCTTTTTTTTATATTTGATTGGCTTCTTCCAATTGATTAATGAGATTTGAGTCCACTAATTTATGTAGATGTAAAATAATGATTTTCCTAGAAACACTTCTCTTTTTATCAATAGTATTAAATTTTAATAAGCTTATATTTCTGCTTCAATTATAGTTTACTAATCCAACTCTAATATTCTAGCTTGTCTTCACTTAAATGAATGATATGTTGGTGTTCAATAATAATTTTTTACTTTCTCCTCAAATAAATAATAAGCCTCACGTGGTGATTTATTCATAATTGACTCTCTAGTGACAAGACCCGACCCGGATACCCTTCACGGATTTCCTAGATGGTCCCACCTGATGAAATGAACACATGTAATACCACAATATCTCAATTATATAGAAAATCCATAACCACCCAATACCATTACCAACCCAAATTAATATAGGTCATAATCACATGCATACATAATAAGGAGTCATATGAGTTCACTACTAATACCAGAGCATTCGAAGAGTGTTTGCGAAATTTAGGGATACAATGAAAATAATAAGTCCGATAAACAAGACATATGTATGAAGTAGAGTACTACAGCTGTAGTAGACAGAGCGGTGTAGAATCTAGTGCGAGGGAGGCCCTACGATCTGTCTGGACATGAGAATATAAATCTCAGTGAGTGGCATAGTTGTGCGGAAAATACTTTTTATTTTAAAACATTTCTTCTCTCAAAACCCCTCGTCCGCTCTTTTGTAAAGTTCCCCGTTTAAACATTTCACTAAACCTGATTTTACCCAGCCCAAACAAACAAATTTCATGCTCAAAATCTAACCTAAATGACTAACTAAGAAACAACACTGTAGTATAAACCATTCACAACACTCATATGAATTGTCCACAACACACAAATCAAGCATAAAGTATGTATAATCATCATGTCGCAAAAACAACAATGAAAATACCATAATAATAAGTATTACAAGATTATAACTTATTTAGAAATCAACCGTGAACTGTACCACATACTCATCATAAACCATCGGTAAGCCCGACCTCACAACACCGTGGCAACTAATAAATCTGTGGTTACACCCGGCCATCACATGGTAACTAACAAACCTCCAGGTAGACCTAGACATCACGTGGCAACTAACAAATCTCCAGTTATACCCGGCCATCACGTGGTAACTATCAAATATTCGGGCAAGCCCGGCCATCACGTGGCACCTAATAAACATTCGGGTGGACCTATCCAAGCCTGACCTCACAACACCGTGGCAACTAATAAATCTGTGGTTATACCCAGTCATCATGTGGGAACTAACAAACCTCCAAGTAGACCTGGTCATCACGTGTCAACTAACAAACCTCCAGGTAGACCCGGCTATCACGTGGTAACTATCAAACCACCGGGCAAGCCCGGTCATCACGTGACACCTAATAAACATTCGGGTAAACATGGTCATCACGCGTCACCTAATAAACCTCCGGGTGAACCAATCTATCACATCTCTACTAATCACATATAATCTTTCCCCCATTCAAATGTGTTTTTCCAGCATTACCGTATCATAATTATTTCCCAAATCTCAAAGAAGTCTAATTTTTAAAACAATAATTTTTCAAGGTGGTTTAAAACCTCAAACCACGTACCCCAAACATCCAAATACCACACACTCACCCATGAACACAGTAAAAATTTCAAACAGTTAAAATGTTAAAAAAATTCACATGAAATGATAACTTGTTTTACATTAAACCGAAAACCATGTTTGATTGCAACCAACCATCTGATCAAAACAGTATATATGTAAAGTATTAATTCATAATAGATATATTGATATAATATTCCAAATCATTTAAAAAAAACATAAAACCACTCACAGACTGTAGATGATCAGTCCTGCTCCCATGCATGATCATCTCTCGGCTTGGTGTGAGCGTATGTAATACCAATAAAATATGACTTAGATTCCATTAACTAAACCAATGATATCGAGATGCCCTGAAGGCCTTAGAAAAATTTTTGGAACTACGAAACCCGTCAAATTGGACCCTGACATGCCCAATTATATAGACCCTATACACAAAAATGGGCCTTTTTGCCTGTGAGCTCATTTTTTAAAAATGAACCATCCAAAAATTCCTAAAAATATCTAATTTTATTAATCAAACTCTAATTTTTCCTAATTTGACAAATGATACACAATTTCAGCCCGAACTTTTTAGTAATTACCCATAACAACCTAAAAATAGAAATAACCAAACGATGTTTAAATTTTATAAGTCACATATCAAAGGAAATCCCAATAGATCAGAAACTCATTATTACAATTACATTGGTTAAACAATTGCCATAATGGCTGGAAAATCAAAAAAATCCGATAGAGAAACGATGTTGCCACTAGCTGGTTCACCACCCAGATTCCGGTGCGTCCGTCGGCGTTTGGCCGTGAAATTTGACTGCCGACATCATCTAGAGGTCGTGCACCTGGTGGTCTGGCATGTGTCACCGGTGGCCTGCCGGTGATTCCTCGTCTGGAATGATTTCCCACACTACGCAGATGGCCAAACGGTTCACTCGGGTTCCCGGTTTTGAGAGCTTCTTGCCTAGGATTTTTTTTGGAGCTCAAAAGGTATTTTGGGCCTACGGTTTAATTTGGCATCCCAAAGATGTTTTTATATAGGACCTAGGGTCGTTTTCGGGTAAACAATTTCAGACATACATAAACACTACTAAAGTACTGCTGTTTGAACTTCTCAGGGCCATAACTTTTTATTCGTAAGTTAGATTTTGATGTTCCGCCAGTATATGAACTAGTATCGACGAGACCTATGAAATGGTGTATTGGTCAACCAAAAATTAATCATCCCTGAAAAAAATCAACTTTGACCCACATACTAAGTGTTGGTCAACCCTGTCAAACATGTTAAAAAAACTTATATTATTTGGTACGGGTCATTACATCCAGTCATCAAATCAACCATGCACCTTATCATATATTTCAACACATTGTTGAAGGCACGGGCTTGAAACCATAATACAAATTCATGTTTGAGGATATCTCTTCAAAAACTCCATAAAATGGTCTCACATGTCATATAAACTCTCATGCTCTTCTCATCAGAATTGAATTTTCTCACTCCATAGTTGAGAAATAATTAGAGATGAGAAGAACTTAGTAAGAAAGACCCTCATTAAATTATCCCAACTTTAAATGGAGCCTTAGTAAATATTGGAAGTAACTTTATGTCTTATCATTAATGTTGATGGAAATACCTATATTTTTATTGCATTATGGCTAAATTTATTCTTTTTTATAGTGTCGCATAGCTAAAAAATTGTTGGGGCATATCAATTAGGATCCTCTGATTCTCTTTCATTATACTGGTACTATAGAACCATAGCTATAAGACTAGGCTTCAACTCAAATTAGTTGGCTTCCAATATTTGCAATCGAATAATTAATTAACTATCCATAATCATGAGCCTCAAATTCTCTCCCAAGGTTTGTTAATATGTGGATTATTGGATAGCTTGGACATTAGTACCATGGAGCTCTCTATTACTAGCAAATATTTGACATATCCATTATTTGCCTTCTATAGGCTCTTTATTTTTTTTTGTTTTGTAATAACTCTACAAGTTCTTTTGATTTCTAGGAACAAAAAGGTTAATATAATTTTAGATCTCAACATTAAAAAGGGTGTTAAAAAGAAAAAAATTGCATATAATACAAGTAAAAATTAAAACACAACTATCCAACTTAAAACAAGTTAACAAGATTTAGCTTTTAAATTTGATAAAATATTTTACTAACTCAATACTATCTAAACTACTAAAATGGATTATTCTTTTACAAGAATAATTATATTAACTTACATTGACTATGAAAACTAAATGATCCCCAACAATAGTGCCAAAAATTTATTGTGACTTTATTGTACCTTCTCATTTTATCAATTAGATAATGTCTTGAATGTTTCTTGATGAGAGTATCTCACCAATAGAGATCTACTAGTTCATTGGTCTTATATGTAGTAAAGAATAATTTTATCTAGATATCAATCTCATAGAAATAGTTTTGAAAGTGTGCATATTTAATGGTAAGACAACTTATTTTTAGTAAAATGGATATTTAGAATGTGAGACACTCTTAGATATAATAGTTTATTTATTTAGTTTATGTGATAGTATTTAAAGTGCTATAACAACATATAAGGTAGTTGTCACTATTAAGTGAATTCTAGTTGTGGTTACCTCATAAAAGTCACCTTGATATATTTCCACTAAGACAAAAAATCATCTATACTTGAGAGTCATTCAAAATCTCATATATTTTAGGAAGATTTATCAACAACCCTTAATAGTTGTTTCATAACTCTTATTATCTAGTCACAGGTGTCATGAAGAATAAATATTAATATGTCTTATAAATATTTGTACTTTTAGTTACATAAGCACGATAAACATAATTGATATATGCTTTCCTTAAGTTTCACTAATTGGAACTATATGAGTAATAATCACTTACAAGGCTATCACCACTTTGCAAATAATAACATATTCATGCATATCCTAAAGATTGCATGTCACCATTTTTTTTGGTGACCATGTGACTCCCACAATAAAGGTGAACTCCTTAAGAGAATGTTCTATGTAATATCCATCCTAATCAAAAATAAATTCTTTTAAGACATATATAATAGTTTGACATATAAAAGTATTTGCTATTTTGGCTAGATAATAACCATACTTATGATGATTAACATATCCAAATTTTTAGTTTTAATAAATAGGTTTATCTTGTGCATCACAATCACAAAGATTATCAGTTTCTTCTTATCATATATATGAGTAAGCCTCATAATTTACCTATTAACATCTATCATGAAAATCTTTCATGGGCCTATTAATAATCCAAATCTTAGTTCAAGTTCTATTTAATCATCCATTTATAAATATCCATAACACAAAATAAATCAACAAAAAATTTATAAATAAAAACAAATGTCACATCACATATCACAATTTACATAAAATGATCACATCTTATTTTAATAGAAATTTACAAATCATGGGGGTTTGGAGCTATGCCCTCAACTCTAGGTATTTGTATTTATCTTTCATCTTTTTCTTGCTTGTGAAACCCCAAGTGAATGCAAAATATTTTTTAGGGTTTGGTAGTTGCACTATGGCTTTGTTTATTAGGTGGAAGGAAAGAAAGAATAATGAAAAGCACTTGTGATTTTTTCTATTCTTCTACTTTTATACTTGGTCGATTTTACCTTACTCTAAGTAGGAAGTCATGACATTTAGAAAAAAATTATCACATCAGCTTTCATCTCTTAAGTTTGAGGTTATGACTTTATAAAATAGTTGTGACTTAGGATCAAAACTTAAACATTTTGTAATACAAAGTCATGATACTAGCAACAATCATAAATTGGGTCTAATTTTTATATAACATGAAGTAATGGTGCTATGAGTTAGCCATGACTTTGTGGATTTATTTTCTTATCCTTTATTAAGGGATGGATCGCTAGGATTTGGTTAAGGCATGGTTAAGGGCCTCTAATTGTTTTATGGTCATGGTGCTATGAAAAAAGCATGATATTAGCATTGTCTTTCTTAAATATTATATGGTCTTGGTGTTGGGAAATAACCATATCATTAAAAGTCTCTCTTGTGTATGTTATGGTAATAGCAATGGGAAATGACCATTACATAAATATTACTCTTCATCTATCTCATGTATTAGGGATGTTGTGTGTAGACATGGTAATGACCTCCACTATTTTTTATCTATCATATTATAGCAGCATTGCAAAGACGTCATGATACAAATAATTAGCTTGAGCATAAAAGTTATAGATTTGTCTTCTTTTGAGGACAAAAGTTGCAGCCTTTAAAAATGGTCATACTTTAGTAATTTTTTTTATAACTTTTATGTTCCAAAAGTAATGACTCTGAATTATTATCATAGAAATGACCTGAGTATTTTTTGCTCTTTGATTTTTTATAGTTCAAAAGTCAAAACTTAGTAAAAAAATTACTATAATTTGAGACTACTGAGCCATATGATAAAATTAATATCATAATCATTTAAATTTTATGAGATGAGTATAAATATGACTCCATGATAATATCCTAACTATTAAGAATTTGTTGCTTAGTGTAAATATTATACAAATGAGTTGAAATGGTTATGGCATACAAAGATAGCCATGACCTTTTACGTAGAGTTGGCCAAGTATGGTCACCAAAATTTCACAAGAATCTATGTTTTACCCCCTCTGCTAAATACTTCCAAAAACTTATCAAATTCATGATTATTCAACAAAACTCACTAAAATTATAATATCATGAAATTATTCCATAATCCTTTCATTATATTCCTACACATACATTGATTGATGTCAAGAAAAAAGAATTCACTCTTCATATGGTAAATATCTAGTGAAATTCAACTTCTACAAAGACCTTCATAATATCGATTATGATGAGAAAAAATATAAGAGAATACATAACCTCTTATGCACCATGATGAGATAGAAAGGTAAACTTTTGATGAAAAGATTTTGTAGAAGAGTGTAGACCTAAAGAAGATGGAAAAAATGATAAAGTATATAAACCATAGATTGAAGAAAATAATAGAAATATCTGGTTTAGGCCACATAACCCTAGTTATGCAATGAGTTTGCACATCACCATGACTTTAAAGTTGCAAAAAGTAAAGCACAAGGAAAATCATTAAGAAAAAGTCATGGTTTCATTTATTGTTGTAAGAATGGAGTTACAAGAAAAAAACTGTAAACAAAACTAAAAGGAAAAGCTATGGCTGACCTTAACATCATGACTTTTGGAATCCAAGAAGAAATGGGACAAACTAGCACATAATAATGAGCCCAAGGATTTATTAGAGGTGTCAAACATGCCGGGTCGGGCTGGGCCAGACCGGCCGGTTTTTTTGGCCACGAGCGTGCCTTCGTGCCAGGGAAGGCACGACACGGTTACTGTACCTTGTCGTGCCTTGCCTGGCATGGTTTAAAAAAGCCAGGCCCGGCACGGCTGTACGGGCCAGAAATTTTTTTTTTTAAATTTTTTTTATTTTATCTATATAAATTATTAAATTATATATAAAATTTTAGATAATGGATAATATTATATATTAATAATATGAAAAATATTAAATTTTATTAAAATAACAAAGTTTAAAATTTTTTTTTATAATGTAATATAAAAATAGTTTAAAATTTATTCGAATTATATAATATAGTTATAAATTTTTAAATGGAAAATTAAAACAAAAAAATAAATAAATCAATACATTTTGTTAAAAAAAATAAAAAGAAAAAAAAACATAAGCAACTCAAATGAAAAATGACCAATCAGCCATTTGATACCGAATGTCCGAACCAAACAAATTACAGTTTCAACATAACGTATAAATAAAGCATACAATCAATAAAAAATAAAACATCGAAATCAAAAAATAGTAGATCATCATAAATCGTCAATCAGCATATCATGAGCATCATCAGCCGTAACATCAAGATCAGTATCATATGGATCATCATCATCAGCAATCAACTCTTCCGCTATTGCAGTGAATGCGGCTGCAGTCTCTGTCCCAGTCCCAGCTCCAGCACGATCAATGATGCTAAACCTCGAATCCTCCCATTCCTTCAAACAAGCCAAGGCATCAACAATATATGAACGTAATCTCGATCTCCTATCCGAAATCACATTCACTGCAACAGAAAAAGTAGACTCCGATGCTACGCTTGACACCGTAGGAGTTAGTATATCCCATGCCATCCTCGATAGCACGGGAAAGGTGGACTCATATGATTTTCCACCACTGTAATAAATCAAGATTCTTAGTATCAGAATGTGATAGGATTGAGCAGTAATCAGTATCTAAGTACCGTGAAAGCTCGCTCCTATGTGATGGTCCACCCCTACGTTTCCCCCTCGCTAGCTGAATGGAATAATCGTCATCTCCGAACAATGTATCAATGTCCGTAATCACAGTCTCACTACTACCACCACCATACCTAGTATCGTAGTATGTGAACATGTCAGTTAACTTCTCGTGAATGAATCCTTCAGGTGGCTCTTCCAGGTTCATGCACGAGGAAATGTAGGTCAGGGTGTTTTATACCCCTTCCACCTTGACCCTAGGTTCCATGCATGCAGCGAGGCAATAAAGAGATGAAACGGTGGACCAGTACTTCAAATACTTGGTTTCCATCTCTGCAACCATATGGCTAAATGTCGGGTCAGCTCGATATTTCCTAAACATGCTACTAATGTTGCATATGCACCAGAGTGCAATGCAAGTCGTGGGCATATAAACCGACGAACACATGTTCGTAGTGTCAAAAAAAATCTTCAGGAATTTCATAAATGAAATTCACGAAGCCCAGTCAGTGTCGTCAATAATAAGTTCGGCACTCTTACTATTGACATAGTCGGATATCACGTGTTCATATCCAACACATGATTCTAACATCAGGTACGTGTAATTCCAATGATGTCTCACATCTGATTTGAATTTCTTCTTCTTAAGATTCACAGACAAACAGAGACTACCAAACTCTTTTTGTCTGCAAGGAGTATGAATATATTTTAGTACATTACGTATATTATCCAACGCGGGGGAACACACCTTCATACCCACTTGAACAATCAGGTTAATCACGTGACACATACACCTGACATGAAAGATCTCTCCTAATGGTGTGTCTCTAATATTCCTAACAAACATGTTGATCGCTACTCCATTATTAGATGCGTTATCGAATGTGACACTTAAAATTTTATTTTGAATTTTATATACCCTAAAGATTTTCATCATACACTCAAAAATGGCCGGGCCATCATGAGGATGAAGAATCTCAGAGAATCCTAAAATTATTTATTCCTAGTCTAGTTAGAATCTACATAGTGGCTGGTGAGACATGCATAAGATGATTAATCGTGACTTGCCCAGATATCGGACATCACGGACACCACTCCACTATATGCCATGAATTCATTAATTTTTTTTGTTTTTCTAACTTATATATCTTTAGTATGTCATTCCTAGATTTGGACCTAGGAATCCTATGATAAGCATGCCGAAAATATGTCTGCATGATGCGCACTACCCTTGGATCTTCCGAAAATCTGATCGGAAGACCCATCAATGTAATAAGTATGGCCATGCCGTCCCTACCCAACTCGCTGGAGTATATGAAGGGAGTAAACTTTGAGACTGAACTCGATCCAGTCTCAAAAAATGTAGTGCCAAGTTGGGTTTGCCTAGGATCTAATGTATCATGTTTTTTGGCGCATAATTCGGCATACCTCTTAAGGTGCCCAGTCCCAAACGAACTCTTACATGTTAAAAGTCTCATACAATATTTGCACTGTATCATTTCTTGTTCCTCACCCCTAAGATTTTTTTGTTTTATTATATTAAAATGAGTCCAAACTACAGAAGTCCTCCTAGTTTTTTGTTTTTTAGAAGTTTGGGGTGAGACGACTAGAGAAACTAAAGTTTCAGCAGCCTTAGACCTTTGTGTAATATTTTCATTTTCTAAATTTAAATATGTTTCAGTTGTATTTGTCATTTTTTAGGATTTTTGTTATTCAAAATAGTTTTTTAGAGGATAGAAGACTGATTTAATTTTTTCTATTTTTGGTCTAGAGAGAGAAACTAGAGAGAGAAAGTTAAAAAAAACTTGAAATAAATTACCCGGTAAAAGCAGTGAGGTCGGTCATGTGCACGGTGCATCATAATCAAGCTCTAAGTTCAAAACTCAAGTTGAGAATCCCAAAAATCCAAGACGAATGCCGAAATCCCGAGTCCCGAGAGAGAGATGCAAGATTTTTGAGAGAGAAATTGAACGATTTGAGAGAATTTATGTTTATGAAAAACATAAATGTTAAAGAGATTGGGGTGAAATTTATAGATTAAAGATAATAATTTTTTTTTTAAAAAAAGTAATTTTTTTAAATTTTTTCGGGGGCAGAATCATGTTGGGGGGGGAATTTGGCGAGATCCAACGGCTAAAAATTAAATTTTTTATTAATTTTTTTTTCATGTTGGGGGGGGGGGGGGGGAATTGGGTCGGTTCGGGCCTCGTGGGATTGCGGGTCAGGTCCAATCAAACCCTACCCGTGGTCTTTTTTGCTGGAGGAGTGTGGGGCGCTCGTCGGGCCGGGCTCAGGGGACACCCGACACGGGACGAACCCGTGCCGGTGTGCCGTGCCATGGGCCGAACCGAGCCGGGTCATGCACGGCACGACACGGGCCAGGCAGGGCACGACACGGGCCAGGCACGGCACGACACGGCTCGTGCCTTACTCGGGCACGACATTTTTCCGTGCCAGGCCGGCCCGACATGGTTGACACCTCTAGGATTTATTAGAGTTTCAATTGTTGGTAGGTTTGTTCGAGATTATCATATTAGATAGTGATATGTAAACTATGAATCTCACTCACCATCATGAAGGATCGTGACAAGTAGTTATTGGGACAAGCACGACTATGTTGTGACTCCCAAAGTAGTGAAAGTCTTTGTAAGTTACTTGTACTCATATTGGTACTACTAGTTAAACTTTAAGAAATCATATGTTAATGGGAGTATGATACTTATGAATCTAAAAGTGTAAATTCTTACAAATCATATCTTTCTTTGGTCTTTATGTCAATGAAGGTTTGAGAAAAAATGTGCACATGAAGCAACCATCAATGATAATTTATAAAGTTACAAAAAACATATAAGATTATAAATGACACTTAAAAAGAGAAGATTTGTTGACTCATTGGTGATGTACTAAGGGGACAACTATGAGGGGATAACCATTAGAATGTGCTCGATGCCATCTTGTATGCTATTTGGATAAATAGTCATTACACAATACACCAACATTTGTTAAGTGTTCAAAAATAATAAAGGTTGATTAACTTAATTATCAACACCTAGATTAAATGAATAAACTCAAAGATCTAAGAGTGTCTCACATTCTAAATATCCATTTTACTAAAAATAAGTTATTATCACAAATACAATTGATTGTTATATTGATCTCTGGATGAAATTCTTTTTTACCACTTGTATGGATCATTTAGTTGCAGATCACTTTTTAGTGAAATTCTCTCATGAATGAGCTTAAGAGATATTTCCTAACTAACAAAATTAGGTAGCTTGTATAAGACATGACATCTTCAAAATATAAAAGAAGCATACTAATCATCTTCCATATTAAGCACAATAATATTTGTTGGAAATATAAATTTGCCAACCTATACTAAAACATCTTCAATAATACTATTTGGAAATTTGATAGAGTAATCAGTCATTTGAAGTGAGAGAATGGTTATAATTATCTTGCTAAGGTTTAATCTCTACACTATATTCAATGACATCAAATTATAAACTATCCTTCTCAATAATGCATGAAATTATCAACCTTCCTAAATTTTTTAGCTTTCTAATGAGTTGATGTTAGATAATTGTGATATACTTCTCAGTCATATTTATTATTCCATTAGTCTCCAACTTCCTCTTTCTATAAATTATATGTTTCATGAACTTCACATAAATTTGATATTTGTGAAAATATTTTGGTAAATGAAATGTTCACTTCCAACTTCTAGAAAATATTCGAAACTTCTAAAATTCTCTCTATGTTTACTTTTCTAAAACATCGTGGAAAAAAATGATTTAGATGGAATAATTTACCATCGACATAATTTTTTTGTTGCATATCCTTATGATCATTACTTTGGATTATCTATATCTTCTTATCCTTTTCTATTTTTTTCATTTATCTCGGCTAAGGTGAGAGTTGACTGGAAGACATCTCGTGCTGCATCAATGGGTTGCATTATGACTTAAGAGAAAGTCACAACTTTTTAGTCACATCTCTCTCTTTTGTGATAGCTCTCATTTTGAATTATAGTCTAGCTTGTTGCCCCCATACCTCTTTGCTACTTCTTAGTGTAATACACAAACACTTCTTTGTTTTTCTTTAGTATTGTCTTGTTGTCCATTCACACTATTCTTTTTTAATGAGATTATTAGTTATCCAAGTTAATTTTTATTGATTTTTATTATTACTTTCTTGTATTCTAATCTCATTTTAATTATTCTATCCATTTCCTTTGAGTGTCATTTATTTTATTCATCTCTATCTGTACGGCAACAATATTATCTTCAAGTGATGTATTTTGACTTTATTTAGGTGTATATACGTGGAATCTGATGCTCCTTGTATTTGATAGCATATTAAGTTATTTCTAAAATTTTTATCAAATTGACTCAAGTTATGATGCACATTAATATAGCTCTCATATGAGGTTTTTGTGATTTTTCATATTCTGATAGTATTGTGTAGTGACATTGTTGTTGGGTTGATACACATGCCCCTTTCATTACAAATTATTCACTTTCACAAATGATATACATGATAAAATTTTCATTTTCATGCTATTGCAAAATAGAATGGCATGCCAAACTTATTTGGTTTGTCATTTTAGCATCCAAAATTATTGGGGGTTGCATCCTTATTCATCAGCATAGTGATCAATCTATCCAACTATAAAAATACAACTTGGTTTCTTGCACATACTAAATTATTCAAAGTTTGGTATTTATTTTTTACATGCTTTTCAAATAAGAAATATGCTTTCTCAGTTAACATTTTCATAATGGAATCACTTGAGATCACATTAATTGTTAATTGAGTCATGAGTCCAACATATTACAAAAGGTTTTTGGCTTGAAACCACAACTCAAATCAATGGCAAGGGTGACTCCTTAAAATCACTTTAAATCATTCACAAGTATTGTATAACATCTCTTGCCCGTCATAGTAAAATTAACTAATCTAACTACTTAGTTAAGAGATAATCTAAGGTAAGAAGAACTTGGTGAGAAATACATGCACAATTTCATCAAAATTTCAATAAAACTTTGAGATAAGTACTAAAACTAACTCCAAGCTTTGTCTCTCAAAGAAAAAATAGTCATAAGTCATAACCTTATAGTATATGAGCTAACTCCATGCTTGTTCACCTATTTTTACAGCTCTAAATATTATTTCATCATACTGATGTTGTTACATCATAGCTAACAAACTTAGGTTCAACTAAAAGTGATTCACTTGGATAGGTTGCATATAAATTTTAAAATTGTTATCTATCAAAGTAGATCGTCAATAATCTCCTAGGGTATAATGAGGATTTGGCTTTTGGATTGCTTATCCTTCATCATCTTCATATTCTTCATTTCTTCTATTTCTTTTCATAGGTTTTTTCTCAACTCTTAATCTCATAAGAGCTACTTTATTCTCTAAATTTCGAAGTCTAGAGTGTTGAACTAAATCCCAAAAGATATGCTAATGTTAGCTGTGATTACTATAAATTAGACAAAAAGAAAAGTGCAAAAAAATACAAAATAAATACTAGACAATAACCACATTCATAAAACTAGAAAAAAACTTTTTTCCAGAATGGAATTTGAAGTAATGTCAACTCAAGTCGACTAATTAAACTATAACTAAATATTATTTGGCAATAACACCAAAAACTTATAGTTACTTTGTTAGTGTGCCAAAACTATCATAATTGCCATGATCTCAAAATCTCACTAGGAGAGGATCTCTCATCCAGTCTAGCTCTACAAGTATATGAGTTATATTAGTAATAAAGTGGATATAAGTCTAAATATCAAAACCATGGTGATTATTTACATAGTTCAATCAATAAATAGTTAACTATCAACTGCTTAAGTTAAGTAGATATACTTGGAATTTTGGTAGATACTTAGATGATAGTGTTGGCTCAAATTATTATGCATGATAATATTTATTTAATATTTGTTTAATATGATATCTAGTTGTTGGATGAAGGTTAGATTGATTTGAAAATACTTGTGTACCCTCTTGGCATACAAGGTGACCATCATTTTTGGGTTATCAATGCTAAGGATGGAATCCTCATTGTTTTCATCTTTGTATTTCAATATTGAAATAATATATTAGTTCATGCAAGAATCATTCTCACATCTATATATTTTAGGTAATACATCAACAACCTTTGATGATTACTTTGAGTATACACTTATATTCTCTAATCTTTATATATCTTAAAGCTGTGAAATAATATGCTACTAAATATGTATGCACTTTTGGTTTAGTAAGTATCATACTCATAATAATTAACATACATCTTCCCATGAATCTTACCTATATAAGTCATACAAGAGAGAAAGACATCCAGAGCTATCACCACCATTCTAGTCTTCTCCACTTTTGTGTGTCCCAAGATATATCTAACAAAAATCTTCCATGACTAGCACAAGATATCTACACTATGATAAAACTCTTAGGCTAAATATTCTATCTAACACCCACATTGCTTGATGGTTAATTCTTTTAAAAAATACATGATAGATTGGACTTAAATAAGTACATCTTTTGCCACAATAAATGTCATACACATAATACTTAAACTTACCTAAAATTCAAGTCTTTGCATATTTGTTTATATCATGTGTTAAGATTAGAAGGGTTATCATTTCCTTCTTACCATACCATATGACTATGTCATATGACTTTCCTATTTTCGACCATCACAACTAATATGTATAAACCTACATATTCATGACAACTCTAAATTTTGGTACTAATATTATCTATATCCAAATAATAATTTAAGTTGAATGTCACAACATAGACCCAATATTGTTACTTTATCATTTCTTATCTTCTCTACATCACTAATATCATCATGTTGAGAATGACTATGTCGAATACATTTAATCTTTATAAATCAAAGTTTTGGTGATAAAATTAGTCATAGCTTTGGTCTTTGCTTTCTATGTATAGTGTCATAGTGTTGGATTTGTTATGATTAAGACAATTGATTACAAGAACACAAAGTCATGATATTAGAATTGACTGTGACTTTGTTCTTAGATTTCTAAGGAAAGATCATGATACCAGGATTATCACAAAAAGATAATTGATATATATAACACAAAATTATGGCTCTAAAATTGATTATTGGTCTTTTGTATATGGAGTCCTAAGGCATGAAATTTGAAAAGCCAAAATTAGAGTAGTATTATTTGGAATGAAAAATCATGATGAAAAATAATATTGTCTCAAAATACTTGGTATTTTGGATTTATATTAAATAAGTCATGATTCTATAAATTATCATGACTATTTGCACTAATAGAATAGATATTACCACGATGAAAATATAATATCTTGACCTATATGTATTTTAGGGACAGTGTGGTTTTATGATAGAGGTATCAACTAAGCTCGGTTGCCTAAGCATGGCCCACCGCACAACATGGTTTTGCCATGCATAACATGGTACACTTTAGCCATGCGTAGCATGAAATGATATAATTTAGAACGATACTAGGAAGTACCACGGGCCAACAAATGACACAGCTCAAGCCATGTTGGGCAATCTTTTTGGCATGGGATGTGCGGCATGGCATGGCCCAGCATGACAGCCCATGCGGCCTAGTTTCGTCCTGGCTTACCAAATTGGCTAGCTTGGCTTAACCTAGGCTAACCTGGCCTGGATCGAGTAAGCTTGGCTAGACCTAAATCGGCTTGGTATGACCTAGCATGACCCAGCACACAAAACCATGCCAATGAACCATGTTGGGATGCTCCTTTTTTGAATTGTGCCAACATGATACGATGCATGATTAACATCATGCCTTGCCAGGCAGGGCATAGTGGCTCAGAAAATTTTAGGCAGGGCATAGATGCTCCTTTTGAGGGTCATGTTAGCATTAAATGGCCCATTTGATACTACTATGCGATGACTCAAAGAAAATATTATGGTTATGATAATTATGTTGGACAATAAATTATTATGTAAATATGATGGTAGAATAGTAGTAGTATACAATGAAATTTATTATTGTTCTTTATAAAGTTATGGTGAAGAATAGATGTTACAACTATACAATAAATAATATGGAAGATATACTCGAATTGTAATAATTGAATTGTCATGACTCTCAACTACTCCTTTCATCTCGAAGCCTTTGCATAATCTAGTATACTAATTACACGAAAAATTATAAAGTTTTCACTAATATTTATCAAATTCTTTCTAAATAAGAATCTAGTGAAATATTTCTAATAAATACTTGAATAAGTAAACAAACAACAAGATAAACCCACTAAATAACCTTAAAAAGTATTTATGTTGCTGTGCCTTGTAAGGGGCCAATCCATTTACTAACTGTGAGACATCATGAAGAGAGCTTGGGAAACATTTTGTAAGAAAACTGATTTTAGATCACTACTACAGAACAACAAATTAATGACATTTTATTCCTTGAGGCTTTCAGAAAATATTATTATTCTATTTGTAATTAGACATTTAATGACACTTTTATAAAAGCATCATTATTTCGACAATGTATTCTATTTTTATGACACTTACTAGAAGTGTCATTGTTAATTTAACAAAACTTAAAATTAATGACGCTTTATATCTTGACGCTTTTATAAAATGTCATTATTATATTTGTAATTATACATTTAATGACACTTACTAGATCTTTCATTGTTAAGACTAATAAGTTAGAAAATTTTTTTACATCCTTAAAAATTTCCAAGGAATAAGGGGCTGAAAATTAAAAACCTTGTCACTTTTATTAGTGTCGTGGATGTGAAAAATTTAATTTTGAATTTATTGATTTTTAAATAATTTTTTATTTATTTATTTTTTAATAATTAATAATATTTTTATTTTTACTCTATAAAAATAAAAAAAATTATCAAATTTTAATTGAAAATTATTTATTAAAAATAAACAGAAACTTATTATAAAATTAAAAAATATCTAAATATTTATACATTCAAAATTGAGTTTTTTATTTATAAAATAAGTAATAATATTTAATTTTAAAATTAATTTGTTAATATTTAATTTATCCCTGAGAGAAATAAAAATATAATGTAAATATAAGGTGATTTAATAAAATTATGTGAAATATTTAATATTATTTTTAACTTAATTTAATATATTGAAGAATCTATCGCTAGAAAGAGTTGCACTTCTTCTTCATCACATTCGGTCATTTCCAACAGCTCGGGTTCAAGCTCGCATCTTTGATATCATTGGTCATATTTGTAGCATCCTGTAAGTTTCTCTATTAAGTTTATAATTATATCAGATCTTCCATACTTTTGACTTTTATCAAATAAAAGTACATTGAATCACTGGAATTGACTAGGTTAACCTAAGAACTGAATTTGAACGTGTTCCGATCATTTTGCATTTATTCGCAGCTTCTTCCAAATTCTTCTATTTTGCATCTTATATTATGCATAAACTTATCATAATTCACAAGTAGAGAGAAAGATAGGGGGAAAAAATAAACGTTATGTTCTCATTTTTGGTTATGGGAGAAGATTTATCTGGACATGCTTCTCTATGGCGTCGTTTTTCATTTCTCTTAGGGATGGAAATTTCTTTGCTTATTTATATCTTTCTTCCTTAGGGTTATTGTATTCTCGCACATTATCTCAGTGAATAGATTATTACGCGGTGCACGACAGATCCTCGCCGCCCTTTATTTTTAAATTAGTATTTATATTACCAAAATGCATAATGCTTAATGGCTACCCTTGTTATACTTATATTTTTTGTAGATTGGCAAGGCAGAATAAAAAGATGAAAATGAGTTAAAATTGTGATCGAAAGATAGAAATTGTAGTTCAAATAATCTTGCCATCAGTTTCTACACAGCTTTGATTTACAAACTGTGGAAAGTGGAGTTGTACATGGCTTATGCATCATATATTCGGCATCATGTTTTGTATTGCTATTTTGTGAAGTTTAATTAGTTATGTTTCTATCATTCTATGTAGATTTTGTGATATTGGTGCTGGTTTTGTCGGTGATTTTGCCTTAGTTGAGTTATCTGCTCCCTATTTTCAGGCTACTATTCTGCCATAGAGTAATAATGATTTCTTTTCCATTTTCCATTTTCAGGCTCAGTCTCCAGTTCATCTTGCATGGTCCAATTTGCTAATTACAAGAGATAAAGAGTGAGCATGTCTTTATCCATTCTTTTTTTTATCTCGTGTCATTTTTATACATGTTATTCTATTTGTTCTCTCGTCCTCTATTTATCAGACAGTGATAGAAATGAAAAAAAATGAGGCTATATTTCATAAAAATGTGTGCTCTATAGTCATGCCATTTCAAAATCAATTAGCCTAAGGACCTAGAGACATTCAATGTCATATCTATAAAATGACTTTTATCATATTTTACTTTAATTTAAAGTATAATTAAATGATATTTTTTTGTTTAAATAATTTTTTTTCTATGAAGCAAACTTACTGTGAGAAATAATTTTTCATTTTTAAATATTATTTTAATAATTTTGCCTATGTTAACAAATTCAACAATATTACAAAAAATAAAGCTCATCTCTTCTATCTTATATTTGACATGCATTTAAATATTTTATTAAATTGATTTTTGAATTTTCTTTTAACAGATAAATAAGAGGTTGCTCAACGAATAACATTGGACTATTGATGATTTCTTTATACTTTATCCATTACTACTAACTTTGTTTTTTTTGTTGTTAAATTTGTTTAATTTTATATGTCAATTGTTATATAAATTATTTTTATGATATGTTGTTATCATTCTTGTTTTTTTTCCAATGCTCTATAATATATTTTTTTCTGCAAGTGTAAGTATTTATTGTTCATCTTTTTGTATGCATGTTATATTATTTGGAAATTAACTCTCAACTTTGTCATGCTAGCAGGAACCAGTTTTATGGAGTTAAGGCACACAAGGGTTGTATATATCAGAAATTTTGAATTGAATTTAAGAAATGAATGTTGAAATTGTGTTATATATTTTTTTTTGATTTGTATGAAGTCCGAGTTCCCCTTTGTACTGGAAAACTGTATTCTTGGTATGGATTGTAAAGAATATTGTTCTTATGTGCATGCAATATTACAATAACATGTGAAAATATATTTACAATAATTATTAAATTTAAATTTATTTAAATCATAATCATCCTTGACGCTTTTACTAAGTGTCATAGTTAATAAAAATGACATTTTATTTTAGCGTCAATGTATGATTCAACAACACAGTAAAAAAACGTCATTATATGTATAGACTTTTTATGTCACGCTAGCGGATGACGCTATCGGTAAGCGACATTATATATATATATAATGATGCTTTTTAAGCGTCATTGATTATGGTTTTTGTAGTAGTAGATATGGATCAGGACCACATTGTTTGAGTGTGACTACATCTTACTTTGAGAATGACCAATTGGTCAATGTTTTTCAATCTATATATATATATATATATTATTGAAAGTGTTCAAAACTATGGCTACAACTAAGTTAGTGCAACTTTAAGGAATTGTAAAGATGTTCATAACAAAACAAGGCAAGATTCATCCTAGGAACAATATCCTTTATCAAACTAAACTTATGAATTTGTTTAGTAGTGTTCACTTGCATAAAAATATTTTGGATATTCTAAAGGAATATTATCTTTTGATCCAACTTATTACATTTATTGGCGAAGCAAAACTTATGAGATACATCCTTATTACCTATTTTTTTTTTGAATATTTAATTCTTGATTTATATGGTAATTTTAAAAATTATTGAATCATATATTAGATTCATAAATATTAAGTTCATTAGATTTAAATTATGTAATGATGTTTGTTATAATCATAAAAATGTTGTCAAATATAATCATTTATGGATGAACATATTTCATTTTTAAAAATGACACCCCTATATTTTGAGATAGACTTATTTTGACTCTATAAAGTCTCAATTCATTGGGATAAAAATGTTTGGGAGGTAGTGCAAGATGATTCCTAAATCGACCAGGATGTTAGCAATAGATGTGTTAAATGAGCCTGCCCAACCCAGCCCGACTTTAGGCGGTCTAATCGGGCAATTGTGACATGCCTAGCATGACATAGTTTCTTCAGACCATGCCCAACAAGTGATGAAACAGTGCTTGATTGGGCTAGGACGAGCTAGTTTTAAATTTTTAAAATATATAATTTTTTTATTCATATTTTAGAATATTTAAAAAATAATAAAATTTAAATTTTTAAAATTAATTTTTAATTATTTAATTATATACTTTAAAAGTTTTTGTTATTGTCTTTAATAATAAATTAATGTTAAGTTAAAGTTAATTGTTAACTAAATAAATACTTAATTTTTAAATATTCATTTTATTAAATTTAATAAAACATTAAGTTTATTAATTATAATAAACAACTAGAATTTAAAAACTAAATGTGTATCAATGTAAGTGTATGAATTAATAAAATATTAAAACTTAAATATGATTAAAAACTAATGCAAAATGAAAATTTACAAAAAAATTAATATTCAAGTTTCAAGTATTAATCCCCAAATGTACAAACTCAAAGTAATATCACAAACAAAAAAATAAACAAACACAAATACAATGTAAATGAGTAAATCAAAATCGAATATCAGACATTAGTGTCTCAATCCACTAATTATCAACCACCAAAGTCATAAATCGTCAAATCATCCTCACTATCAATATCACACGGATCATCATCAGTAATCAACTCCTTCACTTTTGCTGTAGTCCCAGCATGATTATGAATGCCCAAGCTCGAATCCTCCCAATCATTTATGCATACTGAAACATTTATAATATCTGGTCGTATTCTCGATCTCCTACCCAAAATAATATTTAATGCAATAGAAAAAGTAGACTTTGATACTATGCTCAGCACCAGATGAGTCAGTAGATCCCTTGTCATCTTAGATAGCACGGTAAATGTGGACTCGTATGATTTTCAAAATTATAATATATCAAAATTCTTAGTATTTGAATGTGATAGGATTGAGTAGTAATTAGTATCTAAGTACTGAGACAGCTCACTCCTATTTGACAGTCCCATCCAATCATTTTTCCCTCGCTAACTGAATGGAAAAGTCATTATTTATGAATATGATATCCATGTTCATACTCGGAGCCTCACTAGTACTACCACCATACCTACTATCATAATATGTAAAGAACTCAGTCAACTTATCATGAATGAATCCTTCAGGTGGGTCTTCCTGCTTCATGCATGAGGAAATGTAGGTAAAAACACCCTCTACCCCTTTCACCTTAACCCTATGGTCCATGTAGGTAGCTAGACAATAAAGAGATGAAATGGTAGACTAGTACTTTAAGTACTTAGTTTTCATCTCTAGAACCATATCGCTAAGGGTCGAGTCATCTCAAAACTTTCTAAACATGCTACTAATGTTGCATATGCACCTGAGTGCAATGTAAGTCATGGAAATATAAACTGACGAACACATGTTCGTCGTGTCATAAAAAATTTTCAGAAATTTCATAAATAAAATTTTTGTAGTCCAGTCAGTGTCGTTAATAAAAAGTTTGTCACTCTTACTAATAGTGTAGTCAAATATCACATGTTCGTATCCAACACATAACTCCAACATAATGTATGTGTAATTCTAATGGCATCTTACATTCGATTTGAATTTTTTCTTCTTAAGATTCATAGACAAACAAAGACTATCAAACTCCCGTTGTCAGCGAGGCATGCAAATATATTTTAGTGAGTTATGTACATTTTCTAAAGCTGGGGCACACACCTTCATCCCCACTTGTACTATCAGGTTAATGATGTGACATCATTAATGGTCCACCTCTAATATAGAAAATCTCTCCTAATGGTCCACCTCTAATATTCATCTTACATTTGATCCAACACATAACTCCAACATAATGTATGTGTAATTCTAATGGCATCTTACATTCGATTTGAATTTTTTCTTCTTAAGATTCATAGACAAACAAAGACTATCAAACTCCCGTTGTCAGCGAGGCATGCAAATATATTTTAGTGAGTTATGTACATTTTCTAAAGCTGTGGCACATACCTTCATCCCCACTTGTACTATCAGGTTATGCATCTAACATAGAAAATCTCTCCTAATGGTCCACCTCTAATATTCATAAAAAAACATTTAATCACTACTCTATTAATAGATACATTATTGAAAGTGATACTAAATATTTTATTTTGAATTTTATATTCTCTAAAGATTTGTATCATGTACTCAAAAATGGTCGAGCCATCATGAGGTTGGAGAAATTTACTATATTCTAATATTTTTTTATTTAGTATCCATTTAGAATCTATATGATGGGTGGTGAGACATGCATAAGATACATCATCATGACTAATCTAGATATCAGAAGTCAAAGACACCACTCTGCTATATTTCCTAAATTCATTAATTATTTTTAGGTTTTTCTAACGTATAATATTTTAGTATGTCATTCCTAGATGTGGACCAAGGAATCCTACGATATACAGGCTGAAAATATGTCTTTTTGATACTAATTATCCTTGGATCCTTCAAAAACCTAATCGGAAGACCCGTCGTGGTGATCGGTTTAGCCATGCATTCCCTTTCTAACTTGTTAAGGTATATGAATATGGTAAACTTTGAAATTGAAATGGATCTAGCCTCAAACAACCCACCACTGAGTTGGGTTTGTCTAGGATATAATACACATTATTTTGTGATGGATAGTTTGGCATGCCTCTAAAGGTGCACAGTTTCACATGAATACTTATAACTTTATATTTTTTACAATATTTGTACTGTGTCGATTCTTCTTCGGCACCCCTAATATTTTTTTGTTTTATTATATTAAAGTAAGTCCAAACTATTGAAGTTCTTCTAGTTTTTTGTTTTTAAGATATTTGGGTCGAGGCGATTGGGGAAACTAAAGTTTCCCCAGCCTCGGACCTTTCCGTTTGCTTTTTGTTATCTAAATTATAATTAATTTCATTTTTTATTAAAATTACTATTTGACATTTTTTTATTTTTTATTTTTTAAATTTGACTTAATACTTAAGAGTTAGGATTAGGAGAGAGAGAGAAAGAGAGAGACTAGACTAAAGAGAAGAAGTAGTAGATTTTAGATTTAAGTTTTAAAACTTTAAAACTTAAAAACTAATAAATAAAAATACTTATAAACCATAATGAGTATTGTTTAGCTTTTTTATGTCCGCACCATAGGTGCGCCACAATCCACAACACAGTCGAGTTTCTGAAAGGCAAAATGCTAAAAGCCCGAAATAGAGATTCAAAAACCCTAGAGAGAGAAAATTAAAGAGAGCGAGAGAGAGATTTATGTTTTGAAAACATATATCTTAGAATGAGGAGGGGGTGGGGGGAGAATTTTATATATAAAGAAAAGATATTTTTTTATAAATTTTTTTAATTTTTTTAATTTTTTTTAATTTTGTTTAATTTTTTTAATTTTATTTAATTTTTATTTAATTTTTATTTAATTTTGTTTTAATTTTTTAAAATTTTTTTTAAAATTTTTTATAATAAAAAAATGGGTAGAATTCTTAGGGCCATCGGATTCTGCCCATAGCCATTGGAGATGAAATCCAACCGCTTAGATTTGAATTTTATTTTAATTTTTGTTTACCATTAGGTCAGTTCGACCATTGAACCAACCCAAATGATCCATACCAGAAGCTTCGGCTTTCGGATTACTCAATACGATCAGACTCAGGTCTGTGGGGTGTGGAAAAAGACCATGGGTCAATTTATGGACTCAACAGAAATATTGGATCCGTTGGGCCTCAGGTTCGGGTCTGAGACATGGGGATGGGTTGGGGCATATCTCGGCATGCCAACTGGCCATTATACCAGGCCATGCCCGGCCTAGACACGAGTAGTGCCGTGAGAAGGCCCGGCATGGGTCATTCCCATGCCATGCCGAGCCAGGCACGACCGAGTCAGGCCGTGCCTCAGGCCGGGCCCAAGCCTCCCTGCCCGTTTGACACCTTTAGTTAGCAAGTGAAATTTATATTTCTTGAATAAGTAGTTCACAAGAAAAATAAAGTATCCAATCCAAAATCACATGTCGTAATTTGTGTACTCATCTAAAATTTCCTTGCCTTGATTCATGTAAATATTATCTAAGTCTTAATATCATACAATATTCTCGGCATTATATATTAGTTTTACATTTCATAATGTAGATTTAATTTGTTTGTACTTTAAATATTGAGGGGGAAGTGACCATTATTTAAGTCTTAATAGCATGCATTCTTTCACATTTGATGCTTGCTCATTCTATTGGGTTTACATTATAACTACTTGAATTTCAATTAAGTGTCAATTCTTTTTCACTTCATTGACATTAATTAGTATGGCACAATAAAGGAAAGTGGAGTTATTTACTTGAATGGGTGGAGAAACAAACCTTGAAATTGATGAATAAATTACCATATTTCCAGGGCGAGTGGAGGTATCAACTTATTTCTTTACAAAATGTTTGGTTATGCTAGTCAATCCCTCATCCATGCCAAGCTATTAATTTCTTGACTAGTTCGTGAGATAATTGTGTTGGGAAATCATTTGTTTCTTTTAGATCTATTTTTCCTAGGCTCAACTAAGATTAATGAAAGAAGGAAGTGCTACTAATATCTATAAATGCCTACCCTCATGCTGAATGAAAGAAGAACATCTTGATAAAGAGGGAGCAAGGGTGGAGAGCATTTTCCATTTGGCCACTAATTTTTATACGAATAGCACAAAAAGGGAAATGGTGCTAAAAACAAGTTTTCATTTCCAACAACACCATTTGGAGGTAGGAAACAAAAAAAAAAGGTGTTACCAGGGAGATGAAGGGAGAGCCATAGTTGGTGATAGTGAATGCAATGGTTGTCCATAATGCAATTCTTACATATTCCAAAAAATGGATTCTAATGACAATGTTTTCTTTTGGGACACTCTAGCAAACTCAAATATGAGGCTTCTATCTTTAATTAGAGGATACAATATAGGATGGCATTTGTACAAACAACTTTGTGTAGTAAAACTAAAGAGATTGGTATGCCACGAGCATTCAAAGTGCCTATTCATCTTGCAAATGAGTCTCATTTGCATGTGTTAGAAAATAGGATATTCATTTCTAATCTTATTTTTGATGAGATTGCTGAGCCATTAAAACAAGTCATAATGTTACTAAATTTTGGTATATGTGATGTGTCTTATTTAACTATTTCCTCATAGTTCTTATTTTTTTTATGATTGTATTCACAAGCATTCTCCATATGTTGTGGCTACATTGTGAATTCATGCTTTTTTTTTTGGTAGATGTTAAGACTATCATGGCGAACACTACATGTCATAGAAAAGTTGGAAAGATAGAGGATTCTATGTTTTAGGTATTGCTTGACATCAAAGAATCAAGGAAAAATCCATGAAAGGTTTGGCATTGTTAGTCATGATAGATAAGGCATGGTTTTCTGGCCATGTTGAGACCCTAGCCACAGTCACAAAACCTCATATACAATTAGAAGAAACATAAGCTCATATGAAGTAACCCATCTATAGGCCAAGAAAAAAAATATTAAATTAGACAATTTTGATTTGGCTAGCAATTTATATGTCATTCCTTCAAACATATTGTTTGCTCAGCAAAGGCAATTTCACTATAAATGAATCAGTTTTCATTTAGCTAGAAAGCTATAAATTTTATTTGATAAATCATACTTTTTATTCAATGAAAAATATTATACCTATTACCTATGTAATTTTGATTTGGTTAATAGACAATATACTATTGTTCAATTATGATATCTTCTTAATAGGCTACATTATGCATATAAACCAGTTAGTTTTTATTTTGTTTGGAATTTAGTAAATCACATTATTTATTCAATTGGTAAGAGTATGCCAACAATCTAGTTATTTTTTCTATTTGGCTTCGTGCTAGTAATTTCAAACAGATTGGTTTGGTTGGTAGGCGAAAATGAGATGAGTTCAACTATAGTATTTTCTTGGTTGCATTGTGCCAATAACCTAAATAGTTTTTTTGGTGGGTTGCATGCTAATAAACCTAGACAACATTTAGCTAGACAATTTTGATTTGGCTAGCAATTTATATGTCATTCCTTCAAACATATTGTTTGCTCAGCAAAGGCAATTTCACTATAAATGAATCAGTTTTCATTTAGCTAGAAAGCTATAAATTTTATTTGATAAATCATACTTTTTATTCAATGAAAAATATTATACCTATTACCTATGTAATTTTGATTTGGTTAATAGACAATATACTATTGTTCAATTATGATATCTTCTTAATAGGCTACATTATGCATATAAACCAGTTAGTTTTTATTTTGTTTGGAATTTAGTAAATCACATTATTTATTCAATTGGTAAGAGTATGCCAACAATCTAGTTATTTTTTCTATTTGGCTTCGTGCTAGTAATTTCAAACAGATTGGTTTGGTTGGTAGGCGAAAATGAGATGAGTTCAACTATAGTATTTTCTTGGTTGCATTGTGCCAATAACCTAAATAGTTTTTTTGGTGGGTTGCATGCTAATAAACCTAGACAACATGGCTTGGCTGGTAAGTTAACATTTCATGTGCTCAAAAATAGTGTGTTTCAGCTGGCCTTATTCCTATAACCCACACAATGTTTTTAGTCATTTGAACATCAAAAACTCAAAAAGTTTGGTTGGTTAGCTAGCTAAACTAGCAAGAGGCCAGCCATAGTGTTTTTCAGACAACCATATGCCAAAAACTCAAGTAATTGCTGGTTTCATACTAGAAATTCTAGGTATCTTGATTTGTTGGAAGACTAAAACATCTTGTGCTGATACACGATTTTTTTTAGACATTATGACTATGACACAATTTTATTTTATTATTGGAAAAAATTTAATTGATGTGATTGTAAAGTCTTATTAAAGGGAACTTGACTAGAGTGACCATATTATTGAAAAAATACATCTGTAATACCAAGTCTCTTAGAATAAGCAATCACTAATTGATATGAGAGTTTTTGAATTATGTTAGAAATTTTGGGTATATTCAACTTAGTCTAGCTCTTGAGCCAGCTTCCAATCTTTCATTTGAATTTATGAATTTGACCGAATAGTAAACATTCTTATTTTCATAGTTATTATTGTCTTCATCTAAATGTCAAGGCAAATAAAAAAAATTTCTAGTTGGTCTCAGGTTCATTGTTAAATAAACCCAAAGGACCCTTAGTATCTCTTCGACCCACTTTCTCAGTACACATTAAGGCTTCATTTTAAGGTAGTGATTAGCTCCTTATTTTAGATTTCTACTAGGTCAATACTTTTAGAGTATCTTGTAGTAAATTATTGATTTTAGTTTTTTTAAGCTTTTATTTTGAATGTAATGTTATTTAATTGTGTTTCAATGTCTTTAAAAATCCAGGAATTTCTTGTAACTATAGATTATGCTTTTTGAAACAAATTAAATTACAACCTTATCCTTTATAAACATATAAATTTTTGATGCTACCTATTTGTTAAATAAGCACTGAAAACTAGCGAGAACTTTATTTGTCATGGTGATGTTGGCTATAAACTTACTATGTCCATCAACAATTGTATATAGGGCCAAGGATTGAAGATGATGTCAATGGATGTAATAATAGTATATGAATTTGAATGTGTCTTTGATAGTATTCATATATTTTAATAGAACTTTATGCATCAGAATTCATAATTGCTAAATAGTATACCTAAGTAAATGCTCTAATGGCTACAGTGTGTCTACCAAAATAATTCCTACCAATCTTATCATACAACTCAGTTAATATATTTTTGGATTGTCTCTTATTGAAGCAACCCAAGTAATTAGGATCATATAAATGATTTCTTGTGTAATTGTACATCAATCAAAGAAAAAAAAATGCTAGATGGACTAACACATTGTGTGCATTTGGAAAATAATAATGGTTTGAAATTGTATTATCATAGTCATATATCACCTTCTACGGGTCTATGCCTGAGATTTTTACCTTGATCTCAAGCCTAGGTATTTGGTCAATGTGCACTACCAACTTGCATCATTTTTAAGTAGGCTATAGCCTAGAGTAGTGGTAGTTGCCTAGGGTTATTACCTTGAGATCATGCCTAAATATTTGGTCAATGTGCACTGCCAACTTGCATCATTTTTAATTAGGCTATAGCCTAGAGTAGTGGTAGTTGCCTTGACTTCATCCATAATTAACAAAATTTAAATTTGTGGTTATAAATTATTTGATTATGTGAATATGAAAGAAAAAATACTCATTACAAAATATTTAAGATTTTAACAATTAAAAACATTGGAAAAACACTTAATTTATAAAAAATATCATATAAAATAAAATAAAAACATAATTGAAAAATTACATCTTTAAACTTTATTTGATGACCTTATCTTAGATAGTATACTAATGATAGACTCAAAATTATCACCAAACCATAATCTCAAATTTGGATAAATCGGCTCTTGACAGATTTTAATATTACTTAGTATCTAAATATTTTGAAAAGTCACACTAATTTGATAGACCACATCATTTCTTTCTCTTAACTAATTGAATGGAAAATGAATCATTTTTAATACTATTTGAGTCACAATACTCGGTGACACAATCATATTTATTCTCACAATATTTATATAAAATATTTAAATATTTTTATATTATACAATCTATTTATGTTATAATAGTAGATTCGGACACAATACTATGAACGTTAAAATATTTGATATACACTTCATATATGCAGCTGAAAAATATAGTGGTGGAATGTTCACTCAATATATTAATTTTTCCATTTCAACAAATACTTTAATAAAAAGTGAATGTTCCCTATATTACTGAGACACAACTCTTATTACAAATGGATCTATGAGTAATGTAAAATGTATGAGTGTATACTAAGAAACATATATTAGTTGTATGATAAAATAACCTTAGCAAATTTAAAAATAAAAATTCAATATTGCTTATTATAAAATCATTAAAATGTCACTAATTTTGTAATTCATAAAGCATAATAAAATATTATAGCAAGCAATGTAAAATCTATAAATTCAATATAGATTGAATTTCAATGAGGTTGAACATTATAATACAATGTATTTAAAGCAAGCTAATTTGGATTAAGGTATACAATCTTGTAGTTTAGTAGATATTTTAATAGATTTTATAGAAGCCCAGATAGTTTCTACTAAGGATTAAATTAATTTTAATCATATTTGTTTTATTAAATTAATAATATGATAAGTACATGTAACATAAAAATTTTTATTTAATTAAGCTTTCCTATTTGTTTATAAATATATTTATTATTATAATTTTATCTATAATATTATCAAAGATAATACTTAATATTTTACTTTAAAATTTATACTCAAACAGACATAAGATCATACTCATATATTGTAGCACTATAATGAAAATAAAATATTTAAAGAAAAATTAAAAGTATCATTTTTTGTGTCCAATTTATATTAGCATAATATACAATCACACATTTCAAAGAAATTATATTTTGATCAGACTATATATCTGAGATCACCAAAACAAAGCCTCCATTACTTTAGTTATTCGATGAATTATTATTTATTAAATTTGAATTATTTTATGTTCCAATTACAATAAGTTTAATAAGAGATCCATTGATGAAAAAGTTACACTTTTAAATAAAATATGTGAAATTAAGATTTTTTTTTCCAAATTTATGTGGTATCTGTAACCTCAAAATAATAATCAATATAATTAATCTTTCTCTTATAAATTCATGGTTATATATAAGTATGATCATTAAAGTTGAAATAGTTTTAATTTTCATTACTCTAGGTTGGGTTTTCTTAGTGTCAAGTATACTATATTTTTGTTATAATATTCAACATATCTTATTAGTGGCTCATTCCACTACTACTTTTGTAGTTACACACACACACAAACACATTGAGATATTTTTTTGTGCTTCTTCAATATGTTTCTTTTCATTAAATTGTAATAATACCTTACATCAAAAGCCCATCAACTTTATCTTGTGATGATGGCCCATCATTGGCTATAAGATTATTACTTTCTTAATGTGTTTATAACTTGATAGCTTTAAGAAACATGCATTGCAATTCATATTTATGAAAATTTAATTTGGCAAGCTAATATGATTATTAAAGATTAGAAAAAACCAATTATATGAAAATAAATTTAACCAAGTTGAACCTACAGATAATAGGGTTGAATTAAATCTATTAAGAAGAAAAGTAATTAATTTTTTTAACCATTCATACATGGTTGGCTATTAGAAATGGTTGTACTATATATAGTTGTTATTAATGATAATGCCCAATGACTAGATAGCTATTGCCATGGGCTCATTGTGTAAAATTTGTGTTGTTGGGTCATGTAATGAGTCAGCTAATGGAACACCCCAACCAAGAAAAACGCAAGCATGACTTTTTACTTTTGCCTTTCCTAGCTAGCTCGTGCCACAGTTCTAGTGTCACAAGTCAACACCATCCTCCCATAACTTGTAACTATACCTTATATCCCAGCATGATCCATGTTTGTACGCCATGTCAATTTCGTGCCTCTATGGGAACTATGATGCATTGTTCCATGGTATCCAATTTTCAGCCAATGCCTCATGTGATACCAAGCCACACAACTCATTTAAAAACTCTAGATGTGAGTGTTTGATGGTCAAAGTATCAAGTAGAATTTGCAGACTTAGTGAAAAGCTAAGATGGAGGGCAGACAACAAAGGAAAGTTGTGATATTTCATTTGTGATGGTTTGTTTATATTTGTACTTATCTATAGAGAAGTCATTGTAGCATTTATTCACCACAACTTTACAAATAATTTGTAATATGTCATGACACTACCACCAAATTATCACAATCATTTCATTATAGAGTTCATTCTTCATGGTCATGATATTATTTTGGAGTCACTATCATATTAGTTCTAAAATATAATTTAGCTACAATATTATTATTATGTTATTACAACTAAGTGTCAAACTTGTGCCAAAAGTTATGGTATTATTCTAGTGACATAATATATTTATTATAAAGCTAAAAATTGCATAATATTTAGCATTTTTTTAGTTGTGGTAAACATCTCCATCATAATTTTATGTTTTAGAGAGAAAATGACTTGGTCATTACAACATTACCAATGTGACTATTTTTTCTAAAGATAAAGTTTATAAGACATGACATTCTTGTTAATGTGACTTTGTATTCTAGAGAATAGTTATCTCGATCAAGATATTTTTTTTGCTGTGACTCATTGTTCCAGAGAAGAATTACATTAGTTTTATATTTTTTTTGCCATCGTGACTCTATATTCTTGAATAAATTTATATAAATGATAGAGTTGTGACCTCAACCTAAAGTCACAACCTCAACCTAAAGTCACAAAATCGAACTTACACATCTATGCAAGAGCATGATGGGATTCCAATGGTATATAAGGGGGACTTAACGATTTTCACAAAAAATGGGGGATTTAAATTTTGAAACCAAGAGTACACAACTTCTAAAGTTCTTTGATTTTAACCTCTAAAGTTCTTTGATTTTAATCCCTAATTAGTGATAAATTCAAGCCATGCACAAACCGAAATTGAATGGGAACTTTTGAGAATTAGATTTGATTATCAAATTGGCTTGGATTATACTACTTATAGCTTCATATATTCTTTGTCGAGAAATTGGAATATAAGCATATGAGACATGACATAGCTGTTGACACATGCTCCTTTGACGTATGTTCTTATTAAAAAAAATGAGAATTCAAAATAAAAATAATAATAATAACATCCTATGTGTATTATCATGATAAAAAATTTTACAATCCTTGGCTCACCAGGTATCAGAGGGACATTGATGATAATATGTGTGGATGGATTATGTTTTAATTATTTTGGTATTGAAAGGATTATCACCTTAATTAAAACAGAAGCATTCTAGACTCTTTTAACTAGATAAACAACCTAGCTATATTCTTATGGATTATGGATTTAATTGGTTAGGAGTTTGGAAACATTTTATTTAAGGATCATAATTATGTGCTTGTTTATTTGTTACTTTTCACATGGGGTGTAAGTTTTTAGCATTTTGTAACTATACTGATAGTTGCAGCCAACCACAATAACCAAGGTGGTAGACTCGACCAATAGTGATGCATGAGTGGCTGACATGGTCAATGATGGTTCTTTTAGTGGTGTGCATAGCATGTGATGATGTTTTTGGTAGTTAACACAACTATTAATAGTGCTTCTAGTGCTAGTCATAGCTGGCGAAGATCTCTGAGGTGATAGATGCAACCTAAGATGGTACTTATTGTTGTGGTCACAGTAGACGATGATGCTTATAGTGGTCAATGTAGCCAATAATGGTGCTTCTAGTGTTGATCACAGATGACAATGATGCTTGCAAGGGTTTACACAATCAACAATGGTGCCTCTAGTCTTAGTTTTCAGCCAAAAATAATGCATGTGGCAAAACTCATAGTGGCAAAGGATGAAAACTATCGATGGCATGGCCAAAAATTTCCAATCCTAGTTAGATTCAAATCGGGAATATTTTGTGTTATTTTTTTAAGGACACTTTCCCAAGGTATTACAATCAAACCCAAGATATTCAACTCATTTTTGGCCATTATACCAAGTCTTAAATTTCCTCATAGAAACTATAAGGTTATAGTGCCCTACAACTAATATAGTTATCTTTTCAACATTTAGATACAAGTGATACTTAGTCATCGCATATTTTTGGCTTGTCTTATGAATATATATGCTGTGGCATATCTTGTAAATGTATATTTTATGGCATGTAGTTGTGGATGTGATGATATGATTTGATTGATGTGTATATATTAGTATATTAATGTTTATGATAATTGTGTGCTAAAATTAGTAAGTTCATGTAACCTTCCTACATAAACATTTCACAAAGACAAAATTTTTATAAATAAAATTCTATTTTGTTTAAAAAAAACCCTCAATTATAAAATATATAAGTGGGCGAGAGAATTGATTAAGAATGGATCTTATGGTCTCTATCACTAGTTTAAAGATTATGCAATTTGGTTAACATATTCATCTTGGTATCTTTCCCCTATCATACTAACTGGCTTGCATGTATACTTATTTTTACAATTATTTTACTATGTAATATTATCTTCATGGGCATAATATTTTTTTTTGGAATCATGGTCATACTATCTCGAAAATATAAAGATGATCATAACCTTATTTTTACACTATGGTAACCAAGTACCTCAATGGTACAAAAAGTTATGGCATTATCTAGTGTTGTTACTTAATCAATACAAAACTAGAAATCATATAACACTAATGATTTTTAGTCATGGAAATATTTTTTTTCCATGACTTCATGATCTAGAGAGTAAATGTTAAGTTGTGATATTCTGGCCACTATGACTTTATATTACAAAGAGTAAATATCTTAATCTTAGTCATTTCTTGTATCAAGACTTTGTGTTTTACAGAATTTTTACCTTAGTCATGGTCATTCCCAATGTAGGGACTTTGTGTTCTAGAGAGAAATTATTTAAGTTGATTGCATTCCTACATACAAAACTTTGTACTCCAATTAGAAGTTACTTGAGGCATGACATTCTTTTTTATTATGATTTTTGTACTCTAGAAAAGATTAAAAGATGAAAATGGAGAATCATATTACAAGCCAAGAACATGTAAAGCTATAGCCAGCATGACTTCTTATCTCCGATTAAAGACAAATATAAGGTGAATACTAGTAAGAATTGGTTGAGATTAAGTTTTGTAAATTAGATCATCACCAGGGTTTTCATTGGTAACTCTCGTTTCCATGAGATATAACTCCAAATATCTCATGTGAATTTTTCTTCAATATCAAGCTAAATTGGGATATGTGATTAGTTTTATGTTGATGTGATTGTACAATATTTATATTTATAGTAATATTGTAGTTTGAATGTTGAATGATATGAATGTTAATTAGAATTAAAATTTAGGATTTTCATTATATTATAGATTTATGTTTGTTGACAATTATGGATAGTGATAGGAATGTCATGGGACATACTCATGGGATTGGTCAAAAGGAAGTGATAGACCTTCCAACCTTGTCATGTGATATAAACTTATGTGTGAAAATCCAAGATTGAGATAAATTTTATTATTGTAAGTATAGTGTTTATGAAATCAAAAGAATAAATATATTTATGAGCAATTCATTATGTATAATCTAGAAAAACTAATATTTAAGTGATGTGTGATTTGAGTAGAGTATTTAATTTAGGAGTTTCACTATAGTGTGTGAGTCATGTATCAAGTATGATGGATAGTGATATGTATGTCATGGTATACACTCAAGTGGAGCTACCTTTTATGGTGGTGGTAGTCTTGTGAGTCATTTTTTCTTGTATGATTTTTATATGAGATTCATGAAAATATATATTTGATGTGAGTATGATGCTTACAAATTTGAAAGTGCACATGGATTTATTACTATATCATTTCGCATCTTCATGACATTAGAGGTCAGAGAATTGAAATGTATACTCGATACAATCATCAATGAAATTTGGTATATTGCCTAAAAAGAGTAGATGTGTAAATGACCAATGAAATTTTTGATTTGCGATTTCAGTGGTAAAATATCAATGACACAATTATAAGGAGATCATCCTTGGTAGTGTATATTCAAGGATGATAGTCACATTGTATGCTAAGAGGTTACAAGAGCATTTCTATACTAATCTACCATTCATATGATATTCAAACACAATATTATCCAAATACTAAAAAAATAGTATCATATATAAAAAAATAAGATAACCATAGAGTCTAAGTAACCCTCCAACAACTCAAATTTATCTACTTAACTCAAGTACTAGTTAGTTAACTATTGGTTGGTCAAATTGCATATGCAAATATAACTGTGGGATTGATATCTAGACTTATGTCATACGTTAAATCTTGTTAATCTAAGTACTTGTGAAACTCTATTGGACTAATCAATCACCCAATAAATTATTGAGACTATGTCACAAAGGATAACTTTTGGTACTTGTACAAAGTTGCAATAAATTTTTTGTGCCATTTGTCTAGCACTCCATGTACAATATATCTTAGGTGATTTACCAAGTATTTATTGTTATTACTAATACTTATTAGAGTATTTATAAAAGAGATTTCACTAATTATCCATTTTAAGATAATATTAGTAAAATCATAGCTATTTTTGAAGAAATTGGTAGATGTTTTAGGTGTTTAATTTACCAAATATTATGGAGAACTATTATGTATCGATTTTATGATGTTTGATATTTTAGAGAACTTTGATGAATAGCAGTGAAATCAATAAGTTTTTGATGGTGTTTAGCATAGGAGCTAGATCAATAAGTCTCTCATAGTTTCAGCATTTATGTTTGGCTAAAATTCTACCCAAATGTCTAGTGACAATTTTTATATGCCATGACTCTACCCTCTTGTTAGCACAATTATTCTATTATGTGACACATTCTCAATAGCAATGATATTATAATAGAGTTACAATCATATCTAGCTCATAAAATTTTAATAATTGTAAAAATAATTATCTATCATAGTAACTAAGTACCCTACTAATGTTTAAGATTACTACTAATTTTACAAAGCTACAACTTTATTTTTATATGGCTTAGTAGTTCAAGTCAGTGTCATGACTTTTTTTATAAAGCTGTAACTTTGGAGCTATAGAAAATTAAAGAGCCACAAGTATCCAAGCCAATGGCATGGAAATTATTCAAAGTCATGATTTTTGAGATACTGAACATTATAAAGAATATTATATGAGCACCACCATTTTTAAGCCCATGACACTTTTCCTTAAAAGAAAGCATATTCATTACTTATACACCTAACCAAATGCAAATGTCATGGCATTCTAATAGTACCTTGGCAATATGTTTATATGAGAGAAGAAAAGATCAACACTATAGTCTCTAGACAATGTTGTGCCTATACAAGAATATGAGAAGTCATCTCTACACCATAGTCACTTTACATCATCTCAACCATCTATAGACTAAAAATGATGAAGGAATGAAGGCACAATAATTTTATTGTATTGTAACTTTGGTTTATAAAGAGATTAGACTCAAGTCATGGTTATTGCTAATGTCACAACTTTGTATTACTAAAAGATCAAATTATTAAATAGAGACATAGCTATTTTCTAAAGTCATGATTTTAAACTAAAGAGATGAAGACTGAATTTGTGACTTTCTTATAAAAGTTATGACCTACGGCTTAGAGCAATGGAAAGCTACCTAGAGTATAAAAGTGAAAGAGAATTTTTAAGATATCTCTTATTTCCTCTCTTTCTATCTCATGTAACAAGAAAAATCATAATAGCTACAAGCCTTAGGGGTAAATTTTGTACTTTCTAGAGATTCAAAAAATAAGCAAGGGTTGAATGACTTATAGGAATCCCTAGAGCTAGGGGTGTAGCTCTCATACTCCTCTCCTCTAAGAATCTACACTACTAAAAAATATCATATTACCGACCAAATATTTGGTTGGAAATTCGGTATTTTTGGTCGGTAAACCAATTAGCGATCATTTACCATCCAAAAAAATTGGTCACAATTTTGCTCATTGCTAAATTTTTTATCGACAAAAAATAAGTTGGTCGATAAATTACCGACTATTTACCGATTCTCTGCCGACAAAGATTTATCGACTATATTCCGACAATTTACCGACCAAATAAATAATGTCGGTACATGGTCTCCAAATGATCGGTAATTAATGACCATTTACATGTCAATCACCAACAAACAATTACCGACTATATTTTGACCATTTTCCAACTAAAAGAATTAGGTCGGTAAATAGTCTTTAAATTGTTGGCAATTACTGGTCATTTAGAGACTATTTAGCGACAAATAATTTTCGACTAAATTCTAACCATTTTCCGATCAAAATAATTTGGTTAGTATTGGTCATAAAAAGGTCGGTAAAAGCCTATAAAATTGTGACAAAAAACCGATCAAAATTTTTTAAAATCATTAGTCGGTAATTGATCTCCAAAAGGATTACCGACCATTTGGTGACCTTTTACTGACCATCGATAATAAAAAATTTTTGTCTATTTGGTCGGTTTGGTCGATTTGGTCGCAATTCGGGTTGTAATTATCGACCAATTTTTTTAGAAGAAATTCTATAGCTGCTATAGAAATTGAAACAAAAACATAAAAAAAACAACCATTTAGCTTTTAGTTTTAATTCAGTTCCTAAAGAAATATTTAAATATAAAACAACAAAATAAAATTCCAATTAACTCAAGCAAACAACTATATATACAATATTTATATATTAAAAACATCAAGATAAAATAAAAAATTAAAATCTAAAATCAAAGTTTTTGGAATTGAAAAAAAATGTGTTTAATACACTTAATCATCCAACCTAATTTTATAAACATTATGTTGCGACATTTCTGGTCCACACGGTGAGATGTCAAGTATTGGGGTAGAGCTGTTTGTTGCTGCTAGTCATGATGCAGTTGCTGCAGGTGCTGTAGTAGGCGATGGAGTAGATGTTGTAGTTGGAGCATTACACCGAACAATCCGAGGTTGATCATTATGGTTCAACTGTAATCCTCCCTCTTGAAGCTTCTTTGTAAGCTAGTCAAAATACATATACAACTCATCCCTATCATCCTCATAGTCGATCATGCATCTCTTGGTATAGGACAACTGAAATTGTATCAAATTTTGCACCTCGTCCTTAAATTCCACCATCTTCAAGAACAAATTCGAAATTGGTCCTGAAAATTCAGCTTCATAGTCTGGTCGTCTATGCGAGTAGAATGATGATGTTGATGAATCGATGCTATAGATGGGCATCTTCTCCTTACCATTAATAGCCGCATACCATATCTAATTTGCATCAACTAGTGGAGCTGATGAATAAGAACTACGTGTTCCACCATCACATGAACCTGAAGTAGACCGGGAATACACTTGAGTCGTAGCAGCTAACAATTCCTCATATCTCACCTAATAAAAATGTATGAAAAGTATTTCAATTTATATTCAAACAAAAAAAATTAATTTCTTTTATTTAAACTTACATTTGCTGCACGATATCTCTAATCAATGTAAGTCTAATCATCATGAGCCTTCGTGTGCGTGTATCTGAATAAATGAGGAGCACTGGCCTTTTTACCCTCCTTGCGTGTCTATAATTACACACAATATATACGTTCATTATATTGAAAAAAATTTCTTATAAGAAATGAAATTTATGCATAATTGAACACAATTTATAAAGTAATAAACATAAAATATTAATTAGAAATAATATCATTGCTCATTCGTGCTCACGCATAGAGCAAGATCCACAAGTGTGTGTAGACATGTCACTACCCTCCCCGGCCCACTCTAAGCATTGATTGTTGCTTTGTTTATCACACCTCTTTCTATAATCTGGATCTTTTCATCTGCTCGGCCACTCCTCGAAAACATGATCTGGGACACTTGAATCTTTTTCTTTATACCGACTAGCAACATGTTTGTAGAACACACTTTTGATCGACTCCTTTGGATGTGTCCACCTGTAAACTTTCTAAATTATAAATAAACAATTTTTAATTAGTGAACAAAATAATAAATAAAAGATGTAAAAATTTTTAGGATGTAATATTTACCTTAAATTCTCTCCAAATCATCAAATGGTCTCTATGTGTGAGTGACTTCCAATTATGTCTATTAGGTTTAAAGGACTTCCTGAAAATTATTCTCAGAACCCTATAAATTAAACCAGACAACTCTAACTTAGTCCTATAATAAAAAATGTATTAGCAAGTAAGAAATAAATTAATAAATTGATAAATAATTTGTTAAGTTTTATATCTTACGGATTATCAATTATCGGATCAAAATGAGCAATATGGAGAGTCTCATCTGTAAAGTACTATGAGGAAGGCTCTCTAACATCTTCATCCTCTCTCCTCTCCCTCCCATGACTCTTAATCATTCATCAAAATCTTAGAACCATTATGTGGATCAGTCAGCTGATACTGCTGCTGTGGTACATTCATAACCCTTTCTGTCTACTGTGACGTCTCATCCACCCATGACCCTCTACCTGTTTCGGGCATACCCAAGGCCGTGCTACCTATACCATAACTCGTATGACCTTGCAACGTGATGCCTCTACCTCGTCCATGTGACATACCTATAAAAAACACATAAGGCAATGAAAATAAACAAAAATGATTAACAATTTAAAATAGCATAAAACTCACTGTCTACTCGTTCTCATTAGAATCATCCAAATCTGATTCATCTTCTTCTTAAGATGTAGTAACATAATTTTCAAACTCCTCTTCATCACTCATTTCTTCCTCATAATCAATTAAATTTCCATCAACATCTATATCCCCACTTGTATCCATCTTGGAAGATGCGACTAAAAGGACGTTTTCATCCCCCACCACAGCTTCGATTATAACATCATTATCATCATTTTAAAAAGTTGGTTCTATGAATTTAGTACTTGGTGATGCGGGGATGTCAATTTGAGCCCTTACTTTTATCTTGCACATAGCTTACCAATCCTTTCTAGGATCGGACCGACCCAGATATCCACAATAATAAACCTATGATGCTTGTACTGCTAAGACAAAAGGTTCATACTTGTTGACTCATTTTTTCTCATGCACATCGATAAGTTTATATCGAGAATGGACAACAATACTAACATGTGCTGTTGGATCGAACAATTCACATTTGAATAACACATTTTTTTTAACTGGGAGGGTTTCATATTCTAACTCAATCACTTCTACCAGAGTCTCATAATAATCATATTCGGTTTAATTGTATACAGATCTTTTAATGAATATCTTCATTTTTTTGTTGTCCGGTAGCTACCATATGATTTAGTGTGAAATTTAAAATTATTGACATAGTAACCATTGTACATTTTAACCTCTCTTAGGGGACCTTGTGCTATACTTCAAAGATAATGATTGGAAATTTTATTTTCATGCTTATAAACCTATAATCAAAATTAAGTGGATTGTTTAGATTAAAAATTATAATTTTTTATTAGGAACATTACAATTATTTTGTGATTTTCATTATAAGTAAGCTTACGTATTTTTCAAAAAATAATAGAAATTCTTTCTATAGCATGACATTGATTGCTTCTTCATTCATGTTAGGAAACTCTTTACATTTATCTATAACAAAATCACTAAAAAAGGAAATTAAAAATTATTGATACATTGATAGGAAATAGTAAATTATAATGTGTAATATATGTCATTTGACTATTAAGAAATACTTACTCAATGAATGGTTGAACCTCTGGACAATTCATTAGGACATATAGTTGAGTTGTAGTATATTCATAGTCTGCTAGATACCATTTCCCTTCAGCACTAAATGCTTTACCCGGAGGCTTGAAAATTTCAAACATATCAGTATCCACATCGTAATAAAGATAAACCTCGTTCTGTTTTTCCTTAAGTGGAATAGTTGGATCTTCTTCTTTGAAATCGAATGATGCGAATTTTTCAGCCTCATCCATAATATAACCTATCGATATATAACCCTAAACATGAGCCTTATTCATTATTGTATGCTTTATTTTTCTCAAGTATCTACAAAAAGATTATTGAAATTTACATGTCATTTTTGTGTATATATAAATATATATATATAGGAAAAGGATTGGTTTAGTGAATTAATATTACTTTTCTGGAGGATACATCCAACAATAATGGATATGACCAGCAATCCTAGCTTCGTAAGCAAAGTGCACTGAAAGATGTTCCATTGAGTCAAAAAAAAACAGGTAGGAAAGATTTTTTCAAGATTGCATAAGATAACTGGAATTTGTTCATCCTGATTCTTCAACTCCTCATTAGTCAATGAATAAGAAGTTAGTTGCTTGAAGAATAAAAAAATATCAGTTATTTGCTCCCATATTCTATTAGGCAGGAATTCTCGAAGAGTAATTGGTAATAACCTTTGCATAAATACATGATAATTATGACTCTTCATGCCAAATATCTTAAGTTTATTCGTATATCATCCCCAGATCTAACCCATAGGAATTATTTAGTAACCTTTCTATTCTTGATGAAGTATTTGGTGTTATGTCGATATGGATGATTAATAGGCAAAAACTACTGATGGTTGTCAAACAACGACTATTTTCCACTCTTAATTAATCTAAAAGCATCAAAATCTTCTATACAATGCAAACATGCCAACATACCAGTTGTACTCCACCTAGATATCATATAATATGTTGGAAAGTCATTTATGGTCCACATGAGGATAGTACGCATCTGAAAATTTTGTCATTTGGAAATATCATAAGTTTGAACCACAACACCCCAATGACTTTTCAACTCCACTATCAATGGCTGCAAGAAAATATTTATCTTTCCCTTTGGATTCATAGGCTCTGGCACTAACACAGTCAAAAATATAAATTCCTCCTTCATACATAAGTCTGGAGACAAATTATACGGGGTCACCACCATAGGCCACAAAGAATATTGCCATCCAGATTGACCAAATGACTGAAAACCATCAGCAAATAAACCTGGCCTAAAATTTCGAACTTCAAAAGAAAAATCAGAAAAATACTCATCAAAATATTTCCAAGTAGGGGAATCAAAAGGGTGACACATCTTACTAACCTCCATATGATGCTCTGAATGTCACCTCATTTCATTAGCTATTGAGGTTGATGCATACAATCTCTGTAACCAATGTGTTAATGAAAAATAGTACATCTTCTTATATGGCACCTTCGACTTATATATATACAATCTATTTCTAGAACAGCTAACCTTTTGCTTGTACCGAGCATGCCCACATATTTTACAACTGTTAAGGTCACTGTCATTACCCCAGTATATCATACAATTGGTCACACACCAATGAATGACCTGTATGGGTAATCCTAAGCTTCTAACTAATTTCTTTTTGCTGTAGAAATCTAATGGCATTAGATTATCTTTTGGCAATAATTATTGAATGAATTTAGATATATCATCAACCCATGCCTATGAATAACTATGTCTGCACTTTATTTCTAACATCCTCATGGCTACAAAAAGTTGAGTATGCTTAGAATTTCTCTCATATACAAGTTTGTCTCCAGCTCAAATCATGTCATCGAAATTCCTTGCCTCGGTATTGGGTTCCTCATTCGGGTTGAATTTAGGACCCACAGCATCAAAAACTATTTTATGGCATGTAGTGTGATTAATATTATCTGAGACCATTTGATCAATTTCACTTGGCACCCGTATTGAACTCGAACACCTCTAGTGGACTTGCTTCTCACAATGGTATATCCAAACATAGTAATCTGCCATAAAACTATTTCTATACAAATGCATCCCCATAGTCTCAACATTCAAAAAATTTTTATTCTGACATTTGACTGAAGTGCAAGGACACCTTATATTTGTACTACTATTCACACACTCAGGGTGTCTTAGAGCAAACTCAACAAATTCATCAACTTTATCCCCTCATTCATTAGAGAACATTCCATTCACTATTTTACCCTTGTACATCCATTCACGATCGTTTTCCAACTCAAGTTAAAAACAATTATTTTATTTAACAAAAGCAATTATCTCTAATTATAGTTATATATAATTATATATACATTTATTTAGATATACAAATATTTATATATAGTTATACACATATAGATTAAAATAATGATGTATGTTGTTATACATGTAATTATAAATATAGTTACATGTGGTTATACATGTGGTTACACAGATAGTTAAATGTATATTTATACATGTATGTTTATATATTTGTTAATTTAATTTTATATATTTATACATATACTACTATAGTTATGTATAGATATAGATATTGTAAAATACTTTTTTATATACTACTATATACAAATATATAGTAATTATAAGCAGCAAATTTAATATTTAAATATTATTATGCATAAAACTTTTAATGTTATACACATAGTACGATACACTTATTTATAGTTATATATTATTTTATATAATATATATAGTTATAAATAGTTATATATAGTTGTTATCCATAAATATAAACAATGTTATAAAATAATATTTCGCTTTAATTATATTAATACATAAATGTATATACAATTACAAATATAGTTATATATAATTATATAAACATTTATTTAGTTATACAAATATTTATATATAGTTATACACATATAATTTAACAAATTGTTGTATGTTGTAATACATTTAATTATAAATATTATTACATTTGATTATACATATATACATGTAGGTTTATATATTTGTTAATTTAATTTTATATATTTATACATATAGTTATGTATAGCTATAGATAAAGTAAAATACTTTTTTATATACTACTATATACAAATATATATTAAATATAAGCTGTAAATTTAATATTTAAATATTATTATGCATAAAACTTTTAAAGTTATACACATAGGAAGATACAATTATTTATAGTTAGAATTATTTTACATATAATATATATAGTTATAAATAGTTATATATAATTAAACAAGTAGTTATATATGGATATATTTATACAAGTAGTGATAAACTACTCATACATAAATATATACAACGTTATAAACAAATATTTTAATTTAATTATATGAATACATATATGTATATATATAGTTACAAATATAGTTATATTTAATTATATAGAGTGTTACATATTTATACAAATATTTATATATAGTTATACACATATAGTTATAAATATATATGTAGCTAAAGATATAATTATATTTAAAATTTATAAAGGTATACATTTAGTAAAATATAATTATATATAGTTATATATTAGTATACATATAGTATATTTTTTTAGAAATATAGTTATATAGAATTATACATATAGTTATACATTATTATATAGTTACAAATTAGTTATATTAAGTTATAAATATAGTTATAAAAGTAGTTAACTTTATTATAAATATAGTTATAAATACTTTTATATAAAATGACATATGATTATAAAATTAAACATGTGTATCTATATAATATTTGTGAATAAAATATTTTTATAAATGGTACTTAAATATTATTATATTTATATGTAACACTTTTATATATAATATATAGTATATATATCACATTTATATAAACATTATAAATATTATATAATTATATAAAAAATAATATGTAATATAAATATTTAATAAATTGTATAATCATTTAATATTACATAATTGTTATATAAGAATATATATAAATGGATAGTTTAATGTAAATTTTGTAGAGATATTTTATAAATTAATTCATATGTATAAATATTTATATATAAAATTATATGTTTATATAAACATATCAATGTGTATTTATAATGTAATATGTTTATATATATTAAAGTATAGACATTTATACATAATATCATTTGATTATATAAATATATAAAAGTTTATATATACTGTTATAGACATTTAAGATTAACATAAATTAAAATTATGATTTAACATAAATCATAATATATATTAAAAGTATAAATATTTATACATAATGTCATACGATTATATAAATATAAACCATTAATATTAAAATTATTTGGATGCAAACATAATGCAATTAAAATCAAAATCACTAAAATCCTAAAAATATAAACCTTAGATGAACAAATTTTAAAAAATGAAAATTAATAGTTTAATTAATTGTGTCGAGTCAAAATAATGTTAGGTTAAATAAAATCGAAGAAAAAATTAAGAAATTAGGAGGAGAAAAAAAAATCTAATACTCGGATATACTGAAAAAGGAAATTCCAAAAAACTATATATAATTCAGAGAGACGGAGATGTGTATAAGAAATTTAAAGGAGAAGAACAAAGAAAAACATACTTGGATTCAAAAGAAATATCAAAATTTTTGCGTTTTCATGTTTACAGTCGGCTCTAATTCAGAAAATCGACGGAGTTGCGAGGAATTAGGGTTAAATGATTTAGCAAATGATTTTCAAATCAAAAAAATTAAAACAATGAATTACCGACCAAAATTATGGTCGATAAACGGTCTGTGAGAAAGAATCTATAAGTATCTTGAAGTCCACTTTATCGACTAATTTTAATGGTCATATGCTTTTGGTCGTTAAATGGTTGATAATTAATCGGTAATTTCTATTAGTTATTTCCATCCTAATTTACTGACTAAAAATATTTGGTCGGGAGATATGGTCTGTAATGGGGTCGTGAAATAATCATTAATTACTGACCTAAATAATTGGTTTGTAGTTTGGTCAGTAACTACAACCTTATAAATATATTGGATAACCATTGTACCGATTATTTTTAATGGTTATAAATTTTTGGTAGTTAAATAGTCAGTAATCTTTCGGGAATATTTTTCACTAATTCCCTCCTAATTTACAGACCATATTTCCGACCAAATATATTTGGTTGGTAATGTATGATCGGTAGTTGGTCGGGTATTTGGTTGAGAGTATTTTTTCTGATACGCCTCTTTTGGATCTCAAAATTGGTCGTGATTTGGTCAGTAAATACCAACCTATATATTTAGTCAATAAATAGTCGATAAGTACTAAGATATAAATAATATTAAAAAATATGGTACCGACCAATTATAGTGATAGGTCGTTAAATAGTCAATAATATATTCGATAACCACTCTACAACCCAATTTCCGACCAAAAACATTTGGTCAGTAATTATGGTCAGTATTTTGTCCAAATTTGATCGGTAGAATTTTTTTTAGATACCCTTTTTTGGTCACTAACTGGTCATTTTTTGGTCAGCAATTACCGACCAAAATTTTTGGTCGGTATTTTGGTCAGTATTATCGTATTTTTTAGCTGTGATATTTGAGAATTTGCATGAAACTAGTAAGATTTAGGATTTGTGTGATTTAAATTATATGTTATAATTGGTTTAGATTATTGAAATATTAATACTTTTATTTATTTTATGTTATTGATATTAATGGATAGTAACTAAATATAACTTAAATTAGGGATTCAACTAATGGTGGGTTTGTGCAAGGTTGTAATGTGATGGTGATTGGTAAACCATAAGATTCACTTATGAATATAATAGGAATATAGTGACAACCTTTTCTATTATAATGCATAAGATAAACTAATACATTGAACCCTATAAATTTAGTAAGTTAATCATCATGAGTATTGTGCTTATGAAGCCAAAAGTGTGAATACTTTTATATGTCAACCCATTGTACATATCATAGAGGGACTAGGTATAGATTAGAATAAATATTATATAAATATTCTCTCAAATAATTCACCTTTAGAATTAGAGTAACACCATCACTGAGAAGGATGGTAATATGTCATCTTTAAAACATACATGAGTGTGTTGTGACTCGCAAGGTGGTGGTAACTTTTGTGAGATCCTTTTACTCATATAGTTCCTACTATGAAACTCGAAGGAAGCATATATTAATTATGTGATTATGGTACTTACTAAGCCAAAAGTATAAATACTTACAAACTATACTAATCATTAGTCTTTATAATAATGGAGGCTAATGAATAAAATGGTAGTTGATAAAGTTGCCTAAAACATATGAGATTATGATAACTCTTATGTAGAGATTAATTGTTATCTTGATGGTGATATATGAAGGAGACAGCTATTAATAGATCATCATTAGGAAGGGCTCAATAGTAATAACCACTTTGTATATCATTAGGGCAAGAGGTCATTACATAAAACCCTAACTTTTATTTAATGATCATTGGATCTAAGATTGTTTAACAATTTAAATATTCATTATATTGAAAACGGTTTGTCTCTTATTGAATAGTTTAACAACTGATTAAATTCTTATGAGATCAATATCTATATGAATGTTTAGTATACCACTTGTGTGAACATGTAGTTATGTATCATAGTTGATGAGATACTCTTATTAATGAATTTTTGAGATGTAGCCAAATTGATTAAATTAGACTGGGTAATGAAGTCACAATAGTGGACTTGGTGGAGTGAAGACTTAGAGAAGAGAGAAATAATGAGTGATGATATTATCCATGTCACAACTTGGGTATACCTTCTAGATTTTACTGAGTATGTGCAATATCTTTTTTTGGCCATAACTTTGCAAAACCAATAATGATGATCTTTATATATTATGACTTTACTATCGAGTTTCCATAATCTTTTTGCTATTTAATATAGTCTTCATGGTCATAATATTTTTTTTGGAGTCAGTGTCATACAATATCTAAAATATATAATGACCATGATTTTATTTTCATATAATGGAGCCAAGTACCCTACTAGTACTATTAGTCATGGTAATTTTTAAAACAATAACTTATTATTCAATATAGAGCCAAAATACTAAGAGTTTGGAATCATAACATTATTTTCTATTGTGAAATTTTATTTCAGGGAGCATTTACTCTTGTCATTGTTTTTTTAATGCCATAACTTTGTGTTCCATCAAGATAATACTTATATCATGGTCATTCGTAGTGTTACAACTTTGTGTAATAGGGAGTAAATGTATCAGTCATAGCCTTTCCCAGTGCCATGATATTTTGATATAGAGAAAAATATCATGTGTTGATCATGATAGATAATGATAAATAAGTTGAGACATACATTGGAGGAAGTGCTTCATAATGTGGTGATAGCACCATGAGTCAATTCCTCTTGTATAATTTTTATAGGTGTGATCCATGAAAAGACATATGTTAATTATCATGAGTATAAAGTTTATGAAGCTAGAAGAATAAATATATTTATTATCATATAATCACATATTTTTTAAATATTAGAGGTTGGAGAAAAGAAGTGTATATTTGAAGCAATCATCAAGTGTAGTTGATGTAGTATTTAAAAGAAATAGATGTGAGAATGACCCATAAATGGAATAATGTGTGACTTTGGTAGTAAAATACCGAAGGAATAACTATGAAAAGATTATCCTTGGTAGTGTTCAATGATGACAATCACCATGTATGCCAAGAGGGCACATGAGCATGTTCATACTAATCTGCCATTCATCCTACACTCGAACACAATATTGACCAAACATTAAGGAAATATCATCATGCACTATTATATGAGCCAACCCTAGAATATAAGTATTTTTTCCAAAAACCCAAGCCTATCTATACAACTTGAGTAGCTATTAGTTCACTATTAATTGATTTCTTTACCAACACAATCCATGTAGGATTGATATTTGAACCTACTTATATTTTACTATTTGTATGACTCATACACTTGTAGGATTATATTGAATGATAGACAATCACCCAAAAAATGTTTGGATCATATTAATTAACACTTGTAGGACTATTACCAAGGATATTTAGTTTGACTAGTTCATTTAAATTGACATAACTATCTTTGTAAAAAGATAGTTTTATTCCTAGTTGTTTGGATAATAATTATTTTGTAGACACACATATATGTATGTATATGTATACACTTGCACTATATATATATATATATATATATATATATATATATATATATATATATATATATATATATATATAGACACACATATATACAAACTTTACAATATATATATTAAAGTGTATGTATATATATTTACATATTCTAGTATCTACAAGAAATCCTTTAATCAGAAATGGCCAATTCCATTTTTAATTCAATCGCGATGGGTGAAGAGCGACAAATTTAGAAATGAAGTAGTTTTATTTTTATAATCCTCCACGCTAAATTTTTAGAAATAGAACACATAATGACATTTCTATAAATAGTGAAAGGAAAAACTCAATCACTAAATATTGCGACAGCATAAGGATCTTGGATTCCATCGCTTATTTTGCTACAGAATCATTAGAAATGTATTATCCTTTTCTAAAAGAGTGACGGATCAAAAAAGACATGCATGAGTCTGTTTCTATTTAGAAACAAAAATAGAAATGAAAAAATTCATTTCTATTGTCTGCAGCAGGTACAAGTAGTATTTATGTAGTTTATATATGCTGTATAACCAAATAAGCACATCCATGTATTATTTATCAAATAACATTTACATAACATCCACCATGACACTGACTGGGAGATAATAATTTCATTTATGAATTCCTAAGATTTTTTATGACACGACGAACATGTGTTTGTCTATTTATACTCCAATGACTTGCATTTAACTCAGGTACATATGCAACATTAGTAGCATGTTTAGGAAGTATCGAGATGAATTAATACTTAACAATGTGATTATAGAGATGGAACCAAGTACTTAAAGTACTAGTCCACCATTTTATCTCTTTATTGTCTAGCTGCCTACATGGACCACAGGGTTAAGGTGAAAGGAGTAGAAAATATTTTGACATACATATCCCCGTGCATGAACCATGAATAACTACCTGAAGGATTCATTCACAAGAAGTTGACTAAGCTCTTTTAATACTACGATACTAGGCATGGTGGTAGTAGTAGTGAGACTCCGAGTATGGATATGGATATCATATTCGGAGATGATGAATTTTCCATTCAGTTAGTGAAGGGAAAATGATGGGGTGGACCATCGAATAGGAGTGAGCTATCTCGGTACTTAAATAATTATGACTACTCAATCTTATCACATTTTGATACTAAAAATCATGATATACTATGGTGGTGGAAATCATACAAGTCCACCTTTCCCATGCTTTCTAAGATGGCACACGATCTACAAACTCATGTGTCAAGCGTAGCAATTTAGTCCATTTTTTCTGTTGTAGTAAATGTTATTTTGGATAGGATCAAGATTACGACCAGATATTGTTAAGGCTTTAGCATGCATTAAGGATTGGAAGGATTTGAGCTTGGGCATCTAAGATTATGCTGGGATTATAGCAAAAGTAAATGAGTTAATTGCTGATGATGATATATGTGATATTGATATTGAGGATGATTTGATGATTGATGATGTTGATGATTAACAAATTGAGAGTTTGAGACACTAATGTCTGATATTGGATTTCGATTTACTCATTTATATTTTATGTGTGTTTGTTTATTTTTTGATTGTAATATTACTTTAAGTTTGTGCATTGATACTTGAATATTAATTTTTTGTGAATTTTCATTTTGTATTAGTTTTTATTCATATTTAAGTTTAAATATTTTCTTAATTCATATACTTACACTGATACACATTTAACTTTAAAATTTTTATTTATTTATTATAATAAAAAACTTAATATTTTATTAAATTTAATAAAATAGAATTTTAAAAATTAATTAATTATTTATAGTTAATAATTAAGTATTAACGTTAACTAAAAATAGAAACTTTTAAAGTAAATAATTAAATAATTATAAATTAATTTTTAAAATTTAAATTTTATAATTTTTTAAATATTTAGAATTAAAAAAATTAAAATATTTAAAAAATTAAAACCTGGCCCGTTCAGGCCTGACCCGGCATGATTTCATCACTTGTTAAGCAATGCCGAGCCTGGTATGATGAAACTGTGTCATGCCAGGCATGCACGATGGCCTAGTTGCACGACCTAAAACTGGGTCGGGTTGGCCCGACCCGACCCATTTGACACCTCTAATCCACCATAAGATAAAATATCAGATAACAAAAATAAATGTCCATAAATTTTAATAAACAATTTATAACAAAAAATTAAAAACCTTTAACACAAAACCTATTAATTCGAATCAAAAACAAACATTGTAAAAAATTAATAACATATCATAAACAACTACGAATCCTTCTCCTAAAGAGTATTATCCTCTAGAGATTTGAATGGATCATCTTTAAATAGATAAAAAATAGATGATGTTTCTGCTAACTTGCATATTATTTTTTCCATCTTCAAAATCTTTTCTTACATTTCCTCGTCTCTTTTAAATCTTTAATCCTCATGTTTTTTCAATTCTTCTATTTCTTTTTGCATCTCTTTATTTTTTTGTTGCATTTTCTCATTTTCCTTTGTAATGAATCCTGAATATCTTGCATCTTCTTTTGCAAGCTCTCATCAAACATGTTATTGTAATTGGAAGATGATGATGTAGAACTCTAAATAGAACCTAGATAAATTATAGATGAATGGGTACCTAGACCGTACACTTGCCATTTTTTTCGTCTCAACTCCAACAAACTCAAGGTAAATATGCACAATATCAATCTCTTGTGCCTTTGTAGAAGAATATATCAATTGTGAACTAATTACAACTATATTTTCTACAACTTTCTACAATTGTTAAAATACAATATAATGTATCAAATGCTATATTAAAAAAAATTTTATACTAGCAAAACATTGTCCTCTCCCTACTACAAAATATTTTAAAAAAATATTCATTATATTTAACGAGTATATAAAAAAGAAATCATTAGTTATTGTAAAAAATATATTTGAGTTTGTATTTTATTTACATTTCATGCAAAATAATGAATTTTATTTTTTTTTCTTTTAGTATTATGAATTATAAAATTAAACTACAAATACAAAATTAGAACGTCACATTTAATATCATTTGAATGCTTGTCCACAAATGATCTATCATTTTTCTTGTGCATTCGCTTAAATACCTCAAGAGATATCGATGGACATCCTAATTCAGCCACTTGCAAATAAAAATTAGTTATTATTAAGCTATATCATTTATCATGACACATATTATCTTTTTGATTATAAAAATCTGAATAATAACAAAAAATAAATAATAGTTATACAATCTACCAAATATTGGTAGATTACCTTTGAACCTTCAATATGTTTTGAAGGTTCTGATTTTTCACCTAAATTTTCTGATTGATGATTATGTGAGGCAACCATAGGACAATGTCTTGAACTTCTCACTATTCTAGTAATCCCACCACTTTATCCAAACACTATGGGGGACACTATTAGGATTTGCATCTTTACCATACTTTTTTTTTATTTGTCAAGTTTGTCATTATGTCTCACACTTGCCACATATTTCCATGTATCCTTTACGGATATGACCAAAGTATTATTTTGGTTGTATTTTTTCTAAAAAGAATAAAATAAAACAATAATACATTGTAATACATTAATTTAAAAGTATATCATATTATATCAAAATTAAAAACAAGTAAATGCATCAAAGATTTACCTCAAATTCTTTCCAAAAAAATTCTTTCATATTGGGGGGCACTTTGCTCCACTTTATTCCCTCCACAACTAGTTCCTCAAATATCTTCTCGATTGTACGAGGTGTAGAAGGAATAAACTAATAAGTAATTTAAAATCATCACGTACATATACATATAAACAAAATACACATTATTTTGTTACTTAGTTAAAATCTACTTTTAATATTATTAAATATAATATTCAATTAGTAGTAGTATAATAAGTTGTTATTATTGTAAAATACATAAATTTAAAAATTGTGATATATGTATTATTTTCATTCATATTTCATTTTATATTTAATTTAAATGAAAAGAAAAGGAAATGATAAAGAATGAATATAGTAAATTTAATAATGCTACAAACTATTCATTATCAGTTATGGGCAGCATGAAGATTTTTTTATTACATGACATGCAAATTAAGGATTATGAATATCTTACAGGTGTCACTACTATAGTACCAATGCATGGGCCTCCTAAGATAGATTGACCAAAACTATCAGTATCTTCTGGTAATGAATGAGATGAAGATGAAATATCTATAGTAGTGAATCCATGTATGACATGATGAGGTGATGCCAAAGTTTCCTCCATATGTGTAGGCAAAAAGATTTTTGTAGTGTTGTTGTCATTGAATACATGAAGATTTATTCCTACATGAACTATTTGTTGACTTCCTCTGCCCCTCACTACACTATGAGAACCTCTGCCACTTGAATGATTACTTCTCATACCTAAATCAAGTTACATAAATATTTAAATATACAAAGGCAATACAAATATTATATGAAATGTCATAATAACATAACTTAATGAAAAACATGTTGGAGAACACACCATTTGAAAAGTATTATTTGATTTGGGATAAAGTATCAGTTTGATGCCCCTGTCAATTGCAAGAAGATTGAATCCTAGAAAAATTACTCGAATAACTCATTCTAAATGAAAGATCAGACTATCAAGTACCAAGATGAGATTATCAAAGTAGTCTTGGTTAAGTGAGGTATATTTTTATTTCTAGTGGATTTTATTGTATTTGATAATGATGAGGATAATTATATATCATTATTGTTAGGGTGACTATATTTGGCCATAGTAAAGGCCCTTATCAATATCGAGAAAAGGAAGTTCACTTTCCATGTCAATGAGTAATAAGTTAAGTTTAATCTTTACAATGACTTATGGGATTTAGATGATAATAAAATTGAGTGATGTAGAATAAACAATCTCTTCCATACTACAATGCAACAAAAAGAATTTTTTCAATGGAAAGATTTTGTTGAAGACTCTTGGCTGAATAAAAATGAAGGAGATGAAGCAAAAGTACAACTTTAGAGCTTTGATAGTTATTAGAATAAGAAATACGAAAAGGAAAAACTATTTTGGAGATAATAAAATTAGGAAATAAAGGATGATGACTACTATGAGATCATGACATTATTTGAAGCCATGACCTCAGAGAGTTCTTATGTTGACAACTCAGAGGAAACTAAGAGAATAATAAAGAAAAATAAGGTTAAGACAAAAATTATTAAGGAACCAATCAAAGACAAGGCTGTGGCTATGGATAGTACTATAACTTTGGTGTTACATAATAGAAATCACTAAGGAAATCTTGAGGAAAAAGTCATAGTTGTGAATAATGTGTTGACCTTGGTGTTACAAAATAAAAATAGTCAAGTAAAGCTAAACAAAACTATGGTTATGCCTAGCATTATGACTTTGGAGTATAAAATAAATAAATTCATCAAAAGCTTAAAGTCAAAGACAAAACTATGCATAACTCCATAACTTTGGAGTTACATAATAAAAAGGGAAAGTTAAATTTTCAAGGCAGAGTTATGGCTATACTTAACAATGTAACTTAGAGATCTAGGAAGAAAAATGGCAAGGAAAATCTTAAAGACAAAGACTTGGTTATACTCAATGTCATGACTTTCGGGATCTAAAAAAAGGACAAGCTAGCATAGAAGAAAAAACTACTACATTCTCTAAAGTCTTGCATCCAACCAAGAAAAGGCCCAAGGACAAGTATAGTTGAAGCAAGACTGAAGAAATAAATAATAAAGAGTGTGGTAAAATAATATACTAAGAAGCTAGAATGGATATCAAGATCTCTAATGGAGGAAATGAGACTTTGATAGCCTAGCTATGGATCATAAGCATAGTGCTTCTTGGGAGGCAACTCAAAGATTTATTTTTGTATATATATCCACCAGATAAATGAATATACACATATAATGGCTCACAAGTGTAGTAATAAAAATCAAACCAAACTATGACTATCAACATGTCATCTTGGAGTTACTCCACAATTTTTAGGTCCTACGACACTCAAACCTAATCATGAAATTTTTTAGAGATGTTAAAGAATTTTTGTTATTGAAAAAAATGTTATAGTGGAGGATGAGCTATTATTTTAATGTGTGAGTTTGTTCTATATTTAAATTATCATATATTCTTATGTATTTTGATGATTTATGATGATGTGTAGGCATGAAAATGGAGAAATCGTGAATTGATTTCATGACTTTGGAGTTTTAGAGAGTTTTGATAAAATTGAAAGGTTTTTGGAGATATTTATTAGAGTGGATAGATTATAGTGTCTTACATAGTTTCAACATCTCTTCTTAGTCAAAATTCTTCCTAACTATTCATCACAATTTTTGTACTTCATAACCCTACCAACTTGTTAACACGATCCTTTCACTATATGGTATAATTTTTATTATTGTGATAATATTTTAGAGTCATAGTCATAATTATCTCATAAATTTTAAATGACTTTAATTTTAAATTTTATGTCGTACAACCAAGGACCCCATTAGTGCTAATAGTCATAGTCATGTATTAACGTTATAACTTTATCATGAAAATGGTTTAGCTTTGGTATTCCTAAGTTAGAGTCAGTTTTATTTTATAAGTAATAACTTTTGGGCTATAAAAATTATAGAGCAAAAACTACTTAGGCCAAATTTATGATAATTATTTAGTACCATGATTTTTGGGATATTAAATGTTATAAAGGATATTACTCGAGTATGACTATTTCTCAAAGTTTCTATTCTTGTCCTCAAGGAAAAAAATCCATGACTTTTACGTACATGATAATTGCTAGTATCACAACATCCTTGCAATTTCATGGCTACATGATATATTAGAGATGTGAGGGAAAGAGTCATATCCACATATAGCTTTATGGATACTTGAGACATATGAAGGGTATGTGTTGTGACTATTTAGTGTCATGGCCACATGACACACATGAGAGATCTCATTACCATATTATGTTTTAATTACTATGGTCATATAATGATGAAGAAGGACCAATGTTAACACTGAAACTACTTCATAGTACAATAATGATGTAATAATATGAGAGGCCCTTTACCATGCTACTACATTTCTTAGAGCCATGACCATTTATAAAGAATAAGAAAATAAATACTTGAACCTGCATCTATTTCACATCACTATAACTTTGTGTTATAGAGATTTTATGCCTAAGTTGAGATTGTTGCTTAGTGTCATGATTTTGTGTTAGAGAAAAATTGGGATATATTTGAGAGTCGTTGTTATTTTCTAGAGTCATAACTTCAAACTTAATAGATAAATACCAAAGTTTCAACTTTCTTCTGAAAGCCAAAAATTGCTACTAAGAGTAATAAGAAATTTTCTGATTATAAAAGTGGAGGAAAAAAAAATTATAACAATCTCTTATTCTTCTAGTCCTCTCTCCACAAAAAAGGTAACATTGTAGCTTCTAAACCCTAAAAGTGAATTTTACACTTCCTAGAAACTCCACAATAAATCAAGGGATCCAGTACTAAATTCTAATCCCTAGAGTTGGGGGGTCAAGGCTCTTAAACTTCTCTTCTCTATGATAGATTTGGAAATTTTTATTAAAATAGCATGTGTTATATGATTTGTATAATTTGTTCTAATGTGATGTGAAAATGATTTTTCATTAATGAATGTGTTTGATTTATATTACACTATTAATATTGATAGATAGGTGATTAAATATAACATGAACTAGGGTTTCGATTATTTATAGTTTATGCGAGATAGTCATTGTGGACAGTGATAGGAAAACCACTAAGCTCACTCGCATATATGGTAGGAAGGAAAAAAAAAATTCTTTTAACTATGATGCATATGATAAACCTATACTTTAAATCTCAAAATTTGAGCATGTTAATTATGGTGAGTATGTTACTTACGAAGCCGGATGTGTGAATGTTTTACATGTTAATCTATTGTACACATATTAAAAGAACTAATTCTCAATTAAAAATGATATAATATAGAATATTTTTTAAGGGTTTCACTATTAGTATGAGAAGCAATTCATCACCAAGGAGGATGATGATAGACAATCCTCATGATATACATGAGTATGTTATGGCTCACATGGTAGTTTCTTTGACTTGTATGATTCTCATTATTGAAATTTGAGGGAATCATATATTAATTATGTAAGTATGAAGTTTACGAAGCCAAAAATATATATACTTACAAACTATGCCAATCCTTGGTATATATTATACTTAGTCCCAAGAATATGTGTGTATATGAAGCAACAATCAAGGATAATTGATAAAGTTGCTTAAAAAGTATGATATTGTGATTGACTCATGAGTAGAGATAATTTATTATCTAAGTAATGACATACTAAGAAGATACTTACAATTAGAATACCATTGAGCTTATCTTAATAGTGACAATTACATTGTATACTATTAGAGCAATGAATTATTACATTATACTTCAATAATTGTTCCATGTTCAAATATAATATAATTCAAACTAATTTAAACATGCATCATATAAATTAAATGAATAAACTCATCGATCTATGATTATCGCACAATCAAAATATCTATTTTACTATATATGAATTATTTCATTTTCGAATAACCAAGTTACTGATACAATCCTTATAGGATCGATATTTAATTATATACAAATCCTCTTTACTATTTGTATGATTCAAGTATCTGGATTTCTATTGATACAATACTCTCGTTGACCAACTTTTGGGTCATCACCTAACCAACAAATTAGTTAGTGAAACAAAGTCAAAACAAGATTAGAGTTTTGATGCCCAAAAAATAATATTTTTTCACCATCTTTGTAATTACTCCAAATTGGTTAAGTTAATTAAATTATGAGAGATAGATTTGTTAAAAATTATTTTTATGTTCAAAAATAATTTTAGGATGAAAAATGATGAAGATTCACACTAGATTGTTTTGTTCTAAAGTTTTAGAGAAAAAGTTAGGCAGTTTCAACCTATATGGGGTAATTTGGACATTTTATACTTAAATGAAAAAATAACTTTTTCATTTATTTTATACTTACACACGTATATTATGGTTTCATGAATTTTTATATCCATGCATAAGTATATGTATGGATATTGGGTTGCACTTGTAGAATTGTGTGAATTTGTATAGCCATGAATTTTTATAGCCTTTTATTTCTATACTTACATACTATAGTGGCAAAATATGAATCTTCCATATTTTTTTGAGATTTTCCTATTTGACATTATTTTCTTACCCCTATTTTCTCTAGACGGATAAAATATTGATGACTAATCTCAGTTGTAAAGCTTGTAGAACTATGTGAGAGTTTTGGTGGAGTAAGTAGTGAAGGTTTTTTTTTTTTGAACCCTTGTTATGTAATTGATCATATGTGCTATTTTTTATAAATGACATTATTTTTTCAAGTGAATACTTTTACTTAGTTTTGAATATTCATAATTTTCTTTAGAATTTGATCCAATTTATATGATTAGGTGTGCGAGGAATCTTGATTTATTTATCATGTTTTAAATTACTTCCTCTGATTTTTTGAAGCGGTACCCATTTTAGAATGAACAATAATTGAAAAATGGGAAGGGGAAAAAACTAAGGTCTATTTTATCTGCAACTTTCTATAGACATACAATAAATCACACGCAATACTGTTGATAGTAGGTATTTTTTTCAATATATTTTCTTTCGTTTTGGATTCATATTTTTAATAAATACCCTTCCCATTATTTTTATCTTAATTTAATGGATAAATTAATAAAATTGTGAAAGCGCATCATTAAAAAAGCAAAAACACCTCAGTTTGGCTTTTAAAATATTTTAAAACATTTTAAATTATATTAATCAAACCTAGCACATTGTGCCTCTCAAGTACTAGTGCTCAAAGATGATGAAAATTCTAAAATTCTTTCATTCAAAAAATTGGAATGGTATGCTGGAGGTATAAAAAGTAGCATTAAGTAAAATAAGCTAGATGATCAAGAGAGAGAAATATCATATATATTTTGATAACTAACTTTCTATTACTCATTCTCTTAGTCCGGCCATATTGTTGAGATGTGGCATGTGTCTATGTTAGAAAATTTGCTTGGTACTATATGAGCTATTCTTCACATTGCTTAAATAGTCTTAGCATGCATATGTTAGAAATTATAGATTAGTAAAAATAATAGCATGTATGAGAGCAAAAAATATGCCACTGGCAAGTTAAAAAGAAATTAATCTTTTTATCTTGGAAATCTATAATAGGCCTAAGTTGGAAAATTAGTGAGATTAAACCTTTTAGAGAGAGATGATTAGAGAGCAATCAATTTTCAAGAGAATATAGGTTATTATACAGAAGTAAATGATACATTGGATGAAACTTAATGTTGCCGAAAGCTCAGGGACAAATCCAAAAAGTGCAGGGAAGGAGACTCAAGGGACCCTAAAGGTAATCTAGGTGCATGATTTTCCATTTCATGTTGTATATTAATGGATACGGAATTAGAGATTAGGGTAATAGTGGAAAGTACTAAAATGCTGACATTTAAAATTTAGTCAATTCAGAAATGGAAATAAACTTTAAATTTGTATACCATATATTAAAAAATAAATGAAGATGACTTTGTACTTAATCATACAAGATTAAAAAGCTTAGTAGAAGCATAGAGAGTATCATAATATTCATATCACATTATAAGAAAACAAATTCGATAGGTGACTATTTGGAAAAAGAAGTTAATTCTTGTAATGAGCCACTTATATTTGAAGCTCCAATAATTCCCAAGATAATCCAAGAAAACATTCGACTAGATATACTTAATTGTCCACAAATAAGGATAAAGAAAATGTAAAATTATGTTTTGGTACACTATATAAAAAATTGAAAAAAATGAATCTAAAATTAAATAATTAAAAAATTAGGCACCAAACTCTGCATAAACTCTAGAATGCAAAATATGTTATGTGCATAATACACATAAAATGTGTTGTATGCAAAATTATTTTGCATAACACATAACCATACAGCAAGATATGTTATGTGCTTATGTTCACAGAATTAGTAAGCCGTGATCCACTGCTTATGTTTATGCAGATTCTGCTTGTGGCCATGGTGATTGTGCATAACTGCTACACAATCAATGAGGTTGCTGCATAGGGTGGTTCATGTAGCCATGGGGGGTTCTGCATAAACTGTTGTAAAATCCATGTATATGTTGCATAGGATTGCAGTTTTAAGTAGGAATTCTGGTAATATGTGCTTATGTGATCAGGTTGGACTGTATTATGTTGTGCTGTGATGTAAGGATAAAGTATTGTTTTACATAGAGATTTTGATATCTGTAATAATCATGTTACATTTATTAGTCGAGCTTGTTTCAATCATACTCACATAGTTAAATAAGTAGAGTTAACTAGAGATGCATGGATAAACTGGAAGCATGTTGGGTCTGGCCCATCTTCGGGCCCAACTACAAAAGAATAAAACAGAAAACATTAAAACAAACAAAAAAAAAAGAGTTAGGGTTCATGATAGTGCAAGAAGATTGGGTAGCCAAAACAAGTCCGTTTTGGCCCAAATCAGAGTGGCGCGTTCCTTGTGGTATGCTCTACAATCCTACCGGTTTCGATTTCTGATTTTCCTCTCTCAGCTGCTCGGTCGAGCATTCCACTTCGGTGAGGTATTTTGGCTCTCCTCTTGTATCCATCTATAACTGATAGATGATGATGTTATTGATGTATTTGGTGACCAAGAATGAGGTTTCTATTTGATTGATTGTGTTAGAACCTCTAGGTTGTGGACACCTGTTGTATACCCATTATTATTGCCATTGATAGTGGATGATTTAAGCGGCCTAATCGGGTCCCGTGGTTCTTTACCCAATTTGGGGTTTTCCACGCTAAAATCGTGTGTCAATATTTTTGCTTGCTTTGATCATTGGTTGTTATTGGCTTGTTCGGTGATTCGGTGATTTGAACTTGGTACTAAATTTCGGAAAAGCCATATTCCACATTGTCTGTTTAGGTGGTTTTTCCCAACAACTGGTATCGGAGGGATTTGGTCTGTGTGCCTCGTTTAAGTCATGGAGAGTAACACAATCCGGATGGTTACTTTGAACGGGTCCAATTACCATGTTTGGAAAGGGAAGATGGAAGATCTCCTGTATGTGAAAGATTATCATTTGCCAGTGTTTGCCAAAGAGAAGCCATCGGGTAAAACCGATGAAGAGTGGGAGCTATGTCACCGTCAGGTGTGCGGCTACATCAGGCAGTGGGTAGATGATAATGTACTCAACCACGTTAGTGAAGAAAAGCATGCGCGGACCTTGTGGAGTAAACTTGAGGAGTTGTACGCGCGGAAGACCGGCAACAACAAGTTGTTTTTGATCAAGCAAATGATGGCCTTGAAGTATCAAGATGGAAAAGCCATGTCAGACCACTTGAACACATTCCAGGGAATTATCAATCAGCTGGCTGGAATGAACATCAAGTTTGATGATGAAATACAAGGGCTGTGGCTTCTCGGTACGTTACCGGACTCGTGGGAGACGTTCAGGACGTCTTTGTCTAACTCGTCCCCGAATGGCGTTTGCTCTATGGACTTGGTGAAAAGTGGTGTCCTAAACGAAGAGATGAGAAGAAAATCACAGGGTTCTTCTTCGCATTCGGATGTCCTATTTGCTAAAAAGCAGGGGAGAAGTCAGAGTAGGGGTCCGAATAATAGAAACCGAAGTAAAAGCAAGTTGGGAAAGCATGCCAACTTTGAGTGTCATCATTGTGGCAAAAAGGGACACATCAAGAGGTTTTGTAGAAAGTTCCTAAGGAAGAATTCGAATGCCAGGGGAACGGATAAGAAGACCGAAGAGGGTGCAAATGGTGAGAAGGTAGCGGCAGCCACCGATGATTTTCTTATTGTATATGACGGCGATGTCGTCAATCTCGCCTGTCAAGAGACGAGTTGGGTGATCGATAGTGGTGCCTCGATACATGCTACATCGCGGATGGATTTCTTTGCATCTTACACTTCCGGTGACTTTGGAAGTGTTAGGATGGGTAACGATGGTATTGCTAAGGCTATTAGTATGGGAGACGTGCACTTAGAGACCGACAATGGCAACACCTTGGTTCTGAAGGGTGTGAAGCATATTCCCGATGTCCGCATGAATTTGATCTCCACGGGCAAGCTCGATGACGAAGGGTTTTGCAGCACCTTTCGTGATGGAAAATGGAAGCTCACCAAAGGTTCCTTGATCGTGGCGAGGGGACAAAAGTGTTTTTCATTGTATGTGACGCAAGCGAAGATTGCAAATTCCACGGTGAATGCGGTGGATGGTGATGGTGTTGTGGAGCTTTGGCACAACCGGCTCGGCCACATGAGCGAGAAGGGTTTGATGATGTTGGCCGAGAAGAACCTTCTCTCAGGTATAAAAAAGGGTTTTCTAAAACGGTGTGTTCACTATTTAGCAGGTAAACAGACACGAGTTGCTTTCAAGAAAGCTTGTCATTTACGGAAGCCCGGTGTACTCGATCTGGTACACTCTGATGTGTGTGGTCCTATGAAGACGAGAACACTTGGTGGAGCTTCGTATTTTGTGACTTTTATCGATGATCACTCGAGGAAGACTTGGGTGTATACACTGAAGTCCAAGGATCAAGTGTTGGATGTCTTCAAGCAGTTTCATGCTCTTGTAGAGAGACAGACTGGCACAAAGCTGAAGAGCATCCAGACAGATAATGGGGGTGAGTACTGTGGTCCTTTTGATGAGTATTATAGACAACAGGGTATTCGGCATCAAAAGACACCTCCGAAGACTCCTCAGTTGAACGGCTTAGCTGAGAGGATGAACAGGACACTTGTGGAAAGGGTGAGATGTTTACTCTCGCATTCACAGCTACCGAGATCCTTCTGGGGTGAGGCCTTGAGTACGGTGGTACATGTTTTGAATCTCACGCCATGTGTTCCGTTGGGTTTTGAGGTTCCGGACAGGATGTGGTCAGGAAAGGAAGTCTCTTATGATCATCTTCGTGTCTTTGGGTGCAAGGCGTTTGTCCATATTTCGAAAGATGAGAGGTCTAAGCTCGATGCGAAGACAAGACCGTGCGTGTTCCTCGGTTATGGTCTTGATGAGTTTGGTTACAGGTTCTATGACCCGGTGACGAAGAAACTTATTAGAAGCCGAGATGCAGTGTTTGTGGAAGACCAGGGCATTAAAGACATCGACAAGGCAGAGATGACAGAGAGGTACAGTGATGATTTGATTGATTTGGATCCAGTTCCTGCACATGCAGCGCATACTGATCACGGGGGAGTGGTGCCGGATTATGCCGATGGCACCGCCGATGATGAAACTCCCACCATTGGTGATTTTGAGCCGACTGAACAAGTCGAGGAAGAGGTTCAAGAGCAGCCAGTTGAACCTCAGTTGAGAAGATCTACTAGAGACCGGCGTCCGTCTACGAGATACACTCAGGATGGGTATGTGATGCTCACGGATGCGGGAGAGCCAGAAACTTACCAACAGGCAATCTCTGCTGATAACAAGAAGGAGTGGTTGAAAGCTATGGATGAAGAGATGCAATCTCTTCACGAGAACCACACTTATGACTTGGTGAAGTTACCACAAGGCAAGAAGGCTCTCAAGAACAGATGGACTTACAGATTAAAAACTGAAAATGCTAGCTCACAGCCAAGGTACAAGGCGCGGTTGGTTGTGAAGGGGTTTGGTCAGAAGCAAGGTATCGACTTTGAAGAGATATTCTCACCAGTGGTGAAGATGTCCTCGATCCGAGTTGCTCTTGGTTTAGCGGCGCGCTTGAACCTGGAGATCGAGCAACTTGATGTGAAAACTGCATTTCTTCATGGAGACCTGGAAGAAGAAATTTACATGGAGCAGCCCGAGGGATTTAAAGTCAGGGGCAAAGAGCACCTTGTGTGCAAGTTGAAGAAGAGCCTGTACGGCCTCAAACAAGCTCCAAGGCAGTGGTACAAAAAGTTTGACTCTTTTATGGTGAGTCACGGGTATAGCAGGACGTCGTCAGATCACTGTGTGTTTGTCAAGAGGTATTCCGATGATGACTTCATCATTCTCCTCTTGTATGTTGACGATATGTTGATCATAGGCCATGATACTAACAAGATTGCTATGTTAAAGAGAGAGTTGAGCAAGTCCTTCGCCATGAAAGACTTGGGATCGGCGAAGAGGATACTCGGCATGGCGATTTCTCGTGATAGGAAGAACGGGAAGCTGTGGTTATCTCAGGAAGACTACATTGAGAAGGTGCTCGAGAAGTTCAACATGAGTAAGGCCAAGGCGGTTTGTTCTCCACTTGCAGGTCACTTCAAGCTAAATTCGGAGCAATGTCCTACAAGTGAGAAAGACAAGGTGGACAATAGTCGAATTCCTTATGCCTCCATAGTTGGCAGCTTGATGTACGCCATGGTTTGTACTAGGCCCGACATTGCTCATTCTGTTGGAGTAGTCAGTCGGTTTCTCTCCAATCTTGGGAAAGAGCACTGGGAAGCAGTGAAGTGGATATTGAGATATCTGAGAGGTACTTCCAGGGTGTGTCTATGTTTTGGCGGCAGTGATACTATGTTAGTTGGGTACACCGATTCAGATATGGCAGATGATGTTGATTCCAGGAAGTCCGTTTCAGGATTCTTGATGACTTTTGCAGGGGGAGCCGTGTCCTGGCAATCGAAGCTGTAAAAGTGTGTGGCGCTATCTACCACAGAAGCTGAGTACATTGCAATCACTGAGGGTTGCAAGGAGGCTTTGTGGATGAAGAGATTCCTTGAGGAATTGGGTTTGCACCAAGAGAAGTATGTCGTATTCAGCGATAGTCAGAGTGCTATTCACCTCTCCAAGAACTCGTCATTTCATTCGAGGTCCAAGTACATTGAAGTGGGGTATCATTGGATTCGAGACGTTCTCGAGTCAAATCAGTTGCACTTGTCGAAAGTGCACACCAGTGAGAATGGTTCGGATATGTTGACGAAGACTTTGCCGAAAGAGAAGCTTGAGGCTTGTCGGCGAAGAGCGGGCTTGTTGAAGCCCACCGGATGAGCCGGAGGGGGAGTTTGTTGGGTCCGGCCCATCTTCGGGCCCAACTACAAAAGAATAAAACAGAAAACGTGAAAACAAACAAAAAAAAAGAGTTAGGGTTCGTGACAGTGCAAGAAGATTGGGTAGCCAAAACAAGTCCGTTTTGGCCCAAATCAGAGTGGCGCGTTCCTTGTGGTATGCTCTACAATCCTACCGGTTTCGATTTCTGATTTTCCTCTCTCAGCTGCTCGGTCGAGCATTCCACTTCGGTGAGGTATTTTGGCTCTCCTCTTGTATCCATCTATAACTGATAGATGATGATGTTATTGATGTATTTGGTGACCAAGAATGAGGTTTCTATTTGATTGATTGTGTTAGAACCTCTAGGTTGTGGACACCTGTTGTATACCCATTATTATTGCCATTGATAGTGGATGATTTAAGCGGCCTAATCGGGTCCCGTGGTTTTTTACCCAATTTTGGGTTTTCCACGCTAAAATCATGTGTCAATATTTTTGCTTGTTTTGATCATTAGTTGTTATTGGCTTGTTCGGTGATTCGGTGATTTGAACTTGGTACTAAATTTCGGAAAAGCCATATTCCGCATTGTCTGTTTAGGTGGTTTTTCCCAACAAAGCATTGGCAGATTTATGCATATTGTTGTCTCAAGTTGCAGAGAAGGCCCAAAAATTTGTGGGAAAAGTTTTAGTTATGGACCTAAAAAGTTTTTGACATTTTTCTATCCACTCCTCCAGCTCCAACTCATCTTATATTATCCTTTGGTCATGTATGTATGGGTATTGAGGTCCCGAGGTCGAAGTAAGACCTCCATCCGGGCAGTATAAGTTGAACGATTGAAAAAAAATACTCTGAGTAAGGATGTACGACATCCCTGTGGATCAAATTCGTGTCCCCTCAGGATTGTGCAATCTTATCTTTTTTGTCAATCATACTCTC